>JASANB010004878.1:0-314893 GCA_030248155.1 Sabatieria punctata
TCTTTTCGGTATCGGTACGGTATACCGAATCAAGAGTAGTTGGTATACAACTGTGGTTGTATACATCCAGGCCCGCCTCATTTAAAAAATATTCTTCTGCTTTACGTTTTCTTGCCCTACTTTGTTGCGCTACGCGACACAAGGAAACTAAACCATTAACCATTTAGTGAGTTTTTGCAACTGTAGCTTGATGCGGAGGTTTCTGTCTTGTCAACTGTCAAATACGCTGAACTGATGATACCAGTATACAGAATTGATTAACAGCATGTGTTTCTCTTCAGTCTCAGCTTAGCTCGTTCGAGTAACTAGATCTGTATTCTTGGATCTGTTGGAGCAAATTTATTCTGCACTTCGAAATCGAAATGGTACATTAACAAAAACCTTTCAAACAAACACATTATATTCCATGCAATTTACACTGTTTTAATTGCGCACTGTTTCAGACGTTTAAAGCGCTTAATTTAGAAAGGCAACGCACTGTCAACACTCGCTAAATCACTACATTTGCAACGCACCGTAGTTTTAGTCGCAAAAATACTCGGGGGCAATTTTGGTTGCATTTGTGTTGCACTTTTGCTGGGCACTGACGACGCGCCTCGAGACCTAGGCTTAAGAACAAACGCTCCTCGCTCGCTCCGCTCCTAACGGGACACGGGGGGGACCCTATTGTTTGTTGCGAGAACAATAATGCGGTGGTGGGTTTAAACTACGGCAGGGCCAGGATTGCGTTTGGTCAGGTGTTTGAGGATGCTGAAAACGACAAATAACATGATTATCAAGCGATTTTTTTTGTTAATTCAGCTCAAGTCAAGCAACCAACAATCTCACGTGAAAAGTGGAAGGTCGGCGGGTTGTCATTGCGACTTGCGAGAGACATCACACTAGGGTTTTCGGCACGCTGATTTCAAGTGTTACACCTTCAATTGGCTACGAGACCACTGTAGAAATCGATATCGATTATCGATTTTTCATGCAAGCAATGCCAGCATACAAACAATTACGTCTAATACAAAGAAAACAACGACACACCTGTGAAGTTGGGTTGGTTAAACATTTTGTTTTAGTTTTACAAATCTAACAACAAACTATAGTTTTGTCGATGCTAAAAACGAAAAATATCACGATTATAACAAGCAATTTTTTGTTAATTTCAGCTAAAGTCAGGCAACCACCATTTTCGTCATTTTTGTCATGTGTTGGCGAGTTTAATTAATGCGTAGAGCTACTAGAAGCAGTGACCAAAATTCAGAGGGACATAGCAGTACAGTGTTGTACTAGTGTATTTCCAACAACTGAACCGAAAATATACTTTGTTCCGTACTTTGGAAACCCGCAACCGCCGAGTTTCCAAAAGTTTAGATTTTAACAATACAGGGGGCCTTGCCCGCTCCGAACAACCAAAATAGGACATTTGGTGGTAGATACTGTACGTAGAGATGAATGTAGCGTAATCTAACACAAAGCAAGCAATAATAATAAAAGAGCCATTATCTAATTATCAAACTGTCGCTCTCTTCAACTGTGTCCTCAATTGTCAAAGTCCAGGCGAATCTTTTAAACTTGGTTACAAGAGACAAAAAATAAATTATAGGACGTGATACATGTAATAAAGTTTATTTCGGCTTATCACCAATAAAATCGACTTGACGATTATTCAGATTGATTGCTTTGTTTTTGGTCCAGATCGCAGCTAAAATCAACACTTGCGATATGCTAATGAGAGAGCCGCCGACAAACAATCCAATCTGACCACCGATCTGAGAAATATAGCCATAGAAAGTAACCGTCAGAACTTCTGCCACTTCTTCAAACTGCAGCTCCGTATAAGAGACTGCCAAATGAAATGCGTAGCCGTTAAATTTATACGCCGACCGCTGGAATTCCCAATTAAACTTGTAATCCCATCGATTACAGGCCAGCAGACACTGAAAAACACAGAAGAAAGAGATAGAAATTTGACTCGCATGTGATGAATAGCGTCTAAAAAGTAATAAATTTTAGACAAGCTACCAATTAGCAACTTACGGCCGTTTTCTGCGGTCGATAGCTGGACGAAACAATAGCCGCTTCGTAATTGCTAACCACAAGCTTGCTCTCGCAAATAGACAACGGTAGGTTGGTTTCTATATAAGGTAAGCAGCAGTTGAGCCGACCCAGTAGAATTTCAGTCACCCATCGCTCTATCTGACACCCACTTCTGGTCTTGTATTTCAACACGCCCTTTGATTGCTGTTTGGCGTCGAGACAAAAGTTTTCATTAGGAATTAAGCGCAATTGACGAGCTTGTAAACGGATTTTCTGCACGTAGCCCTTGCTCAGGTAGTAACGAGGGTAGGGCGCTATGTCGTTCTGATGGTCGGTTGTGTAGACGATTATGTTCGGCTGAAATAGACTTGTTGTCTTAGGAAAGATTCAGTGTCTGACTACATCTCTATAGGCCATTCAGAATGCACTCGCTTTCTGTTTTGGGCAATTTCTTTCGATCCGTTTGATTCCAGCTACCGTACTGGACATAGTCTTGGGGTTTTTCAACACAAAAATATGAGATACTACGGTAGGAATTTGCAGATTTTCTGAGAAAACATTCGGCAAGTGTGGGACACTACCCCCATTAACGGAAATCAACCATAGTAATTTAAGACTAAGATTGAATCTAAAAGTAAGTCTAACTTAATCCTAACATTCCTTCATCATGAACCTATGTAGAAGCCTAAAACCTGATCACAGTGCTGAATAGAAGCCCTCGGTTCCAAATAAGTGAGGGATAGTGTCACTGTATCTAAATCCGGATAATCAGCGCGTCATGCACAAGTGAAATGCACGCCGCTTCCCTCGCAATTCGGCAGCGAAACCTAGCTTCAAGCTGCATTTCACTTATGCATGACGCGCAGATTATCCGGATTTAGATAGAGTGACACTATTCCTCACCTTTTTGGAACCGAGGGCTTCTAGGCTTCTATTCAGCACTGTGATCAGGTTTTAGGCTTCTACGTAGGTTCAGGATGAATGAACCTTGGGATTTAAGTTAGACGTACTTTTAGGTTCAATCTTAGTCTTAGGGGACGTGCAAAAATTACGTAATGGTATTTTTGCCCATTTTCAGACCCCCCTCCCCCCTGATAATCGCCCGTAATAATTTCCTGACCCCCCTCCCCTAATTACGTAATAATTTGGCCACCCTCCCCCGAAATTTCAATTTTTTGAAGAGTTAGAGCCGAAAATTTTCCGTTCAATTCTATGTAAAATGACGTTCTTATTAAAATAGCATCTGTATACAGTAACAATTGATAATTTTCTTAGTTTTCTTTATTGATGAGCTACAACTACGTACATGTACTTGAAATTTTACCCTCAGAATACCGTTTCAATCCGTTTTTCAGAGCCAATTATAAAAAATTCTGACCCTTGTTAGAATGTTCTCACTCTGATTCGTCGGGGAAATTTGACTTTGTTCAGCGAATTTTGCTCGGAAAAAGCCGCACGAACCCTGTAAAAGATCGAGTCGATAAGTGTTATACCCTTATAAACTCTTAATAAGATGTCAAAGGTCACTCTTCCCATTTAGTATTTGAAAAATTGGAAAGCCCTGACTTAAACGGTAGCTACCTTCTCTAATCTAAACGTTCATCTAAGTGAAATCGAGAAAATTTAAGCCCAATGGCTTCAAATCGAAACTACAAGTACATGTACTGTACATCAAAACAATTAAAATTATGGCCACTTTAGTGATTTCTGCACTTTAAAAAATTACGTAATGAAGTCGCCAACCCCCCCTCCCCCACCGTAATGAATAGTAATCTTTTGGCGAACCCCCCTCCCCCTCATGCCATTACGTAATTTTTGCACGCCCCCTTAAGTTAATATGGTAGCTTTCCGCTAATGGGGTAGTGTCCCACAAGTGCCGAATGTTTTCTCGGAAAATCTGCAAATTGCTAACGTAGTGTGTAGATACTGTTTTCGTGTTGAAAAACGCCAAGGCTATGTCAAGTGCGGCAGCTAGAATCAAACGGACCTAAGAAAACCGAAAAAATTTTGCACAAACCAGAAACAGAGTGGATTCTGAATGGCCTACGTATACACTTACAGTATGATAGTAAGAAAATAAATATTTCGCCATACTGTGGTTTAGCCCATGCTCATAGCTATTCGACTTTGGCTTTGATTTGAACTTCATATTTGGCTTGCGCGGGCCGGGGATGGGTGGTCTGAGCCAAAATTCTCGGAGGGCGTTTGGGCACTAAAATACCCTCGAAAAGCGCCCTTTTTCGGCTTAAAATCGTCAAAAATCGCTAATTTGGGCTCACATACAGCTAAAAACTGCTGTTTTACAGGCGATTTAGCAATTTTTGTGTCCGAAATTGCAAAAAATCTCAAAAATTTGCTCAAAAAATTACGTGCCAGAAAATCGGAAAGGGTCGGAAAAATCGTCTCGGGAGAGGGGGCGTCTAGCCTAAGTCGGGTGGAGGCAGAGCAGACACCAGACCCTTTGTTACATGTACGGTTTCTACAGGGTGTCTCAAAAAATGATCACATTTCGTTTTACTGCCATTTCCGTAAATTTTGACCAAATAGGCTGAAATTTGAACCATAGGTGCCAAAAGTCGGGCAATTTTATGTGTTAAAGTTTGGTGCACTAGGCTTGACTCAATCCCGAGAAATTTCAAAAAAAAGTGAAATTTGGTAATTTCAATTGTGAAAGTCGGTCACCGAAAAATGGAAACATTTCCTTTTCCTGTATCTTTTCTAATTTTTGACGGAATTGGATGAAATTTGGAGTGTAAACGCAGAAGTTCAGGGTAATTCGTGTGTAAAAAGTTGACGCATGAACTCCAACGCTATCGTTAGAGCTTAGGCGATAATGTAATGTAACGTTTTTTCGGTGACCGGCTTTTGGTATTGAAATTACCAAATTTCACTTTTTTTGAAATTTCTCGAGAATTGGTCAAGCCTAGTGCACCAAATTTTAACACATAAAATTGCCCGAGTTTGGGCACATATGGTCCAAATTTCAGCCTATTTGGTCAAAATTTGCGGAAATCGCAGTGAAAAGAAATGTGATCATTTTTTCGGTGACCGGCTTTCACTATTGATTTAACAAATTTCACTTTTTTTGAAATTTCTCCGGAATGAGTCAAGCCTAGTGCACCAAACTTTAACACATAAAATTGCCCGAATTTGGGCACCTATGGTCCAAATTTCAGCCTATTTGGACAAAATTTGCGGAAATGGCAGTAAAAAGAAATGTGATCATTTTTTTGAGACACCCTGTACTATACTTAACCAGCTAGACAATGTAGCCGGAAATTGAAGGGCGTGATAGATTGCTTTTTGTCTTTTTTTTATCTTTGGTTTTGTCTTATTCTTAACATCTGCATTATCATCCATTAGCATTCACAACTTCATTTGTAAGTTGATTCCAGAATTTCACCACCTTATGAGTAAAAATGTTTAGTCTCCGATTTAGATGTTTTTTTAGAAATAGGGATAGCTTAGCTTACAATCATTTCTCTGGTACTGGTCACCTTTAACCTCTCAAAAAATTCTACATACACAAGACCACAAAAATGCGGTAAAAATGGTCAGTCACAGGCTTGGCTAACGTTTAGAGAGTAATAATTGCAAGTGTTTGTGCATTTTGTGTTAAAACTTCAGCGAAATTGATTGACGAAATCGATGATACAGAAGATAAATGGCTCACCGTAAGGAGGGTTGATTATTTTGTACTCAGCTACAATGTACGTATGTGCTGCATAAAGTCAAGCTTATAAGGTAGAATAGTGTTACAGTGTTAGCCAAAGAAAACAGCTTAATCTATCTGTTTATTTATTTACAGTCAGGCCGGCAGCCGACAGCTGTCTGTGAAAGTAATTAAACACTCCCCCAGATAAGCTGTCGCTCAAAACTAAATATACCAGAGCCAGTCATACATAGAGAATGAAAAGTACCCCACCTATAGTGCAAAAACAAATTTAGCGGTTCTCTATTTTTTGAAAACCCAATCCCATTTTGGACATTTAAAAACAGGTTCCCCTGACAATTGGCATAGGCACTACCCCATTATGGGATTGAGTGCGGGCCAATTAGTTTGCCGTTATTTGCAAGAGTCTATTGGCGGTGTATTTGATTACTTGCAGCCCGGTAGCATCGAAGGCACTGGGAAGCTGTCGCAGATAGAGTCGTAACTTGCCCAGCTCGTCGGCGATGCGTTGTTTGACTGGTTTCAGCGCCAGACACTTGCCTCGGCGCAAGTTATAAGTGCTGATAAAAAGTTTGCAGCAGGCTACTCTCGCTCCGCCCAGATCGCACCGGTAGAACAGTTGGTCGCATTTGAAGCCGAATCGGTCTATGAAGTAAGTGAAGTATTGCATTTGAGTGCGGTTGCCTTTTAGGCGCTGATAAAGCGAGTCTAATTCCTCTAGGTTGCTCTCGTTCCAGGCGCCTACGAAAGGAGACATTTTTTGAAAGCCGAAACCGGCTAGGATGTAGGCTAGTAGGTTTTTCTTCTTTCGGGCTTGGCTGGCGCCCAATTTTCGACTCAGATAGCCGTCTAGTAACTCCTGCTCGAACGCGTCTGGACTGTTGGGACAGAGCGTTATGCGGGGAAGAATCATGGAATCCACCTGAAAATCAGACAAATACAGTGTTGGCCATAAAAAGACCGCCTAGTGTTTTCCCAACCTTTTCACGGGTTAAAGACCATCAAAGATTAGTTAACATGCAAATTTTGTGAAAGATTTGAAGAGGAGTTTTCCAGATTCGAACGTATGTTTAAATTTGACGTCTGAGAATTGGGGTCAGTTCATTTCAGAAGGGCAAACCTCTGACCTATAGAGGGTTAGTTAGAAGAAGGCCAAAACAAGTTTCAAACAAAACAAATGCTAACAAATGAGGCAAAAATCTTTTTACGGAATGGCAGCACATATTTCAAGATATTCGGAAAAACCAAAAAAGGCCAGCGGGCGGGAAGTCTTTTTTCGCCAGCACGGTGAGCGAACGCTTTGATTGTTATACAGGGTGCGTCAAAAAAAAAACAACCCAGCAGATTTTTTACTGTAGCAGCCGCAAATCTCAACCGATTTCAGTGAGTCCTATTTTATATGAAAGATAAATTAATTCTTGAAAGATTGGTGAAGCCTTTATTAAGATACGATGCTTAGTTCCTGAGATATTTGCACTCAAAGTCAAAACAGATTTTGGCAATGAACAAGAGCGATTTTTATTATTCTGTTGCACTTCATAATAAAACCGATTCCTACTGCTCAGGGCTAACGTAACGAGTTTTTTCTGGTGCCACACATGCTTGGTTACTTCATTTGTAAAAGTCTTGTTGACCCTCAGCAGTAGGAACCCGCTTTGTTGTGAAGTGCAACGGAATCGCTCTTGTTCACTGCCAAAATCTCTGTTTTGAGTTTGAAGGAAAATATATCAGGAACTAAGCATCGTATCTTAACAGGGCCTTCACCAGTCTTTCAAGAATTTATTCGTCTTTCATTTAAAGCAGGATTCATTCAAATCGGTTGAGATTTGGGGTTGCTACAGCAAAAACTCTGCTGGGTTGTTTTTTTTTTGACACACCCTGTAGTTCAGCTATCAAATGGCAAACCACTACCATCGAGAGGGGAGCACCTGATTAATCTTGATTCTAGTAGCAGTAGGGTGTCCCATATATTCGACAGTAATCATAGCACAGGAGTAAATGCCAAACGCCACGCAAACAACCATCAAAAACGACCAGAACAGTTTTTGTCTGAGACTGGCCGCTCGTTGGATGTGTATAACTCCGTGACAATCCAAATGAGGAGCTGCACCGACTTCTGAGGCCATGCCTTCGCTTAAAATATATGTCTAGCTAATGGCCTGCTGCCTGTGGTGTTTCTCGGCTAGTGTTGCCATTTTGTATGCAGAGGTAAACACTACACCAGCCAGCCGTTTTAATTGTAGCCTGAGGGGAAACTTAGTGCCAGCTTTAAGTCTAGCGTTCTATCAATAATCGTCCATAGTTTCTGTGCTTAAGGAAACAGCCGGCGAAAGTAACATAAAATAAAAATCGTTATGCAGGGTCTGTCAAAAGACAGCCCAGCAGTTTTTTGTGGTAGCAACCGTAAATTTCAACCGGTTTGAGTGAATCTTTTTTGAGTGAAAGATAAAAAAGATAGTAAAATTTTTATTAAGATTCTCTGCTTACTTCCTGAGATGTTTGCCTTCAATCAAAGTCAAAACTGTGATTTTGGCTGTGAACCACGGGTGATTCGTTGCGCTTCATAATAAAACAAATTCCTACTGCTGAGCTTTACTGGGTTGTTGTTGTTGTTGTTGTAACTTTTTGTCCTTTTTGGACTAGGAGTAGCCAACTGCTATAGAGCAGGAAGAGACAGAAGGTCCGGCAGCCTCCTTAACAACAACCCTCCCCTTTTGCTGTCGGTGGGTGCAAGACAGCTAAGGTTTGGTCCCCATTTATCTACTTGCCATTGCTGACTTTCGACGGCCTGGGTTGGGCTTTGTGTCGACTACTTCCCATCGCCTCGACAGGTTTCGAACCCACAAACACACCGCTTCCACGGCCGCCGTGACGTGACACACGGGATAGCGTAAATTACCCATGGCCAAGACGCGACCCTAAAAACACGCTCAGAGTGACACACACGCTCAGTGAATTCATCAATAGAGTCTGGTTAGCCGTCAGCAGTAGGAATCTGTTAATTATCATTATGGAATCATTATGAAGTGCAACGGAATAATGAAAATCGCTCTTGTTCATTGCCAAAATAGCTGCTTTGGTTTTTAGGGCAAAGATTTATTTATTTATAGAATGCCCCGAGAACACAAATAGATTAGTACTGAAGCAAAGTGGAGCCTCAGGGCTGGCTACGCCGCTTTGAACGGCGGTTTTTGCCGAGCCAAGTAAAAATACTTTTAGTCTGTTTTCGTCTTTGTCCAATCTGCGCTTGAAGCAAGCCAATGAAGGAGCGGATACCGTATGCTCAGACAGACAATTGCAAGGCTGAACAGTGCGTACCGCAAAGAACGCATATTTCCGACAGGCAAGCCTAGCCTTTGGTACCATCAACTTCATTCCATTCCCCCATAGTAGTTGTAGTATACCTCAGGAACTAGAAAGTAGAGCATCTTAAATAAACAAATTCAGCAATCTTTCAAGAATTCATTTCTCATTTTTTCATAAAAGATTCACTCAAAGCAGTTGAGGTTTACAGTTGCTTCAGCAAAAACATACGTGCAGTTGTGGGTTTTGGGGAGGTTTAACCCCCAAGCCCGATTTTCGGCAACGCCCCCAGCCGAATTTTGGGGTTTTTTCTGAAACCCTATTTTTGGTTAAAAACTGCTAAAATTCAGGGTTTCAAGACTTATAAACCGTAATTTATGATTTCAAAAGCCCCAAACAGGGTTTCGGAACTCTAATTTGGGTTTCTGAAAAAGTAAATAGGGTTCTGGAACCTTAATTTGAGTTTCTGAAACGGTAAATAGGGTTCGGGAACCTTAATTTTGGTTTCTGAAACGGTAAATAGGGTTCCGGAACCTTAATTTTGGTTTCTGAAACCGTAAATAGGGTTCCGGAACCCCTATTTTGGGTTTCAGAGAGCCTAAACAGGGTTTCTTGAGCCTCAAAATAGGGTTCCGGAACCTTAATTTGGGACTCTGAAACTCTAACTGGGGTTTCTGAAGCCCTAAATAGGGTTCCGGAGCCCTAATTTCCATTTCTGGTTTCAGAGTCCCAAAACAGGGTTTCAGAACCCTAATTAGGGTTTCAAAAGCTGTACATAGGGTTTCAGAGGCCCTAAATAGGGTTCCAGAACTCTAATTTAGGCCTCAGAAACCCTAAACAGGGTTTTAGAGCCCTAATTTGGGTTTCAAAATTTCTGAATAGGGTTCCAGAAATGCATTTTAGCTGTATTATGTCGAATAAAATCGAGTTTTTTGCGCGTTTAAAAGCAAAAACAGTTTTTTGCACGTTTTAAGACAATAAACAGGGTTTTAAAGGGCATTTTTGCACTTCTGACAGGATTTTTACCCGATTTTTAGTCTTCAAAACCCTGGCTTTGAGCCCAAAAAAGGTCGCTGAAACCCACTTTTGGGCACCAAAAAGGTCGCTAAACACCCTTTGGAAATAGTGTTGAAACCCTATTTGGGATTTGGAAGCCCCCAGCCGAAAACCCAGCTACATGTATGAGTAAAAAATCTGCTGGGTGGTTTCTTGTTGACGGACCCTGTAAAAATTCAAATACCGTAGCGATCTGAAAATATGGTCTACAGCCAATTTGTAAATCCTTACAAATATCAGCTGTGCAAATTTTAACATCGTTCTAAAGTGTCAGTAATTGCCCGCCGCACCCTCAGCCCGTCCGTCCATGCATGTTTGTCCGCCTGGTAAAGAGAGTGAGTGGCTGTAGCTCGTTGAGGCCAATCGAATGATTGTGGACGTGCAATAAAAACCGATTTGGCGTCAGTGTGCACAGTGAGGATAATTAGTTTTCACGGCTTTGCACAACAATCAACTAGCGTTCTCTGTTTTCTTTCGCCTCCAATCAATCCAGCGGCACGCTCGCCTCTGCTCTAACCACCACACCACTTGATGGTTGCCATGTGTTATATCTGAACTACCTACCTACAGGGTGTCTCAAAAAATGATCACATTTCTTTTTACTGCCATTTCCGCAAATGTTGACCAAATAGGCTGAAATTTGGATTATAGGTGCCAAAATTCGGGGAATTTTATGTGTTAAAGTTTGGTGCACTAGGCTTGACTCATTCCCAAGAAATTTCAAAAAAAGTGAAATTTGTTAAATCAATAGTGAAAGCCGGTCACCGAAAAAATGATCACATTTCTTTTCACTGCCATTTCCGTAAATTTTGACCAAATAGGCTGAAATTTGGATCATAGATGCCAAAATTCGGGGAATTTTATGTGTTAAAGTTTGGTGCACTAGGCTTGACTAATTCTCGAGAAATTTAAAAAAAAGTGAAATTTGCTAATTTCAATAGCGAAAGCCGGTCACCGAAAAAACGTTACATTACATTATCGCCTAAACTCTAACGATAGCGTTGGAGTTCATGCGTCAACTTTTTACACACGAATTACCCTGAACTTCTGCGTTTACACTCCAAATTTCATCGAATTCCGACAAAAATTAGAAAAGATACAGGAAAAGGAAATGTTTCATTTTTCGTGACCGGCTTTCACTATTGAAATAACCAAATTTCACTTTTTTTTGAAATTTCTCAGGAATAAGTCAAGCCTAGCGCACCAAACTTTAACACATAAAATTCCCCGAATTGTGCCACCTATGGTCCAAATTTCAGCCTATTTGGTCAAAATTTGCGGAAATGGCAGTAAAAAGAAACGTGATCATTTTTTCAGTGACCGGCTTTCACTATTGAAATTACCAAATTTCACTTTTTTCGAAATTTCTCGGGAATGAGTCAAGTCTAGTGCACCAAACTTTAACACATAAAATTCCCCGAATTGTGGCACCTATGGTCCAAATTTCAGCCTATTTGGTCAAAATTTGCGGAAATGGCAGTAAAAAGAAATGTGATCATTTTTTTGAGACACCCTGTACAATGTATGTACATTGGCTCCATTAGACACCCCCTGGAGCTTGGAATTAGGGATGGGACCGGTATAAAAATACCGTATACCGTATAGCATTTTCCATACCGTATAATACCGTATACCGTATAGTATGCTGCAAATGCTTTAAAACACCCAGTTACGCTAGTATATGGATAGTTCGCCACGTTCTGGTCAAAAACATAAACTAGTTTTTGTGGTCGGCCTTTCGTGTGAAAAACACGGCTATTTTTTATTGTGATCTGTTTTGTCTACCTACTGGAAAAGTAGCACTGTCTGTTGATTTAAAGATTTGAATCTGAGCCGACAATGTATTGAATTTATTTTGAATTATGCCTATTGTAAATATTATTAACTGTATTTTGGTTGGACAGATTTGCTTCACTTCAAGTTAGTGAAATGCTAACCAATGCTGATTTTATTCAAAAGCAAAATTGCAGATTTTACATCAGCATTTTACAAGCATCTCAGCATTTTACAAGTATACTTGTAATATCACACTTTCCATTTCAAGGAAGCCAAAAAAACTGCCACAAAGGTAGATTTTTGGGTTTTTCTAATCGATAGCATGGCTTACAAAACCAAAAAAACAGTACTGCGACCTTTAAAAGCGCGAAAATTACAGGAATTTACTGCAAAAATCTTGCCGATTCAGTTTTCACAACTATACGGTATTATACGGTATACGGTATTTTTTATACCGTATAATACCGTATAGCCCAAAATACCGTATAATACCGTATGATACCGTATAATACCGCATACCGGTCCCATCCCTACTTGGAATTAGGGATGCGCCAGGGCCGAAATCATAAAAAATCGCCCTTGTTTAGTGCCATGATGGTCTCTGTTTTGACTTTGAAAGCAAATTTCTCGGGAACTTAGCAGAGTATCTGGTCAAGTCAGTCAAATAAATTTACCGCGTTTTACTAAGCGGTAGTGCTGAGTTGAAAAACAGCCCTAAGCTAACTCAGTCCTTCTTCCATTGTCATTATGATCTGCATTGTAGTAAAACTTCAACTTCAACTTCAACTCCTCCTTCTCCTCCTCCCTCTCCCTCTTCCTCTTCTCCTTCTCCCTCTCCCTCTTCTCCTTATCCTTCTCCCTCTTCTCCTTCTCCTTCTCCTTCTCCTTCTCCTCCTTCTCCTTCTCCTTCTCCTTCTCCTTCTCCTTCTCCTTCTCCTTCTCCTTCTCCTTCTCCTTCTCCTTCTCCTTCTCCTTCTCCTTCTCCTTCTCCTTCTCCACCTTCTCCTTCTCCTCCTTCTCCTCCTTCTCCTTCCTCTTCTCCTTCTCCTTCTCTTTTCTCTTCTCTTCTCCTTCCTCTTCTCCTTCCTCTTCTTCTTCCTCTTCTCCTTCTCCTTCTCCTTCCTCTTCTCCTTCTCCCTCTCCTTCCTCTTCTCCTTCTCCTTCTCCTTCTCCTTCTCCTTCCTCTTCTCCTTCTCCTTCTCCTTCTCCTTCTCCTTCTCCTTCTCCTTCCTCTTCTTCTCCTTCTCCCTCTCCTTCTCCTTCTCCTTCCTCTTCTTCTCCTTCTCCCTCTACTTCTCCTTCTCCTTCCTCTTCTTCTCCTTCTCCCTCTCCTTCTCCTTCTCCTTCTCCTTCTCCTTCCTCTTCTCCTTCTCCTTCTTCTTCTCCTTCCCCTTCTTCTCCTTCTCCTTCTCCATCTCCTTCTCTTCTTTTGTAAAATTTAAATAGTAGTCGTAGTTAGTAGTCTCTAAAAATCGCCAAACTTAATTAGTAGCATACATGTAACAGGGGGGGGGTCTGGGGGGGTCTGCCCCCCACCCGAAATAGGGCCAGACCCCCCCCCGGTGGGGGACCCCCCCCCCCCCCCCCCCGAGACGATTTCACCGACCCCCCCCCCCTCCGATTTTTCTGGCAAGTAAATTTTCGAGCAAATTTTTGCAATTTTTTACAATTTCACACACAAAAATTGCCAAAATCGCCTGCCAAACAGCACTTTTTAGCTGTATTTCAGCCCAAATTAGCGATTTCTGGCAATTTTTAGCCAAAAAATTGCGATTTTTTCGATTTTTGAGCGTTTTTTAGTGCCCACCCCCCTCCCCCAAAATTTGGGCTCAGACCCCCCCCCCCCGGCCGGCGCCAGACCCCCCCCCCAACCCCCCCTCCCCCCATCGGCGGATGACCTGTTACATGTATGATTAGTAGTCTTAGTTAGTAGTCTCAAAATTTCTCGATTTTGAATATGTAGTCGTAGTTAGTAGTCAATTTGTAGTCAGCAAAATTTTGAATAAAATTACCAAGATTTTAGGTTTAGAATGTAAAAGAAGATTTTGAAAATCTAAAATAGTGAACCAAGCAAGGGAGAGGTGGAAATTTAAGGAATATCGTCTACTTTTCTACCAGGTGTGATGGCAAAAATGCCTGTTATTTCTACTACGAAAGTTTCAAATTTAGCATTAGCTTCAAAATACACGGTTTTCTTGTTTATAACTTCAAAAGATATATTTTCGTTATCATTCTACCTATATTATATCTTGTTTACCAAGAAACAAACAACGTGCACTTTGCTTTGTTTACAAACAGTCAGAAATTCAATAAATATTCCAAAATATAACAGGAAACTTGCTTTTGAATGAGAAAAAAAGTTGTCAACACTAGTGAAAAAGCTCAATTAACAAAAAACCACCGATAAAATGACACCATTTCCGTTTCTAAATGGCTAATGTGCATGATTATGACCAAATAAATTGCAGAAATTGCTGACTACTAATTCACAAATTCAAAAGGTATTTTGTAGTCAATTTGTAGTCACTAAATCTGAATATGTAGTCGTAGTCAATTTGTAGTCTTGATGACGTCATAAAACCCCAAAAATTAGCAGTTAGTGGTTAGTAGTTAGTAGTCACTACAAAATACTGTAGGTCTACTTATACTGCATTTCCCATTTATGCAAGTGTCCCATTTATAGAGGTTTTTATAGCAATTTTCTCGGTGCGTCACAAATCACTATAGGCAAGAGGTTCAACTGTAGTGTAGACACGTATACCTTTCCAAAGATTTGCCATTTGAGGCTGCTTTTAATCATTGTAAAAGGAGCGGTTAGCACGCCCCTCGGAGGCCTTTTAAGCCTGGCGTTCTAGTCCTTTATTATGCGTCGACTTGACAGCTTGAGGGCTTAGGAGAGCCTCTCAAATTGCCGAGATTGTCGATGAAACATTGGCCAGCCATACACTAATAATTTTGCTGTGCCTGTTGTGGCTCTATTAGCCTGCCTTTGACTACTGTCTAATTGCTTACTCTGATATCTCACTGCACCCTGTGTTTGCTAATGACTGTGTGTGATTTAGAGACGTGTATGGACAATAATCAAACCAGGCTGTTCTTCGGAGAAAAAGCGCTGCAAGCGTTCGCGCGGGTAAGCATAATTGTTTCTTTTATTCGAGCGAACGAAATTCACTACAATATTATTTGTTATTCATCTTGATTAAAGTATAGCGGTTTTTTACTATTGGGTCGTGTTTTGCCGAAACTTTTAGCATTGTTTTAGTAAACACCCAGTTAGATTTATTGAGTTTGATCTAAAAGTCGGTGATCAAAAAACGAGTCACTGATGCTCCATTTACAAAGATGTTCTAAAAATATCGAAACTTTTAATACGTAATAAATAGGTATATCTTACAAGTTCGAAAACTCGAAAACATAAGTGTCAGTTGACTATTCAAATATTTGCGTTCGTTTCGCTAAAGTTAGTAGATGTTTGTTTAGCCGGGGGGATGGCAAAAGATAACAAAATATCCCTCATTAAACTAGAAGTCCCCCATAATTGTTTTCGAACCGGTCGCTGCCTGGCACAAATTTCACACACGTACGTACATACTTTGTACGTGCGTTTAATTTTTAGACTTACGACCCAATTCACATTCCAATCAGTGTAGTGATTTGCATATTCGGCACGCTCTGCAACTCCCTGAACATCCTGGTGCTGACGAGACCTTACCTGCGAAGCCCGATAAATGTTCTCTTGACCGGACTCTCATTAGCGCAGCTAGCTCTTACGGCTAATTACATTGGCTTATTGGTCTTTTCTTCTCTGCGACAACGATGCATTCAAGGTATACTGTATCATTTTACCCATTTTAAATCAAATCAAATCAAATCACCGTACCTTGGCCAACATAACCTTGTTTTGACTTCTGAGAACGTTTTTGTTACTTTTAAGCTCAGGCTTAGGCTTAGGCTTAGGCTAGGTTCAAGTACAGGCTTAGGCTTAGGCTTAGACTAGGTTCAAGTACAGGCTTAGGCTTAGCTTCAGGCTAGGTTTGGGTTCAGGCTTAGGTTTAGGCTTTAGGTTAGGCTTTTAGGCCTATAGGCTCAAAGGAATAGGTCGGGAACAAATTTATCTGGTTGAAAAATGGAAATTTTGAAGTCACTCAAGTTCAAATTCTGAGCGACAAAGTTTGGCGATAAGAAAGAATGCAGAAAAGTAGTCATAGTGTTTCAGCGTTGTGGAGTTACTACGGTGCTTGGTACATGCTGATCAACGTCAATTTGAACGTGGTTTTTCACACAACGGCATTCAGTCATACTGTACTGGTGGCGCTCTTCCGTTTTCTGGCTGTAAAGTGGGCGGTCCGAATCGGCCCAATGCTTACCATAGCCAACGCGCGACGCTCCAGTCTCCTTGTTTGGCTTGTGGTGCCGTTTCTCTGCGTTCCCGTCTTTCTCACGTCTCAGGTAAGTCTATAGGTGCACTGAACAATGTAATTTTGCTATTAGTTAGGAACGAAACAGACTAAATGCCTTTAGGGTTCCTAAAATCCGCCTCTCATATTCATTTTGATTGATTGATCTGGCGCTCTGCAACTTCCTCGTCTTGTTGACCGCATCTCTCTCTCTCTCTCTGCAAAAGACCTCAGTAAAACAGCAATAAAAAGTGTTAACTTAATGCTGCTACACCTATGACTGTAACCATGTTTAGCTATTTAGCCGAATTGGCTATTTTTAGCCATACATTGCTAAGTGGTTATCTATAGCTAACGAAGTCATCTATGCATAGCTAGGGACCCGCCGGTTTGCGATAGATATTTCTAGCTATAAAGCTATAGCTTCATTAGGTAATAGTGGCACATTCTTAGTTTAGTAGCAATTATCTACGTATGAATAACCACAAAAAATAGCCCGATCGGTCTTTTATTTCATATTACAATATAAAAACAGGGCTATAGTGCCTCGACTGACGCATATTCGTAGATTCTGTCCAAAACAGATTAGGTTGTGAAAAAATACCGGGAATTTACTTCCTACTTTAGTTTGAGAAGAGGGATCTTTTCTTTCGCTATCTGTCTCATTTGAAACGGCTCGCATAACCCGATTGATTGGTTGGTCACCGGTCAATAATGATGTGTCTGGACATACATAAAATGCTGTGTTTGTCAGTCGACCGTCTCTCTCTCTCTGTGTGTTGTGTTGTATAGCTCCTTAAGGATCACTAAAAGTGTCCGCCAGAGTGTCCGGCCGGACACGCACTAGTCCGGGCGGACACGCGTGTCCGGCCGGACACAAAAATTTCGGACAATTTTCAGGTTTGTCCCCGACACTTTGGCAAGGTGTCCGAACCACCGTGAAAGTGTCCAGACCATAAAGGAAGATGTCCAAACAACTGTCAAAGAGTCCGGATCACAGCCACACATGTAGTAGGGTGCAGTATAAATTCAGTGTGCAAAGTTTGTGGTACCTCAGGTCTGTTACGCTGTCTCACACTTGTTATACAGATCCATTTTCAAAGTCATAACGTTTTCCTGGCCTTATGCACTGTTTGTTAAGGCGTGGTTAGGTAATAAACGCAATGCTCACCATTATGTGCACTCCCTCACTACTGTAGGCTCCGCGGCAGCAAAAATCTGTCTACCGCCTGATTTTTTATGGTCCTCTACAACCTAAAATCTGTCTGTGGCAGGTCTCAAATGTACCCGTTTTGGTCCACGGCAGACAAAATATTTGTTCGAATGTGTGTCCAGCTGTCCAGGACACGGATTTTTGGTCTGCGCCAGACAAAATATTTGTTCGAATGTGTGTCCAGCTGTCCAGGACACAAGGATTTTTGGTCCGCGGCAGACAAAAAAATTGTCCGAATGTGTGTCCGGCTGTCCAGGACACAAGGATATTTGGTCCGCGGCAGACAAAAAATTTATGCGAATATGTGTCCGGCTGTCCAGGACACAAGATTTTTGGTCCGCGGTAGACAAAAAAATTGTCTGAATGTGTGTCCAGCTGTCCAGGACACAAGGATTTTTGGTCTGCGGCAGACAAAAAATTGTCCGAATGTGTGTCCGGCTGTCCAGGACACAAGGATTTCTGGTCCGCGGCAGACAAAAAATTGTCCGAATGTGTGTCCGGCTGTCCAGGACACAAGGATTTTTGGTCTGCGGCAGACAAAAAATTGTTCGAATGTGTGTCCAGCTGTCCAGGACACGGATTTTTGGTCTGCGCCAGACAAAATATTTGTTCGAATGTGTGTCCAGCTGTCCAGGACACAAGGATTTTTGGTCCGCGGCAGACAAAAAAATTGTCCGAATGTGTGTCCGGCTGTCCAGGACACAAGGATATTTGGTCGGCGGCAGACAAAAAATTTGTCCGAATATGTGTCCGGCTGTCCAGGACACAAGATTTTTGGTCCGCGGTAGACAAAAAAATTGTCTGAATGTGTGTCCAGCTGTCCAGGACACAAGGATTTTTGGTCTGCGGCAGACAAAAAATTGTCCGAATGTGTGTCCGGCTGTCCAGGACACAAGGATTTCTGGTCCGCGGCAGACAAAAAATTGTTCGAATGTGTGTCCGGCTGTCCAGGACACAAGGATTTTTGGTCTGCGGCAGACAAAAAATTGTTCGAATGTGTGTCCAGCTGTCCAGGACACGGATTTTTGGTCTGCGCCAGACAAAATATTTGTTCGAATGTGTGTCCAGCTGTCCAGGACACAAGGATTTTTGGTCCGCGGCAGACAAAAAAATTGTCCGAATGTGTGTCCGGCTGTCCAGGACACAAGGATATTTGGTCGGCGGCAGACAAAAAATTTGTCTGAATGTGTGTCCAGCTGTCCAGGACACAAGGATTTTTGGTCCGCGGCAGACAAAAAATTTGTCCGAATATGTGTCCGGCTGTCCAGGACACAAGGATTTTTGGTCCGCAGTAGACAAAAAATTTGTCCGAATATGTGTCCGGCTGTCCAGCAGGACACAAGGATTTTTGGTCCGCGGCACACAAAAAATTTGTCTGAATGTGTGTCCAGCTGTCCAGGACACAAGGATTTTTGGTCCGCGGTAGACAAAAAATTGTCCGAATGTGTGTCCGGCTGTCCAGGACACAAGGATTTTTGGTCCGCGGCAGACGAAAAATTGTCCGAATGTGTGTCCGGCTGTCCAGGACACAAGGATTTTTGGTCCGCGGCAGACGAAAAATTGTCCGAATGTGTGTCCGGCTGTCCAGGACACAAGGATTTTTGGTCCGCGGCAGACGAAAAATTGTCCGAATGTGTGTCCGGCTGTCCAGGACACAAGGATTTTTGAGTGTCCGGCCGGACACGCATGTCCGGCCGGACAAATGAGTGTCCGCCCGGACAAAACTTTTAGTTAGCCACCGGTGGCTAATATGAACCTTAAGGAGATAGTGTGCGGTCGGACTGTTTAGTGCGTGTACGCGATACTTAGTTTGTTGTTCTGACGTTGGTTTACTGCAAGAGTAAACAAACTGTTGCTGCTCCACAACTGCACCGCAGACAGTCGGTAGGACAGAGTTGGTAATCGGAAGAGCAACAACAACACCCGAAACACAACAGTGGCGACTTTGGTTTGGATTCGAGCCACACGCGCCAGCCACCACCAAGTGCTCAAGTGGACACCTGCATGCAGACGTTACCGACTGGAACTGCAGACATCGGTGTGGACCAGGGTCGCACATGCTGTACCAGAGTGATCCATCGAGATTGACAGACAACAACGCTACCTACTAAGATGGCACAGCTGTGGACTAGTAAACTCTACCTGCCAGCACCAGACCGCTACTGGGCAGATACAGGAGAGCAACCGGTGCTGTTGTGGCCATTGTGGTAGCGCCTGTTTGGTTCATTCGTTGCCGGTGTGGACGCAACTAGACCTGCAGAGGGCAAGCTCGCAGACAAGGAGAAGAAGGAGTTCCTGATCTTGTACATTGGAGCTGCAGCACTGTCACAGTTGGCGAGCCAGAAAGAGTTCAGCAATGAGGCTACCTCCTATGCAGATCTGCTAGCGGCTGCCAGACGTGTATTTCATCGCCCCACCAATGCAGTCAGAGCTCACTTCGATTTTCTGCAGAGGTCGCAACACTCTGGTGAACCAATCGCTGACTATGTGAGGGAGCTACGCCTGCTGATCCAGGAGTGCAGTTTCCCAGTCACAGAAGGTGTCATTACAGAGGCGGACCTAACAGAATACCTGCTGGCCATACAGTTGGTCAAGGGAATGAGCTGCCGCAAGACACAGGAGAAGTTGCTGGCTGAGAGACAAGTCAACCTGGACAGATTTGCCGACATCGCACAAGCAGACGAGACGGCGCGCCATGATGCTGCCAAACTGACGGCAGGTCTATCTGTGCAGATCGGGCTCGCCAGTCGTGACTGAAATCAACGCAGAGGACTAAAGGGGCAGAGAGGAGGCCAGGAGCGCCGTTCCCAGCCCACCATGCCTGTAAGCAATTCCGAGTCCGACACAGAGAAGTCAGACGCAGAAGAAGTCTGTGCAGCCTGTGGCAGACATGGTCACAGAGAGAACGCCAGATCATGCAAAGTGTAAGTGAAGGGATGAGAGTGCCGCAACTGCAAGAGAGTCGGTCACTTCGCTAAGATGTGCAGATCAGGGCCAACCAGTTACAAGAATCGAGCAATTCGAGTTGGGGTAGCAGCTAGAGGAGAGTGCACCGCCAATCGATGTCTACAACAGTCAGTATGCTGCCAAGTGCTGATCAAGCCACATAAGGACCGCAAGGGTCAGATGGCACCGATGTTGGTAGACACAGGCTCAGATGTAACTGGTATCATGGAGTCAGGGTGGTGCAGGAGCTTCAGACAGACAGTGGTCAAGCCGGGCAAGCAACTCATGAACTTTGACAATTCACAACTTGCCACCGCCAGACAATTCAGGGCACAGTTATCGTTGCAAGGACGATCAGTGACAATGCCAGTTTACGTGTTCCCGGATTCGTGCAAGAACACACTGGGCATGGATGCACTGCGTGCACTGGGAGGAGTGCATATTGATGTGGATTCAAACGGCACCATGATTCAGGAGGGCCCCAGATGCGCAACTGTGCAGGACACTGAACCGATGGCAACCAGTCAAGTGCAGCCAGGACAACAGAAGTGCCGCAGAGCCCAAAACTCTCACCAGTCATGCCCCAAAGAGGAGGAAGGGAAGGGAGATTTGCCGCGGAAACTGAGAAACCGCGCAAAGATGACACCAACTCGGGCAGAAGGAAGCCGCCTTGGCAGCAAGTCTACCGCAAAGGACAGCGCGTTCGCGTCAGGAAAAGCCATACTCCAAAACGACGGTCGCCCTGGTCCAAGGAGTGCTACACAGTGATGGCAGTGCTGGGAAGATTCAAGTACAGACTCTCAGACGGTCAACTGTGGAATGCCAGGAAGATGCAGGCAGCCTGGGATGACCTTCTAAAAAGGAAAGAGGTGGTTGATGTGTTTGGACATACATAAAATGCTGTGTTAGTCAGTCGACCGTCTCTCTCTCTGTGTGTTGTGTTGTATAGTGTGCGGTCGGACTGTTTAGTGCGTGTGCGCGATACTTAGTTTGTTGTTCTGACGTTGGTTTACTGCAAGAGTAAACAAACTGTTGCTGCTCCACAACTGCACCGCAGACAGCCGGTAGGACAGAGTTGGTAATCAGAAGAGCAACAACAACACCCGAAACACAACAAATAAGAAACCACTTAGTCGTGTACTGTAGCTAAAATATATAATAATAGCTGTTTTTACAGTCAAATTTAAGCTGTATAGTCAATTTTTAGTCTCTACCAAAATATAAAAGCCAAAAAAATAAATTGCTTATACTTCCTAGAGAAATCAGCATATCCCTATCACTTACCTGCCTATTTTAGGTGTCCTTAGTGGCGGACTATGAAAACTGCACGCGGTCGCAGGTTTATGACCTGGGCTACCGGCAGAACGCCATGTTAGTGTCAGTTGTGTTTTGGATGTTCGGTATTTTATTCAAATTGGTGCCTTCGCTGGTGCTGGGCGTGTTCGTGGCGCTTCTGGTTAAATCGATGAAAGACGTCGACCGTAGAAGGAAGAACGCTTTTGCCAACAAAAACGCACCAGCCACCAAGAAACAGCGAAGGATCGCCAGACCTCGGTCGGTAACCGAATCGGTGGCACTGACACTCCAGCACGCCGCTTCACCGCGCATGTAAATCTAACTCGCGCGCTAGAGCAGCGAGTTAAAACTAAAGCCTGGCATGTTGAATCTAACCTGCGCAGTAGAGCAGCGTGTTGAATCTAACTTGCGCAGCAGAGCGGCATGCTGAATCTAACTCGTGCAGTAGAGTGTAAAGTGCCAGTGCGAAGTGCGAAGGCAAATGATTGCAACCTTTCAGAACAACTCGAATGCTAGTCTGCGTTGTGCTTCTATGTCTGTGCGTCGAATTCCCACATGGCGTCTTGAACCTATTGACAGGCATTTACGGTCGCGAATTTGGGGAACGCTATTACAACCTACTGGGCAACGCGTTCGAAATGCTCACTCTACTCTACAGCTCAATCAACTTCGTGCTCTACTGCGCTATGAGCACGGAATTCCAGCGAACTTTCGTCAGACTCTTCTGTCCGTGCGTCAAGTACGCCAGCTATCAGCCGGTCAACGGTTCTAACTCACCGGCCAAGAAGTTTACCATTGACGTGACGCAGACTGAAATGACCAATGCCGTTGAGATGAGCACTGTCCACCAACGGGCAGTCTTGGTCTCTAACTCGCAGTTTCCCAACATGTCGCCGAAATTTGACCAACGAAATCGGAGTGCAGTGCGAAACTCGATAGATGAGAACTGAGCGTAGATATAGTAGGTTGTCCCAAAAATAACTACAACATTATAAACGCTTGTTGCTGCTGTTCTGTGGACCGATTCACTTCAGTCAGTGCTCAAATGTTCCGTCTAATTGTGCAATTTTACTTATGCGAAGCCTTAACTCCAACCAAAACATAAAATACAGTTCAAAAACGTAAAAAACACCGTTCAAAGTGAATGTTCTTCCAGCTTGGCTGTCATCACCGTACCAAACCAAGCAAAAAGGTGTTTTTTGTGTTTTGAGATTTGGTTGGAGTTAACAGGTCCGTTTTATATTTGCAAAATGGCACCTATTAGACGAACAATTTGAGCGCTTTTACTGAAGTGAATCGGCCCAGCAGAATAGCAGTAAGCGTTCGCCTGCAATGTTGTAGTTGTTTTTGGCACACCTTGTAGATTGTCTTCCTGCCTAGTCAGGCAAATAACGACATAAGGGTCAATCTCCAAACTAATCGACCCAGACCCCAAAATGAAAGTTTGGCATAGCGAGCTTAAGGTTAGCTACCCGCATTTATGAGAAAGTTGAGTTTAATGACAAAAAATCAAGGACAAAACTGTTCAATCGTATTTTCTACTGTACGTAATACTGAGAGTGCGATTTAAAAATTTTCGCATTTTGGATTACTTTTTAGACTGTTATCAGAACGTGTGGTGAAATTATGTACATTTTTAAGAAGAAATATTTTGAAACTTATTTAGGTAAATTTTCATTTTGATTTAATATTCCGATAGTAGTGTAAAAGTACTCTAAAATGCCAATTGTTTATTAGCAACTCTAAATATTACACTAGAAAATTCGATTTAACTTTTTTGCGCCTGATTTTTAATTTTTAGAATGTAGCTATATGATAGCGCTACAAAATACTGCAATAAAAATCCGCCACTAGGGGGATTGCAGACGAGCTAAGAGAGGCCAAAAGGATCGAAAAAGTGTTTTTCTCAGAAATCGAATTTCACAATCCATTCTTAAAGCAATGTAAAAGTACCCTAAACCTCCAATTTTAAAATCGAAATTTCAATTAGTAAGCGAGAAGTTTGATTTCCAATTGTTCGTCCCATAATTAATCGGGCCGATTTTTAGAGGCTATATCTCAGCACTGAACCATCAGATCTGAAAACATTTTACAGGTCAATGACAACTTGACAATATGAGAAAATGTACCAACTTTCAGCTCGCTGCGCGACCCTACTTTCATTTTTGGGGTCTGAATAGTTCATCATCATGTCAGACTAAGGGTTCATCATGTCAGACTAGAGGCCTGCACGACGGGCCGGCCCGGCCAGGACCCGGCAGACGATTTCAACCGAGGCCGGGCCAGAAAATAGGGTATTTAGGCCGGGCCGGGCCGAGGGTGAAGGCAAAAGGTGTGGAGAGTGCAATGAAATCTGTAGAATTCTTATAAAAATGCAAATAATAGTTAGTATAATTGAATGGTAATTTTTCAAAATTTTCTCGCTCTGGTCGGGCAGCAGCCCAACCAGGCCTCTACAAACTACTAACCTTGTTAAATTTTGTTAATTTCACGCTCGGAATACCGTTTAAATGCGTTTATGAAGGCTCACTTCAAAATTTTCTACTACTGGTTCGTTGGGCAGCGGCCAAACCAGGCAACTTCAAAATTCTACAGCCTCTATGCAAAAGCCTGGGTGCCCCCAATTGGTGGTTCGGGTGCTAATTCTTATTATGTAGGGTGTACTTTAGTCAAAAACGCTTTTCTTTAATCTGGATTATTATTTAGCTTTGGTACATCGTTAGAAATGTTTCTTTTGTACTTTAGTACTCGCACAAGCAATTTTGTATGCTTTTTGGGCGGTTTTATCTGTCCCGGGCTGGGCCGAGCCTGAAAAATTTGAGGTCCCCGGGCCGGGCCGCCTAGCGCAAAATGGCAGCCGGGCGGGAAATTTGAAAATCCGTGTCAGACGCGCAGGTCTCTACGTCAGAGACTAAACGAATGATATAATAATGGTACATATGTCTTTATTTCGCCGACTGACCTATGAAACCGTTTCTGTTTGTGTAATTTATTATTTATTTCATATTGAAGTATGTTTAAAAAATGTTCACCCCCATTTTCGACCTTAACTCTTAACTGGTTCATTCTCTCTCAGTTCTTAATGGACATGGCTCAACTTTTCAGATTTATTGACAAGATAGCTGGATATATAATGTGCAAGCCTACTTGGAAAATTCTTACTTGTGGTGGTTTTATGAACCAAAACACTATCAGTGGTCCACGCAAATGTTAGTTTTTTTGGTTAATTCAAAGAGTACGACTTTGAAACGTCCAGGAATGATTGGTACTGTCATTGGGCATAAGTTACTGATGGGACACAGGGCACTAATATTGGGAAAGTTCTAATTTGATTGAATATTCCGATAGTAGTTTAGTATGAATTGGATTAGTTACAGATGCACACGGGCCTGGCACAGTTTTCGGCACCTAACTTCGGGAACATGTATTAGTCAACCATCTCAGTAATAATAAATGCTGAGAATTTGAGCCAAATCGATAATGAAATGACCGTGAACGAAGCGTTTGAGAAAAAACGGTGGACATTTTTTGACCGATCCTCTATATTTACTTGACAATATCATACCGAACGGGTAAAAAGAGAACCTTTAACATAGCACAAACACCACAAGGAGAATACCTACAATCAGTATCAACACAACAAACAAACAAACAAACAAAGTTGTCAATTGTCCCCTTACTTTTCCTCTTGCATCTGCTGAATTTCCCAGAATCGACCTCGCTGCATTATTCTAAACTTATTTTCCAGTCTCTTTCTACGCGCCCTCCGTTTCTGCGACGCCGACTGCGGACCTTCTTCCTCCTCCTCCTCCTCCTCCTCTTCTTCTTCTTCTTCAGCTTCTTCCTCCTCCTCATAAGCATACTCCTCTTCCTCTGGATACTCTTCTTCAGCCTGTTCTGTCTCTCCCACCACACTTGTTCCAGCCTCTTCTGCTTGTTGTTGTTGCTGCTGTTGTGGTAGCTGCTGCTGATGATAAGCCGGATAAGGGTAGTACATGTGTTGTTGGTAAGGATTCTGATAGATATACGGATTTGGAGGCTGACTATACATCTGCTGTTGCTGTGTCTGACTCATGTAGTGTTGCATCCCGGTCATCATCGTCTTGAACATCTTGGCCATAAACCTCTCGGGATCGGGCGAAGACGATGCGCGTCGTTTTCGGGAAGATCTACTCTCTTCTCGTCTGTGCTTGCGTTTTTCCTTCCGCTCGCGATGCTTGCTTGAACTGCGAGATCTAGAAAATCTTTTGTCTCATGCCTGTTGTTCTATTGGTTGTGGCAGGGAAAATTGCGCTTGGCAAAATTTCCTTTTAGATTACGCATAAACAGGATGTTATTGGCGAAGAATATTATTCAATAGCACAGGCGAGAAAAGCTTTGAGACACAAATGCAACAGGGGCGAGTCTCATGCCATTTTGGAACGTACTTCTCCGGCCAATTCTTTGATCATTTTTAGAAAGATGACTATAAAAACTGAGGATATGTATGATCAGTCCAAAGTCGCATTCATTCTTGTCCTAAATTTCTTTAACATTCATTGGTACCAACAGTTCTATTCTCAACGCTTTCAACGTATCACCTGCCGGAAGCAAAACAGTGTATACTTTGAATGTAACCTAATTAATACTACCACGACACCCAAACTCGCATGAAAAATGGGAGCACTATTATTAGAAGGACGTTTTACATTTACGGCAATGTGCAATCTACATTGTATGCCACCTTTGAAACAGGAGCTGGAGAATGACACGAGGAGGTGCAAAGAAAAAGTTCTCAATTTAATTCTATGTACCGAATTATTTTTCTACAAAATGTAGCATGCAAGAGGTCCGGGGCGGAGTGGGGGAGAAGTTTCCTTCCTGTCAGGTGCGGGGTGGAGGGGGTTTCGCCCAGAGGGGGTCCAAAATTTCAAAAAGCTCCAAAACGCCTGGAAATGCATTTTAGCACGTTTTTCTCAGTAAGGAGGCTAAAATTGCTATTTTAAGCTGCCAAATACCGTTTTAGAGCTAGAAACAAGCAAAAAAACGAGAAAAAGGGCTTCGAAAACACCGATTCCTCTTAAATATCAGCAGCGGAAAGGCCAAATTCGTTTTCCAAAGGTTTCTCAAGCGAATTTTAAGCTAAAAATTAGTGATTTCTTTTCTGAACCAGTTTGTTAGTACTGGAGCCACTACTAGTACTTGTATTTTTGGGTCGGGGGTCCCTAAACTGTCTCTGAAGAGGGGCTTGCCCCTCCTAGTTAGAGGGGTAACCCCCAACCCCCTAGTACATGTATGAAATGTAGCCTAACCTTATAGTTGAAACGTTTCATTTCAAATTGAACAAACTCCAGCGCAAACGAGACAATCCAACACACGACCAAAAATGGGCAATAAGCTTGTATCTATCTATCTATCTACGACCACCAGTTCCTAAAGTCAGAGTTTCTTGCGCAACACCATATATAGCGCCAGCCAAGCAGCCCCCACTCCGACCACAGCGGCCACTTTGAAAGCCGACGATTGGTGCCAGACATTGTTGCGCCACAGCTCAATCAGGTACCATCGTTTGGCGCCGCAGCTGGCGCAAAAAGCGTCGTTGGCTCGCGTGCTCTCACCGCATTTGGAACATTTTAGCAGCAGCTTGTAGCCGCAGGCACGACAGAACAGATCGTCTTTAGAGTGGGCCGGTCGCGAGCAATTGGGACAGTGAGTGGCAGACTCTGCTGACCTAGCATCGGCTGGCGGTGGTGGCATGCTGAAACAGACTGGCACTTACGCCATAGCCGCTTTTGCATACAGGTAACAGGGGTACCGTACCCCGCCAGCAAAGGTCAAACCGTTAGAAGAGGAACCCCGGACGCGATTTTTGGTTTCATTTTTTTGGGACACAAGTTTTAGTCCAATTTTTTACAATTTCAAGCACGTAAAGGCTAAAACTGTCTGTAAAACTGCGATTTTTAGCTGGATTTCAGCCACTTTTAATTTTAGATGTAACAGGTCGTCCGCCGAAGGGGAGGGGTATGAGCCCAAATTCTAGGGGCCCCCTCTGGGCGAAACCCCTTCGACCCCCCAACCTGAGAAAACCACCTGCCCCCCTTACCCAAGTCAGCCCGGAGCTGTTACATGGCCATTGAGAGGGGTACCCCATAATGGTACAACAGCGCCCGAACGTGGGGGACCATATATGGTACCGGCACCTTATATGGTGTCGGTACCATAAACGGCGTTAAGTGCCAGTCTGTAGAACGTTTTGAAGAAACGAGGTGAGAGAGAAAGGACAAATATAGCGACAACGGCACTGACCAGTAAGTCGGCATACAAGCAAGACAAGACAGTAAAAAATGTTTACTTTTAATCGCTACACATCGGCACTGCACCGCGCCGCTGCCCCTGCTTGTACACCAACTACACTGGTTAGTAGGATGGATAGGGAAGAAACAAACTCTCTAAATCGCTAATTTACCAAACTCTCATGTCATGACTGACGAAAGAAACCAGTTTTGGCAATCGATACAATACAGGCGGCAAACAATTATACTCCCAGCCACTTGCCAAAGTAAACTAACTAAGCATGGTAATATAAAATGAAAGTAGCAGTAGCACGTTTTATTGCGGGTTTATGCTCACAAACTCAATACTGAGTGTTGCCTCTGTTCGCATTACGAACAGCTTAGGAATTAAGTGCATCAAACAGCTCCGAGTTGACCTCTAACTTTGCGTCCCGAAGGACAAAGCTGAAGACAACTTGTCTGACCTCTAGCTACTCGATTTAGTTGTAGAAGAGACATATAGGAGCACATCGACGTACACATGGGCCGGAAAAGGTCTTGAGGTCCCGGGGAGAGTTCCGAAAAAAGTCCAAACAAACGCCTATATTGCTTTAGAAAAGCGAAAATTTTCTCCCTCCGGGAAGGGCCATGACCGGCGAGGGGGGTAACCCCTAACCCCGGGCATATACATGGGTCACGGGGGTGAGGGGTTTACCCCCCTCGCCGGCCAATACCCCACCCTCCGTCGTTCATATCCCCATCGGACCACCCCAAAAATTTTCGATTTTTAGGCGTTTTTTGGACTTACCTCCACACCCGTCCTCATTTTTACGGCCCATCATGTATGCATCGATACTGTGCTTGGAGAGATGATATTAGCATGAAGCTTACCTACCTAGCACAGGCTGCCAAGAGATAATAGTAACAGCGAGTCAAGTCAGCAACGCAGCGCAGCGCAGACCGACCAAGTAATACAAATAAAATTAAAATAAAGCTAGAGAGTAATGAGGCAGTGATCGCGCTCGGAATCGGAAGGCGGACTGATCAACTGGTCTATGTTGACATTGAACAAGTCTTTCATTCTACTGCGCCGACTGGCCGCCCTCAGAAGCGCCGTCACCACCGACCGGTCGAGCAAGCTGATAGGCGGGTAAGATTCGTACTTGGAGGCGGAGCCTCGGCGTCGGTGGTCGGAGTCGGTTTCGGCCGTCGTCGCTGCCTTATTACTGGTGCCGGCGGCCGAATGTCGTCGCTTTTCGGCGTCGCGCAGACTGTCGCGGTAGTTCTGGCGCTCCAGCTTTTCGCCTCGGGCAGTCTCGAACCCTAAATAAAGCCACCACTGAAATTATATGTACAGTGTACCACAATTGTTAAAAAAAATTTTTGAAGGCCAAAAAATTTTTGCTTTCTTTTTTGCTTCTAATTTTCTTTTAAATTGAAAAAAATTTTGTTTGAAAATCGTCTTAAACGGGTCCAGCGTTCTAGTACAGGTAGTTACAACAAATTTTCCGCTTTTGCACCTCAAGTCAGCTAAGAAACCTGTTCGAAAACGACAATACAGGTCTAAACACTTCTTTGCCAACCGGGATTTGGAATGCATTGCCTTCTTCAGTGGTAAATTGCTCTTCGACGAAAACTTATAAAAGCCAACTATCAGGTTTGAATCTACTTGTATTTTGTACTGCGGGGATCGGCCCAGCCCGTCCTTTGATTCTGATGACGTTTTACTTGTGACTTTTGCGCTGTACGAGAATAATAAACTTTCAACTTTCGACCACGTATAGCTTGAAAACACCGCCGCTTTGAAAATATTGTTGCAGACGAGAACTGCACAATAAAAGTGGATTCATACTGGTGTAGAAAAAGAGGGCCAGGCAACTTTTCTGTAGGGCGACTCATTTGTAATATACGCACCAACACGGCCCGTCACATCTTCCGCCTAAAGCAACACCTGAAAGATGACGCGTGGCGTGTTGGTGCGTGTATTACAGATGAGTCGCGCTACAGAAAAGTCGCCTGGCCCTCTTTTTCTACACCAGTATGAATCCACCTTAAGAAAAAGAAGTTTAGCATAGCAATGGTTCACTCTCTCATGCGGTGCTTAAGTTTCCCAGCACTTGGCTGGCGCTTGCGTGCCTGGTGCGCAAATTTCCACGAGGTTGTTGCGAAAATGACAGCAAATACAAAAAAATGAAATTAGTAGAAATAAATAATGTGTCCGTCTTTGTGACGTCCTGCATTAAATTCGACTGCGCAAAGGAAGTGGCTGAGAGTAGAGCTTTTTTTAACCAAGGCACCAGCGCCAAATCTAAACCGGATGAAAAGGAGATGATAGGTACTTTTAATGGCCTCCTCTGCAGTGAATCCCATGCGGTCGATCATGTAGCGGCAGACCAGGTAACCCGTTCTATTCACCCCGTGGGTACAATGCACTCCTATCCAACTATTGACCTCTGAAATATAAACTGCTTAAGGGGGAGCACAATTACGTAATCACATGAGGTTCGCAAAAAGATTACTGTTGGCGATTTCATTACGTAACTTTTTAAAGCGTAGAAAGAAATGAAGTGGCCATAATTTTAATTGTTTTGACGTCCAGTACATGTACATGTAGTCTCGATTTGAAGCCATTGGCTGATATGGTTTTCTCAATTTCATTTAGATGAACGTGCAGAGGGACCCCCCAAGGTCTGCAACCCCCCCTACCCCCCCTCCGGATTTTTCCGGCCCGTGTATGAGGGCAGCTATCGTTAAGTTACGGCTTTCCAATTTTTCAAATGCTAAATGACATCAATTACCTTTGCGATTTTAAGAGTTTATTATAAGAGTACAGCACTTACTACTAGAAGACTCGGGAGAGTTATTGTAGGTGCGTTCGTCGATCAGGTGACGATCGACGATCTGAACGAACTGCCTAACGATGTCCTCTCTTTCGTCCACTTCGTGACCAGGACACATCAACTTTCTGTAGTCGATGTTCAAGTCTCTGAGGTCGTTTGGGTCGTAGTATCTATTGGTTGCGGTCAGATCTATTACCAGGCCCAACTCCCCGCCGGCTTGCGACGCTTTGAACAACAATTTGTTTACGTTGAATCTGCAACACCAGCAAAGTCTCTATTCGTAGCTCCTACAAGCAGAAATTTAGCAAAGGCCCATTTATGGTTCTGCCAGTTTAGATAGTGCAAGTGCCACCCGACTGGCACAAGTACAAATCGGCCTCAACGAAACAATTGCATATATCCAGCCAAGAAATTCTAAACGCAACGCTTCATAATAAAAAACCACACCGTTGTTCCGGTTTAAGACCTTTCTGATTCAGAATTTCTTCTCTGAGTGGCGTCTTGAAGCAAACAAAGCGAGTTCCTGCTACCGGGCGCAAAGGCGTCGAATCAGAATCATATTCCAGCCATCTAGAACAATAAAAACTGAAACAAAAACATTGATCAATAAAATCCAGAGGGGCTGAGGTAGTCAAAATCCGAAAATTTGGGGGAGGGCCTACCGGTTTAGGGCTACATGGCAATTTTGGTGGGTGGAACCTGGAACAATAGTCTGGTTCAGGTGGGCGGATGGGGTGGTTTGGGGAACCGAGCTTAGAAGTTGGGGCTGGGTAAGTGGCCCATGTACGGTCTTGGACAAGGGCGTCTCAAAAAAGTAAAAAACGCCTAGTCTACCTTAAAACAGCGAAAATCTTTTGCTTTGGGGTGGAGGCATGACCGGTAGGTAGGGGTGGGGTACCCCAAGTATGAACAAAATGCATCAAAGACAAAGCAAGATTGTGGTAGATATGGAATGCTGAGCCCCTCACTGAATTGTTATGTTAGAAAGTAGAAGTTACAGTATGTTGTGCGAATCAGACCATTTACTAGTGAATAAACACACAGTTTGCACAAGTTTGTATCAGTATTGAAAACTCCTATACTTAAACAGGTCAAACAAACGCGTGTCAAAAACAAATCAAATCTCCGCAAGAGCACTTCTGAATTGGTGGCTTCCTCACTGTTTGACAGCCAAGGCCACCAGCTATACAGAAAGAAAGGTGAAAAAGATAGGCATGTGATGAAGAACAGGAGACGCAAACCCCTTCCTCAAGGGCTCAGCGTTTTAAAAATAGCCTTAACTTTTTCTTTATATGTTTAAATGACGTGGTTATGGAGATCTGATTGCACACTTTCAGCATGATAATAACCTATAGCAGTTTGTTCCAATGTCCTTATACTTCAGTTTCCGTCCTCTTTACAGAAGCAATGCGCATGACTTGTTCATAGCTTGGTGGTGGACTTTCTATACTTAATGAAGGAGCTGATGCCCTGCGATAAACTCTGTTCGCAGACTGATCGAAACCCTGAGAACAAATACTGTTCAACACAGGAGATGTAGCACTGAGTGAGATGAACCTGTAGAAGGCTAGAATATCTGGGCAACTGATCTTCATGGTTCTGCTTTCTCTCAACAGTCAATATCACTGGGTTTGATGAGGCAGTGATCACACTGACAGCGAATGCCACATTAGCACCTGTCAGATCCAGGTCGCCAACCTGAAACCTTCCTCACTCCCTATACTAAGAACCAAGAAGAGAAGACTAAGGTGGAGCTTTGAAAAAAGCACATAATGAGCTCTTCAAGTGCTAAGCTGAGGTATTATAAAAGCTCAGTTTGCAGAAATTGGACTTGAGTGTGATACATGGGATAGCATCATCATAAAACGTGTGGTTTTTCAACATTGTGATGTCTCAGTAGTAGTATTTCAATAATTTCCAAATGAGCTTTTCTGCCATTTTAGACAATGTGAATTCTTTGCCAGGCAAAGTTGGCCACATAGTAAAAAGGGTCAGAATTCTCTAACAGATTCCCATACTTTGAGCAATCTATCTCCAGCTTTAAGCCGCCCATCCAAGCATGCAATTCCATGAGGAAAAATCCTGTCCACAAAAATCTTTGAATTCCTTGAAGTGATGGAAAAGCCCAAATTTTCGCGGCAGCCTGATAACATTCTATCTAGTGCAACTACAAGCAAAATTTTGTCTTCTTCCACATCAACTGACCGCTCTATCGTGTCAAGTTCATTGGTCAATAATTCACGAATATCTGGTACTGACCAGGTCACCCAAGGATGGTTCATTTTAGCGCAACGATGGAGCAAAGCACTGGGTGTTTAGGCAGACAACGATTGTGCGTCAAATAACGCCATGGTAACTGGACCATGCGCATTAGCGTCATGTACAGTGATTAAAATTTAATAAAGTTGAATGAAACAGTGAAATGCTGCAGTTAGCAGCAAATGTTCAGCTTGATAAAGTTAATGTTTTGTTTTCACTTACTTAGCTGTAAAAACTTCCACAATTAAGAGACACACTTAAGTTTAAGTTTAACTTTATTCGCCTCCCAAAGTACACCAAATACACAAGTGGACAGGGTTGACAGGCGTGTAACAGCCCTTGCGAACTGAAGCTAATCAACAAATTTAAAAAATTCTGATAGGTCCGTCTGATTAACAAGCTTTGTAAAATTATTCATAATCCTTGCCAATTACAGTTTCATTATCAAGCGAGTTCCAAGGTCTCAAAACTCCTAGGGCAAAGAAGTTTTCATGACACTTCAAGTTACCCTGGAGTGCAGGACAAAAAACTCAATACTACTACCACAAGTGACAGTACTACTTGCTAAGCAAACTTTTCCATGTCAACATCAATCTGATCATTAACAATACGAAAAAGACACTGTAGGTCAATGATCAATCCTCTATATCCAAGTGTTTCTATACCCAACATCTCTAGCCTATCCATAACATGGTGATCAGATTAGTCATGCCTGACAGCCGCAGTATGACATTTCGTTGTACCCCTTCAATAATATGTATAGCTTGCTTATGAAATCGATTCCAAACAGGAGATGCATACTCCAATTTGGTTTGACGCTCTATACCAGTGTTCTTTCAAGCTTGAAAAACAGGACCTCATGTGTGTACTGTATACTGATGCGTCTCTAGGGCTTCTTTTATATAAAGACAGACAGCCCTGTGTGCTTAGCCTATACTGATGCATCTCTAGGGGTACTTTTGATTTTGGAAAAACAGTTTCTCTGCAGTGTACCCGTATGCTGATGCGTCTCTAGGGGTACTTTTAATTTTTGGATTACCAATTAATATTTTCATTTTTGTAGTGTATTCATGCTTCCTATTGACTTCTTTTATTAAAGGCACTTTATACTAGTTTGAACACGATTAGGGATGCAAATGGTATCCGGTATTATTTGGTATTATTCGGTATTATTTGGTATTTTCTAGGTATTTGGTATTATTTGGTATTTGGTATTTTTACACCAAATAATACCAAATAGTTTAAATAACTAAACAGTTAGCATTTAAGCGATAAATTTTGCATATTTTGCGACTGTATACCATGTCAAAGCGCTTCTGTTCAGAGTTTTCTCGTTATTTCTAATTAACTAAAAGTTCAACAATGCAGATACGCAGAACAAGACGTCTCTTTACCGTTTCTGAGCAACAAAAGAACAAGGAATTCTGACCAGTTTAGCTTATAACAACCATTCATGGAAAATTCTCAAAAATTGGGAGTGGGCCCCCATGAAAGGACGCAAGGCGATTTTGGTTGAAGGGGGGCTCCGAAAAATCTGGGTTTTGGAACGATGTCGTTTATGGACGGCCCCTATCGAGACCGAGCCTAGACCGCAAATGTCACAACGTGCTGCTTGCCCATTTCCCGAGTCAGTGAAAAACACCCAAATTCTACTCGTTTTCTTTCTCGGCATGACCAGATTGGTAAATGTATAGTTTCCGGGCGTAAAATCAGGAACCGGCCCCAGATTAAAATTAATACTTTTAATGATCATAACTTATTATAAATTAACAAGTTTTATCGATAAATATCGATTATCGATTATTTTTTGGCAAAATTCCAAAATCGTCCAAAATGGTCATGTTACATATCATTTGAAAGCCCTTCGCCTGACGATTCTAATGATCACTAAATCAGCATAGGGCATGCACCGGGAGGCCTGTTTTGCCAAATATAAAAGTACCCCTAGAGACGCATCAGTATAGGCACGCTCCAGAGGGCCTGGTTTAAAAACATAAAAGTACCCCTAGGGGACGCATCGGTATAGGGCACGCTCCACAGACCCTGTTTTAAAAACATAAAAGTACCCCTAGGGGACGCATCAGTATAAGGCACGCTCCGGAGGGCCTGTTTTGAAAACATAAAAGTACCCCTAGGGGACGCATCAGTATAGTGATAAGTACCCCTAGGGGACGCATCAGTATTGTGATGCATACCCCTAGGGGTATTTTTATATTTGGAAAACAGGCCCTCTACTGCGTGCCTATACTGATGCGTCCCCTAGGGGTACTTTTATATTTAACAAAACAGGCCCCTGGGGGCGTGCCCTATGCTGATGTAGTGATCTATTAGACTCGTCAGATGAAGGGCTTTCAAATGATATATAACATGACCATTTTAGACGATTTTGAAATTTTGGAATTTTGCCAAAAAAATAATCGATAATCGATATTTATCGATGAAACTTGTTAATTTATAATTAGTTATGATCATTAAAAGTATTTATTTCAATCTGGGGTCGGTTCCTGATTTTACGCCCGGAAACTATACATTTACCTAGATTTCTTTTAGATGCAACAAAAACTCTTCCACTGAGGCAAAACTTATGATTTTTGCTGTAAAAACAAAAAGTGTGACTTTGCGCTCATTCCAAACAGCTAGCGACCTGTTTAGCAACTATTTGGAATTATTTGGTATTATTTGGTATAGAAAATACCATCTACTATTTGGTATTTGGTATTTTTCATACCATTTGCATCCCTAAACACGATGGTCCGATCCGCACATGGTGTAGTGGAGTGATTGGTCTAATCAGTCGATAATTACTAAAGACATGCTGGATCGAAATGAGATTGTGCTCATTGGACTCTTGATGATAAGGAACTGACCAAAAAAACGGTAAATATGGGTTACTGCATCTACGGTATACGCGTGACGGTACGTATAGCATGTCATAAAGTCTGAAACGACTGTCTGAAGACAAAAAGCGGTCAGAAATGTATAAGTAGTGCCTATATGCTTACAAACCAAGGTTTTTCAGCAGTTGCATGCAATTTTGCAAAGAAATTATGCAGTTGAGTAGTTTATAGACAAATTTCAAACCATTAATGCCTAGTTAATTGGGAACAGGGCCTTACGCCGATTGATTTTGCCAGAAAGAATCCGTAGCCCCAGGAATTCAATTTTTTACTTCTTCAGGTGTGGGAAAACTCCAATATAAGCTGTAAGGCACTTACCTATCTGGAATCTTATTCACACCTTTCCTACCCATCTTCAACGGAATGCAAGGCGGCTGGATATTACACAAAACTCAACTACTGCGGCCAACTTTTTTGCTTTCTAGCCACCGCTGGGAAGGGAAGATCTCTCGAATTGCAAATTTTGAGCACAGACGAATGTGGTATTAAATGACTGCTTATGATCTATTGAATATTATTTCACACATCAACATACATTTACGTGCTACATTATTCAGCTTTACCTCAGATGCGTGTTTTTGGTCTAGGAACAAATCCAGTAAAACGTGCACACCCAAACTGTAAATCTTTAACAAATATGACTAAATGCGGTATCGAACAACTGCTTCTTACCTTTAGATTATTTTCTATACGCGAACACACCAGCACATCCACAACCAATTACTGAATGCTTCCTCAGATAACGCGCTCCCGTCGTATATTACCTTACTTAATCGATTAGCGGTTGATTTCCCCCGGAACCACACCTAAAAAACTTGCAATAAAATTCAAATGCATAAACGTATATTCGTACCTAAGATCGGATTGGTAGACCATTACCCTAGCCGCAGAATAAGCACAGTTAGAAAGAGACATTTGTATCGAAACCCCAGGACGGTAGCCCTTTAAACGAAGATCATAATCATCACTATAAAAATATAGAAAAAAAGAAGTTTTCTACGTCATTTTTGGAAAACGGCTACCAATTTTACTACGTAACTAGGTCTACCTTAGATGCGCATTTACTTTTAAAGATCCTTGAACAACTAATTAAAAAATGGAACAAAAATACGCTGTCGCGACGTCTCCGTACTAAAACATCCATAGCATTCTAATGGACCGATAGATATGTCTGCCCAAGAGCATATGGGTAGAAATGACAATTTGCTATCGATTAAGCATAAATATAACAATCTTCATCCAAGCCACAGAACGGTGGACCTTTTTAACAATAAAATGACGTAAAATGACCACACTAAAACACTAATCGGCGCAACCAGTGATCTTCTTACCACTACGTTTCGTTTCCGTTCTGGTAATATGGAATCGGATCCCAAACCCCCAACTAATTCGTAGGGGACCCCCTGTGCACTGCTAAAACAGCTGTTGTGGGTAAGATGCAATCGCAAAGAAAAATACCAGATACCGGATATTGCCTCGGATCTGAAAAATACCGGATAATACGTAAAAATACCGGATACTGGATAGTGTTTTTGAGCTAAAAAATACCGGATTATGGTTGCATCTCTAGTTGTTGGACTTTAACCTTTAACCCCGCCCTTCGACCGTAGTTTAAATCTGCAAACGTTGATAGGTACATAGACATCTTGTTTTCGGTATGTCTTCGCAAAATTTGAAGTTCTTCGAAGTTAAAGTCGCGTTTTTTTAAATTGCGTTGCAATTTACCCTGTCCTTATTATTCTCATATCTGTTCAATACAGGGGCCTAGGCAAAGTTTGCAAATCGCACGCACACCCTGGACACAGGCACAGTTCAATCTAGCTTAATGGCACAAACTTCTCTTTACTTTAGTGGCTGGGGGGCTAGGATGACCTACTCAAGGGAGGTTGTCGCTAATTTCTGACACAACACAAAAATTGCCAAAATCGCCTGTAAAAAAGGCCTTTTTAGCTGTATTTCAGCCCAAATTAGCGATTTTTGACGATTTTTAGCCGAAAAAATGCTGTTTTAAAGTCTTTAACGCCTCTAATACTTGCGCATTTCCTTACATTCACCACAGGAAATAGTTGGAAAATATAATCGAAATGCCAGGCGAATTTAAATTAAATTACAATTAAATTATGGCCCAACTTTTGAATTTCAATTAAATTAAATTAATTCTTTACATTCCCGATTCATTTCACACACATACACACATTCACAGAGTACATGACATAAGCAAAGCCACGGTGGTTAAAATAAGGGGCCGTCCATAAACTACAACGTTCAAAATTTCAAAATTTTGCACCCCCACACCCCCCTCCGACGTTCAGCGACGTTTTCGTCATGACCCCCCCTAAAAATGCGACGTTTGGGAGACAACCCCCCCCCCCCCCCCCCCCGAAATAAAATTTTCGTTCAGAATCTGCAGCTGCTTCTGACTGCATAAATGCAATGGTACAATAGAAAAATCTGTGCACATATTTAGTAACAGTCGGCACCACAACAAATCTTGGAAGAGCAGCACTAGGCAGTAACCCACTTGTGCATGTGGGGAAACAATGATTCATTGAAATATCTCAAAAATATTTCGAAATTCATGCAGTTCTTCCTGAGTCAAGATGTGCATCGGTTCCTCAGCAGCATCCACCGACAAGTCTGATGAATCCAAGTCAGACTCAGATTCAATTTCTATCTCAACAGAAACTTTCGTTCGGTTGTGTAAAGCAGCTTTATGACGCCCGACAGCTTTGATCGAAGGGAAATACAGTCCACACGTCGGACAGATTCGTCTTTCAATTTTAGAAATCATGATAACATACTGTAGCATGAGGTGATGCTGTAAAACTATAAAATGTGTCAAAAACGTTTGACTTTCTATCCCTTCTTGTTTGTTCTGCAATCGTTAAATCTTGCCAAAAAAAGGCCAGAAATACGTCAACGTTTTGCCTCAACCCCCACCCCCCTGCGACGTTCAGCGACGTTTTTCGGGGTACCCCCCTCTCTGAACGTCGTAGTTTATGGACGGCCCCTAAAGAATTATTGGCTTTAAACAAAAAGTATCTCAGATACAGTCTCAGTGATAGGCCGGGGCGTAAAAGTCATAGCCAGGCAAAGGCACAGGCTCGTAACCGGGTATTTGCCCATCCGAGTAGAACACACGGCACTTGATGGTGTTCTTGTTGAAGCTGTAGCTGTGGCACATGTACGTGTCTCTGCATCTCAGAGCACAGCCCTCTCCCGATATCTCGCTCGTCTCCGCTCCCAACTCCATCTCACTGTGTCCCACCAAATCCACTCCGATTTTATCGTAGACACGCAACTTGGGCTCGTCTGAAGTAGTGCTGTTATGACTGCTAGTCAAAGTCAAAGTCATAGTTAATAGTTTTGTGCATATCGCAGTCAAACGGACAGGTAGTCAAAGTCAAAGTTTGACTACCTTAGTTGCCATAAATCCGTAGTCAAATCAAACGAAGACCAGCCAGTCAAACCGTTTGACTATGACTATGTTTTGTTAAAAGCAGTAAGGTTTTCTTCAACCGTGTTTTACCACTTCTTGATGTTCGCAACAAAATTTTTTTTGCAAACTCGTTACATTTCAAAGAACCTTTAGAACGCCAAACAACCTCTTTTCAAAACAATTGAAACAATGACAGGACAGTGAGAATCTCTACTTGATGCAAGCTTTTCCGCAAGGGTAAAACAATAGGACATGCTGTACGTACCTTTCTAAAAACGTTTTGCACAGCAAAGAAGATGAGATGAGAGAACTGAAGAATTTTCTTGATTTCACATACAAAATGCATGTTGTTTTACTTTTGCTGCTATTTTTGTGCAACATCTTTTTCTTTTGTATCGAAAATTTCAACAGAAAAACCAATTTTGACAGTCATGCATTCGTTCATTTTTTGCGGCTTATTGCAGAAATAAATTGTATTCAATGTAAACCATTTACCGACCGAATAACAGCCTTTTCAAGTGACTGAAGCTTATAAATCTCTGAAAATGTCGATTTGGCTCTGTTTCAAAAAGTAGTCAAACCAGTGGTCGGTCGTAGTAGTCAAATGGTTTGACTACAATATAGTCAAAGTATTGTACTCAAACCGGCGGTAGTCATAATCAAACGGAAATTTTGGTATTGTAACAACACTAGTCTGAAGCCAATCTGCCTGTTTGCACCGACCTATGCAAATTTTAGACAGCTACCGTATTGGCAGATGTATGATCTGATGTAAGATTCGGGCATATCCTGCAGGTCTGCTGTTTTCACTACACCGGCATTGTCGTTGTATATGTTGTCGACTAGTGTAAAGAAGATGCTGTCAGAGGGAGGTGTGAAGTGGGGCTTATCTGGTCTAATCCAGGCCCAGCCTTTATCTGGCTCGTTGCTTGCAGAGGCGTTCACCTGGTACAAGCCCATGTAGTGGAATGGCGTCCAAGTGGTTGGCTGCAAAACCAATGCTACCTGTGGAAATGACAGAATGACAGAAAAGGCCCGTGCCGGCACAGTTGGTGTAGTGGTTTAGGCCGCATGGCTACTGTGCGCGACATCGTGGGTTGATCCTCTCGGCGCGGCAAGTTTCTTGGTGGTCGGCACCGATTAGATCTGCCTAAGCACCGAAAGCCGCTCCCGAAAGCATGCTCGTGTTGGAGGAAATGAAGATCAACAACGTCAGGAGCTGTTGAGAAACGAGCAATAAGGCCTATACCGGTTTACAGCTGCGCCGGGCGGCCGTTTCGAGCTGACAACACCATGACGTCACCACGCCAGGCACTCTCTTAGTGACTGGCACCCAACAGCATGGCTAGGAGTGGCTTGGCAGTGAAAGAAGGGCACAGCGTCCGAGATGACGATTTCAGGGGTGGCAAAATGGACCGCGCAGGTCTGATCGTAGGGTCGTACATCGTACGGCCCCCACATCGGATCGGATCGGATCGAAAAGTACCGTATATTCTTTATTAGAAGCATTGGGGTTCTATTTTTGGCTTCTATTTTTTCAAATTTCTTTTAGATAGGCGTCTATTCGAGAGGGTCTTCTAATTTTTCAAGTTGTATATGGCAGGGCTGTTGGGTCGGTTTTTTCCTCGGTTTTTTCGTTTTTTTTCCGAAAAAAACCGGTCTTTTTCGGGGGGACCCCCCCCCCCCGAGGTCTCCAACCCCCCTACCCCCTCCGGATTTTTCCGGCCCATGTATGAACTATAATATTTGTTTTTACAGTAGACACTGTTGAGCATCATTCAATAGCAAGTAAAGTTTAACTAAGATGCCAGTTTCTCAACTTCTTACTGTTTTACCTCAAAACTCGCTATACTGTTCTTGGTTTTGTCTCAAATAGAATCCCATGAGCTTCTATTTTCAAACTTGCTTGAGGGGGCGTCTATTCGAGATGGGCTTCTAATCGAGACTAGACCTAGTTCGTAGTGACTACTAACTACAAACTAAAAGACTACTAACTAACAGACGGCGGTCTACCCCACCCAAAACAGCCAGACCTTTAAATTGGAGACCCTTGAGACGATTTTTTCCGACCCCCTCTGATCTTTCTGGCAAGTCATTTTTTGAGCAAATTTTTGCGATTTTTTTAGAATTTCAAACACGAAAATTGCTAAAATCGCCTGTAAAATTGAATGCGATTTTTTGCGATAATTACCATTTTTGAGCTTTTTTTAGTACCCAATCACCTCCTCTAAACCGATGACGTCATTTTCGCACAGCCCCCAGGGACTACAAATTGACTACTAACCACTAACTACAAACTCGGATCGCTGGCTGAATTGACTACTAACCACTAACTACAAACTCGGATCGCTGGCTGAATTGACTACTAACCACTAACTACAAACTCGGATCGCTGGCTGAATTGACTACTAACCACTAACTACAAACTCGGATCGCTGGCTGAATTGACTACTAACCACTAACTACAAACTCGGATCGCTGGCTGAATTGACTACTAACCACTAACTACAAACTCGGATCGCTGGCTGAATTGACTACTAACCACTAACTACAAACTGAAAAGCCTGAAAGCTTGGATACTAACCACTAACTACAAACAAAAATTTGGTTAGGAACTAGGTGTAATCGAGACTATACGGTATTTCGATAGGTATTGAAATATCCCAATTTCACATATTCCTAAAGTTCTCAGCAACCGATCAGAAAGCCTCAGGCACCAAACTTTAAAGACATAATTTCGCCTTTGGTAAATGCGTAAAAGAATGTAAATAACTGACAATCAAGTCGAGAAGTTTCTTGTGCACAAAGTGAGCGAGATAGCCGTTGCGCAGATGGTTGCAGGAGACATAGGCGTTCCAGAAATCTGTTGCTGTTGCGCTTCTAACAAAGCAGGAGTGGCCGGCATAGAAACTCTCCTCAACCAGTGCCGCGCAATCAGCTGTCAACGCTAAACAACGCTTCTTTTACTGATGCTACCGTTGGCTTCGAGTATATTATTCAGGTTGTCGAAAAACGGGAATCTACTTCCAGCTTTTAGTTCAAGCCAATATTTTAGCTATCGGTCTCATTTGAAAGAGCGCCACCTGACCGATCGATTGAATGGTGCCCGGCCAAAAACAAACCCTCTAAGTCGGAAGTGAGTTATTGCGTTTTTAACCTTTTATCACGGTTTCCCACAGAGAGAGCTAAAAGATCCAAACAAAAGCTGGAAGTAAATTACGGTTTTTTTGGACAACATGTATACGTAACGTATTACCGTATAGTGCTGTTTATAGTACCCCCCTATTTATAGTACCCCGGGTACTATAAATGGAGACAGACTTTTATTCTGAAATGAGCTGTTATAAATACAAAATGTGCGAAAACACAGTATTTTTGGTGGTAAACCTTGTTTGTATGAAGAAAAACAGTAGATAATGCAATCATACGGGGTTCTGATGTATGTACATAACCTATTTTTTACATCAAATCGGTAATTTGAGCAAATAACTTCACGTACTATTGTTAGTTTCTTATAGAGCAGATTTCATTGGTGCCATATATAGTACCCGGGTACTATAAATGCATTCAATTTTATTTTCACAAAACCCTAAGTGCCATATATAGTACCCGGGTACTATAAACAGCACTATACGGTATGTTTTCCGCATATACGCATACAATTGTATGTGTGTGATGAAGAGATTGAGTGTTTTGTGCGAGTGTTTGACTGTATTCTCGTTGTGTGTGTATTTGTGTATCTCACCGTGCGGTTATTGTATCTTCTGTGTTCCTGGTTTTACTAAAGTCTGTTCAAAATTCTTTGGCGCTGGGTACATCCGGCAGTGTCCCGAATTTATGCGTGGTGTGAACCCCGTACATGTATAAATGGATCTGTTCCTCTCATCAACGAGACTACTATACTGTTCTCGAAATTTGCATATTGAACTTTGCTTAGAAGAAAGGGGCCTGACAAAAAAATCGACTTTTTTTGGCAAAGCGCCAATTTTTGTGCCGATACCAGATTCGCATTCCCCAACCTTCAGGCACCTCGAAAATACTACGATATATTGGTCTACAATCAACTCTACCAGAGTTACAGTCGATTTTCTAATGCCGACAAGACAACAACACTTTCTGAAATTCAGGTGGACACCCTAACTTCGAGGTCAAATTTCTCGCAAAAATCAAAGTCGTAGAGCAAAACCAGTGCGACCGCTGGATTCAGCATGTCCGAAATAATATAGAACCGTGAAGCTGAAATTGGTTGGAGGAAAAAACCCCCATGTGTTCGATCTTGAATGAATTTTTGTGCTTAACTATGGGAGAGCAAAATTTTGACCGCTTGTCGGCGTTAGAAAATCGAGTGTAACTTTGGTAGGGTTGACCGCACAATATTCGTTGGGCTATGCCTTTCTGAAATTCAGGTGGACACCCTAACTTCGAGGTCAAATTTCTAGGAGAAATCAAAGTGGCAGAGCAAAACCAATGTGACCGCTGGATTCAGCATGTCCGAAATAATATAGAACCATGAAGCTGAAATTGGTTGGAAGAAAAAAACCCCCATGTGTTCGATCTTGAATGAATTTTTGTGCTTAACTATGGGAGAGCAAAAGTTTGACCGCTTGTCAGCGTTAGAAAATCGAGTGTAACTTTGGTAAGGTTGATCGTAGACCCATATATGGTAGTATTTTCGCGATGCCTGAAGGTTGGGGAATCCGAATCTGGTATCGTCATGAAAATTGGCGCTTTGCCAAAAAAGTCGATTTTTTTGTCAGGCTTCTTGCTTCCAAGTAAAGTTTAATATGCAAATTTCGAGAACAGTATAGTAGTCTCGTTGATGAGAGGAACAGATCCATATATACATGTATGGGGTTCACACCACACATAAATTCAGGACACTGCCGGATGTACCCAGCGCCAAAGATTTTTGAACAGACTTTAGTAAAAGACGTTTCAGTAGACTGAAAAAATCTGTGCCAGATGGCATATTGGTCGTAGTGGCGGCTGATGGGGTGGATGTGAGGGAAAGCCAAAAAGTCCGATATTTGGCTAAAATCAAGGTTTTTGGCTTATTTTTCGCTAAAATAGGCTAAAATGTGGTGATGTGAGCTCATTTATTTCCAGCAAACTCAATCAAGAAGCTCACGTTTGTCGTATTTTTCTACACAAAATTCTGCAAAAAATTCCTGTTATTGCTTTGCTGCGAACTCTCCATGGAAACGAAAGCAAGCAACGGCAGCAGGACGCTCCGTCAGGTAGCTATGAATCGGCGAATCGTAAGCGCCTACCAAGAGAACACGAAAACAAAGCTCGGAGGTTGGAAAAACTAATTGAATTCTGCTTTCTTGTTTTCATCGCCATATCGAAATGATGCTGGTGGTCCACAGTATCTTTTGGTTTTGTTGTTCTTCTTCTGGTTCTTGTTGTGACCCGTGTAGAGAACAATGTTTTAATCAGTCTGTTATCTCTTTCCAACAAACCGCAAAATTCATCAATGGTTCGTTTTTGCCTGATGAATTGTTTTTGATGAATAGTTATTCACGTTTTACGATTACAATTCTTCAAAAGATGATGAATTGAAGAAATTATTCATCACAGAAAATGAGGAACAATTAAATAATGATTCTTCAACAAACTTTTATGCCAATTTTCCTTAGTTCAACCGAAAAAGAAACGTGCCACAGACACATAAACTGACTGGGCTCGCCGTGACAGTTAATCAGGAACTGCTCAGAATTGCCGTGTAGTAAAAAGACCTATTTGTCAAGTTGAAGTGCTGGACCATTCCAATGCATTTGATGAACAATAAAATAATTGATTCATTAGAAAATCTTGCAAAAGTCTTCAAAATGATGTGTGGGGTTTTTTCGACCTTTTTTTGAGGTAGTGGGGTGAGAAAAGGGTTTACAACCCTTCTTGGATAGAAAAAAGCGTTAAAAACCCTGGTTTGGTTGAAGAAAAAAGAACTTAACATGCATTTCGCGAGGGCAAGGGGGTTCATCTCATCGATCCGGCTAAAATTTTATGAGCATAAACTACACCACGACACGAACGATGACCATCGGCGCATATTAGAAGAAAAAGACCCCCAACAACCGGAGCTACACACCCTCAAAGTTGGCTCGCCAGCCGTTTTTTGGCCAATTTTTGGACCTTTAACTCTTACGGGCAGACCGTGCGTGCACCAATTGGCGCACGCGACAATTTTTCATCACGCATTTGCCGATCAGCTTCGCACGGGCTCATCACGCAAAGCTCGATCAGCTTCGCAACATTCATTCATTCATCTATTGCTGGTTTCATTTGGCTCTAATTTTACTGTTTTGCAAACAATCTGACTCAAACTTTAGGACAACATAGAGAAATATTTCAAATTTTATCCCTGAAAAAATTATGAAAATCTGTTCAGTAAGTCACTAGTTATCGACATTTTTATAGATTTCGTTTCTTTTTGTTCATTTGCGCTTTTGTTTTACGGCAGAAGCTTTCCAGATGGTGGTTTATTTCGAAATTTTCGAGGAACGAGTCAGATAAGATTGAAAAAATTTCTTTCAATGTACACCATCGGTGAAAGGGCAAAACTTAAACCGCTATCTATATGCGGTGCTGTTTGTTAAACTCTGACCCGAAATTTCCGCTGAACTGCCACAAAACGCTGTCCGTCCATTCAAACCAGGCAGCACATTTTGCCCTTTCGCTGATAGTGTAAGGCATTTTTGCAATCTTTCTTACTAGATCCTTGAAATTTTCGAAATAAACCAACATCTGGAAAGCTTCTACAAAGTTCCGTAAAAACAAAAGCGCAAATAGACAAAAAATTGAACAAAAAAGACGAAAACTATTAAAGCGTCATAAAAGCACCATTGGAGTCGCCTCGCCAGAGACTCTAGATTCGAACTCTACAGTCACCTCATTTTCATCGCAATTAGGGGAAAAGCTCATTTTCTTACGTTGAGACAGTCTGGCCTAATATACATACCATTATTTTACTGAAAAATTCCACTAATAGCTAAAATGCCACTAATTGGGATTTTCTTGTATTTTTGGCACTCTGATTCTAATACCAGTCAATACCCACCTGGTCAATGCATATTTTTACCCTATTTGTCAAGTTTACTTACAGTATACTGTGTTGATTCTGCACCCGTTGTTCGTGCGGTCGGTCCGAGACCAGCTAAACCATTCCTTGCTGACCAATTTTTCATAACGTTCTGTTCGAATTTGGAGTTGTCGGAGTCTGTGGGTACTGTTGTTTGTGTATACACATACACATTTACCATACACAAAAATACACATTGTTTTTTCAATGTGTATACACATACACATACATATACACGTTGAAAATTCAGATACACATTACCATACACAAACAGTACTCGAAATGTGTATTTTTGTGTATGTGTATTTGATCAGCAAAAGTCGGTAAAATTTCGAACAGAATCGTAAAATTTCGATGTTTTTGCTGCAGTAATAAACAGTAGATATCCTGATAAAGCCTGCAAATGGCCTAAATAACTCGATTTCAAAGCCATCCAAGCTTTAAAGCAACAGACATTGAGAGATTTGATTTTCTTAGCATTTCTGGCTCAAAATCTACCAAAAAATTGCATTTTCAGTACAATACACATACACAAATATACACAAAAATACACATTGTTTTGTTGAATGTGTATACACAAATTACCATACAAATTTGAGGGTAAATGTGTATACACATACACATACACATACACAAACGGAAAACCCAATACCAAACAACAGTATCTGTGGGTCTGTGCGTATGCATATGGTGCAGAGAAGTAAAGGGCTCCGACTTGAGGTAAACTTCGTTGCAGTTTGTTCGTTGTCGGTCTAGCTAATTATTCTGTTGTTTGGGTATGGGATTTTCAGGAATCGGTTCGGTATGGGTAGGTATTCGAAAAAATACCGGTATACCGGTATTTATTCGGTATTTCCTGAAAATCTTTTACAAAGTCAAAACAGTGAATTTTCTAGGTGCAAGGCCAAAGATTTAGTAATTTCCAAGGTCAGAGGCCAGAAAGCTCAAAAGCAATTTGATTTACAGTATTGCTGGAATGTTCTGAAATTAATTTTTGGTTTCACTAGAATGAAAATCGCGTGAAATACAAAAAAGTGAGTGAAAAAAATGTTTTCATTGTACTGTATTTTTAAGGCCCGCTAGTGTACAGTGTATAGACCATGCATGTATGTAACAGGTCACCCGTCGAAGGGGGAGGGGGGTTTGGGGGTCTGGCTCCGGCCGGAGGAGGGTCGAAGCCAAATTTTTGGGAGGGGGGGTTGGAACTAAAAATGCTCAAAAATCGAAAAAATCGGAGGGGGTCGGAAAAATCGTCTCGGGGGTCCCCATTCAGGGGGTATGGCCTAAGTCGGGTGAGGGGCAGACCCCCCTGTTACATGTATGGTATAGACCTAATGAGCGAGCAGTGACAAAGTGCAGATCTACTTTTGTGAATTTTGTTGATTGAAACTACTGTACATTAATGTAGGTCTTAGACATACTGATTTGGTTAATAAGGAGCACTATGAAGTGAAGAGAGGCCAAAACTACCCTAAAGCGTTCTAATAGCAAAGCGGGTAGCGTCAAAGAGGACCAAAAATCCTTGAAGTTCGATATTTTGAAAGGATATTGTGAGTAGAATGAGCTTCTGCATACCGTTGTCAAGTAAATAGTTGAGGAATTTACTTGCTTTTTAATTTACTTGCACCTCCACAAAATAATTTACTTACTTTTTAATTTACTTGCCCCAGTTTACCAACAATTTAATTTGATTTTAATTTACTTTCAACTTTTAATTAAATTCTAATTTACTTTTCCATACAAAAAGTTATGGAAAAGACCCTAAAATGATTGAATATCTGAGTACCGATTTCCGCTATTTAACTCCATCGTTTTACCTCTTCAAATAGTGTCATCGTGTTCTCGGCAAAACGCAGTTGTTCGTTCAATGCCTTTTAATTACATTTTTTTCTAGGAACAGCAGATACAATACAACTCTTAATCTGCCAAACCAGAAACAGTACAGGAACAGCAGACGAAAAGCTAATAGATACCTAATGCTCTTATTCAATGACAGGTTTCATTTTTGTGAAACAAACGTGCCTTCGCAGTGGTTACTCGAAACTGTAGTTTCTTGTACTGTACTGTATGTACACTAGTGCAGGATTTTAAGCGAGATTTTTGAGAAACAAGTGTTAACAGTTGAGAAACCAGCAAATCACCATTTTTCGTTTCTGCAACTAGCACGTTCATACATATAGTAAGGTGTATAGGTATCAGTCTTCCTGACCAATCACTACATTGTATGTAGAGGGAAATCCGTTGGTTTGTTTATAACTAAATTAAGGGGTGAAAATGCGTCTATTCTCATATTTTACAGACTTTTGGTGAAATGTCTCGCTATTCAGTTCCTAATGCTACTCGCCGAGAATATGATTTCAAATTTACTGTTTTGTTTGGTTGGACAGGTCAAGGATAGATCAGGAATATCACAAAATTTCAGAACCAAACTATGAGTTGTATGGCATCTGCAGCACAGTAGATGAGTTTTCAACAGGGAGAGCATATGTGGTGCAGTCAAATAGACAGACAGAAAGAACACAGAATAATAGCAAGTAGCTTGCGAGACCTGACAACAACCACTGATCGAATGGTCAGTGGAGCAAATTAGAAGTAAATTAGAAGTAAATTGAAAGTAAAACTTTCGGCCTTTCCAATCTAATTTAATTTACTTTTTACTTGCTTCGTCATTTTTGTCAGAGATTTAATTTTATTTCAATTTACTTGCCATTTAGTTTACTCTTCGCAAGTAAATTATTTTCTAATTTAATTTGATTTTAATTTTAATTTACTTGACAACGGTACTTCTGCATGCCAGTAAAAAGTAAAATTGCAAAGAGAACATTGTGATAAATGGGAATTTTCGGTAAGATTACACTAAACTGGATAAAAAATACCGATTCCCAAATACCTGGGTATTCCCAAAATAATCGGTATACCGGGTATGGGTATTTACTAAAATACCCAGAATCGGTAAGTATTTATTGGGTAGGTATTCGCAAAAATACCAATTTTTCGGTATGGGTTCGGTATACCCAATCAACAGTAGCTAATTACACGATGTAACAATAAGTATTTTAGGTAGCTAAGAGAGCTAGATACAGAAGTCAAAACACGATTGGTATTGATTGGTATATTAAAATATCTACGAATACAGATTTCTGAAAATGCTGAAATTGCGATAACCAAGCAACAACAACGCTGTTACCGGAGCCAAAAACAGCTCATACAAGACTTGAGCGATGTGGTGGTCAAAAATTACAGCCAATCGTCCGTTCGCCAACGTCGGACACAGGCTGCTTTGGCTTTTTGAAACAGTGAATCCTCCGGGACGCATGTAACAGATTCCTTGGTTGTAAAAGGTTTTGCGCACTCCTGACTGCTTTGCTTTGCAGGTGTTTTCAAAATCTACATAAGAACTAATTAATGAGAGAGAGAGAGAGAGAGAGAGAGAGAGAAAGGAGAAAAAAAAAAAAAAAAAAAAAAAAAGTACTAAAAAGACTGAGATTTGCATACTTTACCTCCATATATGGCCTCTAATGCCTGCCAAACCGAAAGTATTATCAACCAGCCACCGGTTGATAGCATGGTTGGTTGGTATACATAAATGCTGATCTTATAGCAACGCGTTTAATTATGTGAGCGTTTCTTGCTTGGCTGGACAATTAAGAGTCAGTCTCTGAACCGATCGAGTATTTCCCCTTTGCCCTATTCAGACCCCAAAATTGAAAGTTGGGCGTAGAGGGCTGAAAGTTGGAACACTTAAAACATATTGACAAGTTATCAATGACCTGCAAAGAATTTCCAGATTCGACGCTCCACGCTCGAGATATGGCCTTCTAAAAATCGGCCCACTTAACTATGGGACCAAAATTTCGATATCCAATTTCTGACTTGCTGATCGGAATTCAGACCTAACAAACGGGGTTTGCGTAACTTTTTGAGTAGTTTAAGAATCTTTTACTAAATTTCATTTTTGGAAAAAAAATTTTTTTTCGCCCCCCTATCGGGGGGCATAACTCGTCTGGAACCCCCTAGACCGTTCTTTTTATTTCAGATTATTGTAGCGCTATATCCTAGCTACACGCCGGTGTAGAACATTACGGGCTACCGGACGGCAAACACTGAAATATTTGCGTTCAAAGATTATAAATGCCACATTTTGCATGTTTCACTGTGCCCAAAAATTTTCAACTCCAGGTTCCAGCTTACTAATTGGAGTTGAATGCTAAAAATTGATGTCTAAGCTGTACTTTTAGAGTAGTTTAAGAAACTTTCATTGAATTTCATTTTTGGAAAAAATATTTCAGTGTTTGCCGTCCGGTAGCCCGTAATGTTTTACACCGGCTTGTAGCTAAGATATAGCGCTACAATAATCTGAAATAAAAAGAACGGTCTAGGCGGGTTCCAGACGAGTTATGTCCCTCGATAGGGGGACGAAAAAAATGTTTTTTCCAAAAATGAAATTTAGTAAAAGATTCTTAAAACTACTCAAAAAGTTACGCAAAAACCCCGTTTGTTAGGTCTGAATTCCGATCAGCAAGTCAGAAATTCGATTTCGAAATTTTGGTCCTATAGTTAAGCGGGCCGATTTTTATAAGGCCATATCTCGAGCGTGGAGCGTCGAATCTGGAAATTCTTTGCGGTGGTTACATAACCTATCAAGACGTATTAGTCCTCCAACTTTGAGCGCTCCATGCCAAAGTTTCATTTTGAGGTCTGAATACACAGACTCGATCGGTTCAGAGACTGGCTCTTAATTTTGGTTATTAGCCTTGTGGTAGGGATGGGCAAGGTACGTCCGGCTGCTCCGTTTAGAAATACAAAAATACGGCCAAAATATGATCCGAAAACGGTTTTCGCAACTTCAAGCGCAAATTCTTTTTTTGTGTTCGGTTATTGATGGTGGGAAGTGATGTACATATATGAAACAGAGTACGAGCTATCGAAAAAAATGCATCTTGAACCATAATTCAGCTGTTAAAGGCCTTTTTTCCTCAAAAACTGAATTCGTCGTTTTTCAACGTCCATTTTCTGTTGAAAGGAGAGTTGATTCAAATTGATTTCAATCGGATTTGAAATCAGCGTAACTTGTTGCCTATATAGCACCACTCTTTTTCTTAGCGCAGTTTGACACGGTCACCACAAATTGGATTCTTTCTTAACTACTGAAAATCGGCTTTTTCGTGGACTGCTTTCGTGTTCCTGATTGTTGTGAAAAACGGACAAATTCGGCGAAAGGATTTAAGAGTCAGTCTCTGGACCAATCGAGTTTTAGTATTCAGACCCAAAATTGAAACTTTGGCCTAGAGAGCTGTAAGTTGGTACACTAATACATATCGATAGGTTATGTAACCACCGCAAAGGATTTCCCGATTCGACGCTCCACGCTCGAGATACAGCCGTCTGAAAATCGGCTCGCTTAACTATGGGACAAAAATTTCGAACTTGAATTTCTTTCCTGCTAAAACCAGTTGGGACCTAGAATTTGGAGATTTTACGTAACTTTTAGAGTACTTTAAGAATTTTTGGTCGGTTTTCGATTTTGACGAAAAAAATTTTTTTCGACCCCCCTTCCCCCCCCCCTAGCTCGTCTGGAACCCCCCTATATGGGTTTTTTTATTTCAGATTATTGTAGCGTCATTTGTTGGCTACAGATCGGTGCCAAGCACGATAGCCCACGGCCCGGGGTTTTGGAGTAAATTGACTTCAAATGGCTGAAAATCGCATTTTTTCCAGTTTTACTGTGGGACAAAATTTCGAACTTGAATTTCTTTCCTTCTAATAACAGTTTGGACCTAGAATTTGGGGGTTTTACGTAACTTTTAGAGTACTTTTAGAATATTTGGTCGGTTTTCGATTTTGACGAAAAAAAATTTTTTTTCCGACCCCCTTCCCGCCCCCCTAGCTCGTCTGGAACCCCCCTATGTGGGTTTTTTTATTTCAGATTATTGTAGCGCCATTTGTTAGCTACAGATTGGTGCCAAGTGCGATAGCCCACGACCCGGCGTTTTGGAGTAAATTGACTTCAAATGGCTGAAAATCGCAAATTTTTCAGTTAAACTATGGGAAAAAATTATTTTCAGCCATTTGAATTTCAATTCTCCAAAAAAAAGGAGCAAAAACGTAGCTAACAAATGGCGCTACAATAATCTGAAATAAAAGACCCACATAGGGGGCTCCGAGCTAGCGAGCTGGGAAGGTGGTCGAAAAATTTTTTTTCGTCAATTGAAAACCGACCTAAAAATTTTAAAGTACTCTAAAAGTTACGTAAAATCTCCAAATTCTAGGTCCCAACTGTTTTTAGCAGGAAAGAAATTCAAGTTCGAAATTTTTGACCAAAGTAGGAAACTGGAAAAAAAATGCGATTTTCAGCCATTTGGAGTCAATTTACTCCAAAACCCCGGGCCGTGGGCTATCATGCTTGGCACCAATCTAGACGCAAAAAATGGCGCGAAATAAATGAAAAAAAACCAATATAGAAGGGGGGGGGTTCCAGACGAGCTAGGGGGCGGGAAGGGGCGCGAAAAAAAATTTTTCGTCAAAATCGAAAACCGACAAAATTCTTAAAGTACTCTTAAACTACGCAAAATCCCCAAATTCTAGGTCCCAACTGTTTTTAGCAGGAAAGAAATTCAAGTTCGAAATTTTGTCCCATAGTAAAACTGGAAAAAAATGCGATTTCAGCCATTTGAAGTCAATTTACTCCAAAACCCCGGGTCGCGGGCTATCGTGCTTGGCACCGATCTGTAGCCAACAAATGGCGCTACAATAATCTGAAATAAAAAAACCCATATAGGGGGGGGGTTCCAGACGAGCTAGGGGGGCGGGAAGGGGGTCGAAAAAAATTTTTTTCGTCAAAATCGAAAACCGACCAAAAATTCTTAAAGTACTCTAAAAGTTACGTAAAATCCCCAAATTCTAGGTCCCAACTGTTTTTAGCAGGAAAGAAATTCAAGTTCGAAATTTTGGTCCCATAGTTAAGCGGACCGATTTTCAGACGGCTGTATCTCGAGCGTGGAGCGTCGAATCGGGAAATCCTTTGCGGTGGTTACATAACCCATCGATATGTATTAGTGTACCAACTTACAGCTCTCTAGGCCAAAGTTTCAATTTTTGGGTCTGAATAAGGCAAAGGGCCAAAACTCGATCAGTTCAGAGACTGACTCTTAAGATGCATTTTGCGAGAAAGTCAGCTTTGAGGGGGCAAGCAGGGCCATCTCACGGATCTGGCTGATATTTATATCTATTAAAATAGAGCACAGTCGAAGACCAACGGTGCATGCCCGGCAACACTCGGCGCCGAGGGGGGGGGGGGGGGGGGGGGGGGAGACGAGAGAGAGAGAGAGAGAGAGAGAGGGAGAGGGAGGGGGGGGGGGGGAAAGGGGGGGGGAGAGGGGGAAGGAAAATAAAAATTGCTAGAAAGAGGGAGGAAATGGCCGGGTCAAGCAACGGTGCCCCGGCCCACCAGCAACCCCCTAGAACCGGAGCTACACCCCCCTCAAAGTTGGGTCGGCAGCAATTTTCGGGCTCATTTTAATAGCTCTGACACCCTCCATTCAAACGATCACCCTTCATTCGTTTCTTAGGCTAGGATCCCGACTCGCATATGGTTTTGTAGCTGGCCCAACGGCCTTTCATTTTCTGGTACTCCCGTTTCCAGATCGTAGCTGGTTACCGAGATATTCGCCGAAAACTGCGAAATTTCCACAAAATGCCACTCCGTTTTTTTTCGAAAAATCTTTATAACTTTTTGTGCAAAGGCCCTGCCAAGCTAATGTTTTAACAAAAGTTAGGCATGAGTTGGCCAAACAAAATGAGCGCCCCAAAGTGTGCGGTTAGGGGGGGGGGAGGGGGGGGGTGTTTTGGCCTCTCAAAGGTGTTCGAAAAAAATTTTTTTCTGCAAAGCTTAGTTGTTAGCATACTGTTATATGCAGTTTTGTGTGCTGAGTTCGAAAATGCATTCAGTTTTGCTAGATTCGCTCTGGATCGGGAGAAATTGGCGTCCAAATTTGAGACCAACCCTTTTTCTTGACTGGCACCACTCGCTAGTATGACCATTAACCGCGGTGCAATGCAGTTTTTCTTACGTAGTTTTTGCTGCTGATTCCGAAAATAACTTTATTTTTGCTCTACGTTGCCTACTTTTGAAGATATCGGCATTTTTATGATTTGGGAACAAAACGGCTGCACTTGCTATAACATGCTCGTTTGAAAGGTGACTCAATTCAGTCGCATCTAGGGTACAGAGCCATAAAAATTTATATCACCTAATGCAGTTTTTGCCGCTGATTACGAAAATGACATCTGTTTTTCAATCTGACTGCTCCTGAGCTACTTATGTAACTTTTATGCCCTGGTACTCAGACAATAAGTTATCTGTCAAATCTGGACATAATACGGTATCTATCTGGTGCAGTTTTCTTCGCTGATTCAGAATATTATCATATTTTTGCGCTACGGCCACTCTGTCGCAAGTTATGGACCTCGAAAGTTTCATTAAGAAACATGCCGTGAGAAGCTGTAATCCTAAAATAAATGTTCAGCATTCGTGCATTTCTGAAGTGAACCTTTTGTCAGTCAATAGTGTACCCGACCTATTTTGACCCGCTGAGTTCAAAAATGGCGTTTGTTTTAATCTATAGTTACTCGTTTTGGAGATACATGAATATTAATGCAAATTTTGTTTGATCAGTAATATATCAAAATTTAACATCAGTAGAGAAAAAAAAAACCCCATTTTTGAACTCAGCGGGTCAAAATAGGTCGGGTACACTATTGACTGACAAAAGATTCATTTCAGAAATGCATGAATACTGAAGCATTTATTTTAGGATTACGGCTTCTCACGGCATGTTTCTTAATGAAACTTTGAGGTCCATAACTTGCGACAGAGTGGCCGTAGCGCAAAAACATGATAATATTCTGAATCAGCGAAGAAAACTGCACCAGATAGATACCATATTATGTCCAGATTTGACAGATAACTTATTGTCTGAGTACCAGGGCATAAAAGTTACATAAGTAGCTCAGGAGCAGTCAGATTGAAAAACAGATGTCATTTTCGTAATCAGCGGGAAAACTGCATTAGGTGATATAAATTTTTATGGCTCTGTACCCTAGATGCGACTGAATTGAGTCACCTTTCAAACGAGCATGTTATAGCAAGTGCAGCCGTTTTGTTCCCAAATAATAAAAATGCCGATATCTTCAAAAGTAGGCAACGTAGAGCAAAAATAAAGTTATTTTCGGAATCAGCAGCAAAAACTACGTAAGAAAAACTGCATTGCACCGCGGTTAATGGTCATACTAGCGAGTGGTGCCAGTCAAGAAAAAGGGTTGGTCTCAACTTTGGACGCCAATTTCTCCCAATCCAGAGCGAATCTAGCAAAACTGAATGCATTTTCGAACTCAGCACACAAAACTGCATATAACAGTATGCTAACAACTAAGCTTTGCAGAAAAAAATTTTTTTCGAACACCTTTGAGAGGCCAAAACACCCCCCCCTCCCCCCCCCCTAACCGCACACTTTGGGGCGCTCATTTTATTTGGCCAACTCATGCCTAACTTTTGTTAAAACATTAGCTTGGCAGGGCCTTTGCACAAAAAGTTATAAAGATTTTTCGAAAAAAAACGGAGTGGCATTTTGTGGAAATTTCGCAGTTTTCGGCGAATATCTCGGTAACCAGCTACGATCTGGAAACCCGAGTACCAGAAAATGAAAGGCCATTGGACTAGCTAAAAAACCATATGCGAGTCGAGATCCTAGCTTAAGAAACGAATGAAGGGTGATCGTTTGAATGGAGGGTGTCAGAGCTATTAAAATGAGCCCGAAAATTGCTGCCGACCCAACTTTGAGGGGGTGTAGCTCCGGTTCTAGGGGGTTGCTGGTGGCCGGGCATGCACCGTTGGTCTTCGACTGTGCTCTATTTTAATAGATATAAATATCAGCCAGATCCGTGAGATGGCCCTGCTTGCCCCCTCTCTTCGGCACCAAAGCTGACTTTCTCGCAAAATGCATCTTAAATCGGCTTCTGAGTACAGTAGACTTCAGGCTTTCGAATGATACAAGAATTGGCTCTCTGCCGTTTCTCGTTAACCCCACAAACGGTGTTGAAGTTCCTGTAACCCTCATTTTTTGCCATTTCAGTATTGTATTTTATGCAACGCCTGCAATCATACTTTTTCGCATTAGTTTAGCTGTGTTACGGATATTCACAGCCTTCTAGTAGATTTTAAACAATCAAGTGGATTGCATCTTCGTAAATCGCGCCGCAGAAAATCAGTCCCCGTTGAAGCGTGCGAACGAATGCTAATAACTAAACTGCGCGGCTCACACAACAAACTGTTTTAAACCCGAATTTCTCTAATTCTTCATGAAATCAAGTGCGGTTTTTTGCGTAATTTATCGCATCCGGTCATGCTATTGCCGTTTTAGCATAAATTTTTGCTTGTAGCGCGAGTTATTCAAATCTATTGCCCATAATTAAAATGGTACCAAGTGCGCCATACAAAAGTTCTTCGCAGACGGATGATTTTAGATCGCATTTTTCTAATTCTTCATGGAATCAAGTGCGTTTTTTTTGCGTAAATTATCGTATCCGGTCATGTTATCGGCGGTTTTAGCATAATTTATTTGCTGTAGCGTGAATTTTTGAAAACCATTGGCCATACCTATTTCTATGGCGCACTTCGTTTGGTGCCATTTTTAGTTATGGGCAATATATTTGAATAACTCGCGCTACATGAAAAAGTTAGTGCTAAAACGGCAATAGCATGACCGGATGCGATAAATTACGCAAAAAACCGCACTTAATTTCGTGAAGAATTGGAGAAATGCGGGTTCAAAACAGCCACGTGGATCAAATCGCGTAAATTAGTGTTGATAACTTGGTCGCCGTCCCAACGGTGGCTGATTTTCTATGGCGCGTGTTACGAAGATGAAACCAACTTGATTGTTTAAAATCTACTAGAAAGATGTGAATATTCGTCGCCCAGCTAAATTAATGCGAAAAAGTATGATTGCAAGTGTTGGGTACAATAAAAGCCTGAAATGGCAAAAATTTAGGGTTGAAGAAACTTCAACACCGTTTGTGGGGTTAACGGCAAAGAGCAGAGAGCAAATTCTTATATCATTCGAAAGACTGAAGTCTACTGTACACGGAACCGATTGAACATCTTGCGCCGAATTCGTCGTTTTTTCACAAGAACGAGGAACATGAAAAAAATCCACGAAAATGCCCATTTTCAGTAGTTAAGAAAGAATCAAATTTGTGGGGACCATGCCAAAGTGCGGAAAGAAAAAAAGCGGTGCTATATAGGTAACGAGTTGCGCTGATTTTAAATCCGGTTGAACAAAATTTGAATCAACTCTCCTTTCAGCAGAAAATGGCCATTGAAAAACGACGAATTCAGTTTTCGAGAGGAAAATGCCCTTTAACGGCCGAATTATGATTCAAAATGCATCTTATTCGATAGCTCACACTCTGTTTCATATAAATACATCACATCCCCCTATCAATAACGGAACACAAAAAAGCATTTGCGCTTGAAGTTGCAAAAACCGTTTTGGACCACTTTTTGGCTGTGATTTTGTATTTTCTATTCCGCGCCGCGCGAACGTGCTTTGGCCATCCCTAATAGAAATGTCCTTCGTACGCCACGCTGCTGTTATTAAATCGCATTTTTCTAATTTGTAATGAAATCGAATGCGGTTTTTTGCCTGAAATGTCATATCCGGTCATGCTATCGGCCCTTTTAGCGTATTTTCGTTGTCGTAGCGCGAATTATTAAACATGGTTGCCCATACCTACTTGTGGTCAGTGTTGCTGTGGTGTTAATATTTCCCCTCCGATCCGATCCGATGTGGCTGGGGGCCGTACTACGGCCCTACTATCAGACCTGCGCCGTCCATTTAGCCATCCCTGAATTCGTCATTTCGGACACTGTGCCCTTTTTTCACTGCCAAGCCACTGCTAGCCATGCTGTTGGGTGAAAGTTACTAAGAGAGCGCTTGGTGTGATGACGTCATGGTGCTGTCAGCTCCCAACGGCCGCCCCGGTAATACTAGGTATACCTGGTTACCTAGTTACCTAGATAAAAAGTGCACCACACTGGTTCAGACAGCATACAGATATAAATCCGGTCTTTCTTTTTTTTACTTTTATACCGCAAAAGATCTACTGAAGCACAGAATTAACAAAGAATTATTTGCACACCTACCTGCTGTGACACGGCACATTTGAGGCAGAGTGTAATTATTTGTTAATTGCAGAGGTTCTTATGTACGTGTATGCATTTTCCCTTCGGTTTGTTCATTCCTTCAGAACCATTTGTTGTCTTATTTTACTTTCGTTTAATGGGTGTCAAAGATAACGGTTTATCAGTTGTACAAATATGACCTAATGCATCGATGCAGCGCAGACAGAACGCTTTTATCCAAAGTAATAAAATGTCAGGTGTAGACAAAAGACAGAAGATCGGTGGTTCCGAATTCACCATAGAATGGCTGGAAAGAAAGCTTCAGGAGGCCACTGAAGTTAAGACCAACTTTAAAGAATGGCAAATTACTGCACTTGGCTATGGCAAAGGTTTTCTATCAGAAGTTTTTATCGTCAAAATCACTTGGGACACTGACTCTCCTAAACTGCCACCTAGTGTAGCACTCAAGGTATAGTTGAACTTTTTGTAATACAGTATCCCTTTGGAGCAGACCACGGAGCAAAGCTCTGGTGGTGGGGTGCAAGTGATGAGGAGACAATTGTCCTCTTGAAGGGAAGTGACTCGGATGAGAATTTAGTATATTTAATCTCCTTCGCGACGACCATTAAATTCGCAGGAACATCTGTAGCGCCTGAAATCGCCATGACTCATACGTGAATCGACGCAAAATCGCAAACATTTTTGGCCCTGCGAAACTCACATGATTAGCAGCCAGACATGATCACAAGTATCCAGCCTTGGCTATAGACGGGGAGGAAAAAATTGTGAACGGCATTGCCACATACATGGCATAATGAAATTTCTGATAACTAGAATGATTTGCTGCAAGCTTACCAGGCATATAATCTGGTAGTAAGGATGCAACCAAGCTAAGTATTCCACTATATAAATGGTACAAACTAGCAAAGGTGTACGAAAGTCCAGTTGCCCAAAAAGATGGAAGTGTAAATACTGGGTAACAGAGGATTTCAGATTCCCGGAACAAAGCAATTCGATGTAGCCAAACAGAGAATGGATGAACAAGGTGACGCATCTGCAATCTCAGACATGATGGGAGAGATGGATGCCAGTCAAATGCCCATTTTTAAGGTTCAAAATCTGATAGTGTTTCTTGTCAAGAGAAGACCAAGTTTAGTTGCACAAATGTGAGTGTGCGGTGTATGAAGTTTTTCGTAAGTGGCAGCCCGAAGGTCTTACTGTTCCCCGTTGTTACTATGACAGGGAGATGACGAATGAACAAGATGGAATTTTGGTTCTGGATGACCTTTCGCATGGAGTTATGCCAAAGTTCATTGACGGCCTACGATTGGAACAGGTTATGCAGGTAAACTGATGTAACTTGCTAAATAACAATCTGAATGCATGCGTAATGAATGTTTACTGGGTGTCTCACATATCTATCATCTATCATCGGGTCCATCTTGCTTTTCTTTCAACTGATTGTTGTTCATTAATCAATTTTGCTGAAATTTTAACACAACATATAATTCAGAACAGAACAGAACAGAACCGAACCGAACCGAACCGAACCGAACCGAACCGAATAGAATATTATGCAATACAATACACGCAGGGACATGCAGGGATGGATATTTTTCCGAAAAAACCTTGGCCTGTTTTTTTCAGTTTTTCCGGGTTTTTTCCAAAATCTCGGAAATAAACTCCTGCTGAAGTTCTGAGTATCCTAGCTTGGTTTTATGATTCTAATAAACGCTCACTATACGCAAATTTTCTTACAGCAGTTTGCCTTTTTGTTTTAGATTGGGAAATTTTGTATTTCCTGTTGTTTTTCTAACAGTCAGCGGTCAGCGTATGACACATAGTGGGGTTCGTCCCCGAGTGGTGATTGCCTTGCATGTGGCCCTTCGGGGTTGTTACTGCTAATTGTGGTGTACACGTACATTGTAATAAAGTTTTTTTAACAGTTTTGAGTCAGTCTAGCCTATTATACATCTCAAAGGTCCATTTTTAACTGAAAAAATGACAAAAATTAGCTTGACTTTTTGTTCCGCGATTTATGTTTTTTTTCCGACCCTTAGGAAAAAAACCGGTTTTTCCTGAGAAAAAGGAAACAAAACACACCTCACATACCTGATGACATGATACGATACGATATGATGGCATACGATATGAGATACGATATGGCATGACACGATTTGATCTGAAACGATACAATGCGATATGATGCAATATGTACATATCAACTTCAGGTAGTGGAAAATATAGCAGTTCTGCATGCCCATTGCTTAGAGCATGATGAATGGCGCCAGTCAGACATAAACATGACCTTTGCCTCAATGGCCAACGAGAACATGCCTGGCATGGATGAGATTACCAGAATGGGTCTCAATGACCTGAAGAAGGATTACCCTGACATGTTCAGCTCGATCGTGGACAAAGTGGAGCCACTCTGTCAGTCGATGGATGACATTGCCTATGTCTACAAAATCAATGAGCAGATGGGTCTGCCTGATGTGTTGGTGAACGGTGACTTGCACTGTCAGAACATGATCTTTGTGAAGGATGAGAAGACTGGAAAAGCGTCTGACCAAATCCTTGGTTTGCTGGATTGGCAGGTGAGGCTTAACATTGTCGAATGAATTTTCCTGTTCCTTGAAAGAACTAGAGTCCTTGCCAGTGTTATCAGGTCTGAGACATACATGTGGTTGGGTGGTTTGGGGGGTTTAACCCCCAAGCCCGATTTTCGGCAAAAAACCCTCCCCGCCGGATTTGGGGTGGTTTCTGAAACCCTATTTTGGGTTAAAAACTGCTAAAATTGCGGGTTTCAAGACTTAAACGTAATTTAGGATTTAAAAAGCCCCTAAATAGGGTTCCGGAATCCAAATTTGTTTTGCTTTATTTTCAGATCTGTCACCCGGGCAACTTGGCAGAGGACTTGGTGCGTTGTCTGACTTCTTCTGTGAATGCTGACATTCGCAGAGAAAGCTATATAGCAATTCTGAAGCACTACTATGAATGTTTGACACAGCGTCTAGGTACCAAGCCACCGTTCACCTTTGAGCAAGTGCTGCAGAGCTACAAGCAGTGCTTCAAGTCAGGAGCACTGTCGATTCTGGGCATTTTCGGCTTCCTTCTAAAAGATCCTGAGGCAGTAGGCGACGAAAATCCAGAAGAGAAGAAGAAAACCTTTCTGGAACGAGGAAAAGCGTTGATGGAAGATATGTTGGAGATCGAAGCTGAACTTGGCCGTTTGTGATTGCCAGTAGTTGAATCAGGGATGGACATTTTTCCGAGAGAAACCTCGCCTGTTTTTTTCGGTTTTTTTTCCGTTATTTTTCCAACATTGTGAAAAAACTCCTGCTCAAGTTTTGAGTATCCTAGCCTAGTTTTATGATTCTTAACCCTTTCTAGCGCCTTCCTGAGTCTTTTCAGAACAGAAATTCACGTCTTACGTACATGGGCAGAAATCACGAAACAGGCATGAAACAGTCCCTGACAGGCTCCATCAATAAACGCTATATGCAAATTTTCTTACAGCAGTTTGCCTTTTTGTTTTTGATAGCCAAATTTGATATTTTCTGTTGTTTTTCTAACAGTTTTGAGCCAGTTTAGCCAGTTATATGCAAATTTTCTTACAGCAGTTTGCCTTTTTGTTTTTGATAGCCAAATTTGATATTTTCTGTTGTTTTTCTAACAGTTTATTGTCCTATTATACAGGGTGTCTCAAAAAATGATCACATTTCTTTTTACTGCCATTTCCGCAAACAAATTTTGACCAAATAGGCTGAAATTTGGGCCATAGGTGCCAAAATTCGGGGAATTTTATGTGTTAAAGTTTGGTGCACTAGGCTTGACTCATTCCCGAGAAATTTAAAAAAAAGTGAAATTTGGTAATTTCAATAGTGAAATCACCGAAAACATGATCACATTTCTTTTTACTGCCATTTCTGCAAATTTTGATCAAATAGGCTGAAATTTGGACCATAGGTGCCAAAATTCTGGGAATTTTATGTGTTAAAGTTTGGTGCACTAGGGTTGACTCATTCCCAATAATTTAAAAAAAAGTGAAATTTGGTAATTTCAATAGTGAAAGCCGGTCACCGAAAAATGGAAACATTTGCTTTGACTGTATCTTTCCTAATTTCTGTCGGAATTGGATGAAATTTGGAGTGTAAACGCAGAAATTCAGGGTAATTCGTGTGTAAAAAGTTAACGCATGAACTCCAACGCTATCGTTAGAGTTTAGGCGATAATGTAATGAGACATTTTTCGGTGACCGGCTTTCACTACACTATTGAAATTACCAAATTTCACTTTTTTTGAAATTTCTCGGGAATGAGTCAAGCCTAGTGCACCAAACTTTAACACATAAAATTCCCCGAATTTTGGCACCTATGATCCAAATTTCAGCCTATTTGGTCAAAATTTGCGGAAATGGCAGTAAAAAAATGTGATCATTTTTATGAGACACCCTGTACATCTTAAAAGTCCATTTTTAACTGAAAAATTACATAAATTAGCTATTTTTAGCTTGAGTTTTTTCCGCGATTTATGTTTTTTCCGACCCTTAGGAAAAAACCGGTTTTTTGCAAAAAAAAACGAAAAAATCACCGGAAAAAACAACTCACGTCCCTGAGTTGAATCTAGATTTTACGTTCCAAATTAATACATTAGGGTTAGCAGACCAGATCATGTAATAAAGATTACCAAAATAGCCACAAAATGCCAGCAATTGAAATGCCTTTTTGCTTACAACAAGAACAAGTACATCGTGAATCAGGGAGTTACACTAGTGTGTCATTGAGTATACGTCAGTTGCCGGCACAGTTGGTGTAGCGGTTCAGGTCGCAAAGCCACTGTGCGCGTGGTTGTGCGTTCGTCCACTGGGCGGGGCAAGTTACTTGCCGCAAAAGGTTGGTCATGGGCACAAAGCCCCACCCAGACCACCGAAAGCTGGTGACAGCGAGTAGGTAAATGGCAACCGACTGGAGCTGCCTAAGCACCTAAAGCTATGTACAATAGACACGTGTTGGGACATAATTGGAACGGGGACAGCTAACACTGAGACCCGCCCAGACTGACACCAAGCAGGTGTGCCGGCTAGTAGTGAAGGCAGCGAAGGAAGGGCAGGATGTGGGTGTGGGTGCATGTGATGGACCCGCAGTGTGGCCTAACGCAGGGGCTACGGCCCGCCCGGACAATCCATCCATCAATTCCGAAGCACTCAACTACGCGATGGATACCGAGATGTAGAGCCGAGTAAGAGTGTCTGCAATAAAATGTTTGTATGTTTGTCTTCAGTGTCAGGCAATTACATTGCACGTATCGTGCATAGGGCCTTGACTTTATCTTGCCTGGAACACCCTTTCCAGTTCCCATTGCCTTGCGCAAAAATCAATGTGTATGTACAGTACATCGTGTACACGCTTAGACGCCAGGGCTGTTGGGTCGGTTTTTTTCTTCGGTTTTTTCGTTTTTTTGCTTTTTTTCCTAGGGGCTCGGAAAAAAACTAAAATACGGAAAAAACACAAGCAAGTTTCTAAAGGAAATAGGCACAATAACCATACATGGGCCGGAAAAATCCGGAGGGGGGGTAGAGGGGGGGTTGAGACCTCGGGGGGTCCCCCGGAAAAAGGCCAAAAACGCCTATTTTGCCTTAAATAAGCGAAAATTTCTTCCCTCCGGGAGGGGGGGGGGTGGGTGGGGGAGGGGGGTATGGCCGACCGAGGGGGAGGGGTATCCCCCCCCCCCCCCCCCCCCCCCGGCCCATGTATGACAATAACTGGTTAAATTCGCTTCAAATGCTTTGAATTTACGTTAATATAAGCCTTACAAGCATTTTCCTGGCATAACTTAGCTGTTTTTGGCAAAAAATACTGGTACCATTTTCAGGCAACTTTTATTATTGTATTTTTGTTGTTTTAAACTCAAATTACTACTCTAAAAGATAAAATTAGTGCATTTCGTAATAAAACTCACGCTATTTCGTTGAATTCTGCAATAAAAAGCGATTGTTAAAAAATTTTTCTGTCATCTCGGAAAATAACTTTTGGCAAAAAAACCGGAAAAAAACTGAAAAAAAACCGCTTGAGTTTTTTCCGGAAAACAAACAGCCCTGTTAGACGCTTACACTTTGATTGTTAGCGCCGCGCCTGTAATTTTTGCTAATTTTTACAGTTTTTACAGTGATTCAATAAATTTTCAGAAATGAAACCGGAAAACTGCTTTTTAATTTCAAAAAAGTTGTCAAAATCTACTGTAGGCAGGTATTGAGAAAGTACCTAATGTCAGGTATCAGGTAGGTATTTCAAAAATACCCAATCAGGTATCAGGTACAGGTAGGTATTCTCAAAAATACAGGTATCAGGTATCACGAAATTAGTCGAAAAAAGTTAAAATCTGAATTTTAGCCAAAAAATCGCTCAAAATACCAACTTGGGCTCTAAAGGTAGCTGAAAGTAGTTTGGTTGCAGTCATTTTAGGAATTTTTCAATGCGAAAACGAATTTATAAATGTCAATTTTTCATTATATATTGCACAAAACGCCATAAACCTGCTTTCAAAATTATTTCAGGGGTTTGGAATCGCTTTCCAGATCCATTTTTGCTTGTGTTGATTTTCGCCGATTTTGGTAAGGTTTCTTATAAATCAATGTGTTTTCGCCTCCGCTCAGTGGCTTACCTAGAATTTGCCAAAAGGTGAATTTTTGAGGATCCATGGCTGGGCAAGTAAATTATTAAAAGTTAGCCTTAAAATGTGCTATCAAAAATGGCCACATTGTTCAGTGTTCTGTCTGACGTGTCAAGGAATCAGTCTCAAAGCTCAAGCGCCTCTTCCGTGTTTTTGTGCTTCAGTCTTAATGTTATAATTTGAAAAAGGAAGGAAAAACAAAAACAATAAAATCTGACACGAAATTATAATGATCGAATTGAGTTTCGCCCCTGTATCTTGACTCAATTCAATCACCTAAGAGCGGGGCTCATCAGAAGATACTCTTAGGTTACCTTTCACACACTTCATGCTACTATATAAACTAAAAATTGAACCACTTACGTTACCGTCTTGTTCCTCACCATCCGTTCTTGGTCTTTTAGTGACAGGCTCCTCCGCCATAGCTTATTGTTCTAAAACAAACCATCTATACATTTAGAAGCAAGTGACTACCTTTGACTGGTATCATAGCAGCCAAAGGCCAGACCAACAGAGAGCAAGGACAAAATAAAGCACTAGCCGCGTCCACTATTACACAGGAGCCGCAGCAGGTAGCGCTAAAGGGAAAAGACTGATATCGATTGACCTCTGACCGCACGTGCCACCTTGTCAGCCAATGTCCAGTTTGCGTCCTGCCAAAACAAAACCTACCTGTAATTCAGATCCTAAAAAGCGGGAAAAACAAAACAAAATAGAAAAAGAAAAAATCCAGCCAGAGCTGGAAGGAACGCTCCTTGCCTGATGCAAGGAAAGCAACGCAGCCCTAAAGACTGCGACAAACAACCAGCCAAAAGGCTGGAGGCTAAAAAGCCCTTCAGGTAAATATTTTGTTTTCTATAGCCACAACATGTAACTTGTCAAGAATACCAAATTTAACTAATGCTGAACGATATTTGGTAGCAAATTTATATAACGTACATAGTAATTGTTCTTTTTTGAAACCATTTTGGCAAAGCACCCTCGTAATTTCTTTAGTATTAACCAAAAAATTATGTAAATCACTGCAAATTCTAACAAATCTGATAAGTTATGTCTGCTGAGTTTACTGTATGTGATTCTAATCTGTGCTTTTTTATTACGATTGATTGGCATGCACACTTAGTTTAATAGTCACCAGGTCCTTTGAACCAGGCATTCTGTGTTTTTGTGCCCCACAGGTGGATGTATTTCCATAGGGGCCTAAGAGCCGATGGAGCTCATTCTAATAAATAAATAAATGCGTCCTTACACCCCGGAATTTGGCTCAGACTGCCGGTCGATGCCAGATCCCTAAACCCCCTCCCTTTCGGCGGGTGGAGAGTGCAATAAAAATTGTAGAATTCTCATTAAAAAATATGAATAATTAGTATATTTGAAGGCTAATTTTTCAAAATTTTCTCGCCCTGGTCCGGCAGCACCCCAACCAGGCCTCTACAAACTACTAAACCTGTTAAATTTCCTTAATTTCACGCTAGAATACCGTTTATGAAGGCTAAAAATTTTCCGCTACTGGGCAAACCAGGCAGCTTTAAAATTTTAAAGCTGTTTTTCCATCAATCAACCAAAATCCAAAATCAGTACAAGTTAAGCATCAATTTGTCATTATTAATGAAGCATTCGGTATTGGGAGTGTGAGCTATTCACATATTAGATATTGAGATTTTCTGGTCTTAACGCTATAACCACTGGAATGTTGCATGCTTATTCTAGCGTATGACGCCTGTGTAAAACTAAAAAGAACCGTTTGATGTGGCGTGACTACTGCTAGTCCAGCTCAGCTTTAGGGGTGGTCGGCACCCTTATTCCATAGCATTTTGACCTAGAATCGATAATCGATCCATAGAACAGAAAACAACTGGCGTTAGTAAGCCATAAGCGCAACACAAGATCCACACGACTCAGACGCATTCAGCAGTGCCGTGGCGATTGCCTTTGCGTGGGTGTAGTTATTGGCTAGTTGGGCTTTGGAGCTAAAAGTTGATATCCTGTTCTTTACATCTTGGATACTGACTCCAATAACTACACCTTTATTCATATATCCACTATTGTGATAGGGGATACTTTGCAGAGATATCCCTTGATTTACATGGGCAACAGTGGAGAACACTCTGTAAATATAACAGGACGGTCTGGGCGACCTGTCTCACCATCAGACATAGTTAAGAGCTCTCGATTACGCCGAATGGGTCGCAAATGAGCCAAATCTCGAAATATGAACCAGGCCACTTTTTGCGGCCGCTGTTTAATCGGCTGCCATTCACACATTTCAGAAGCTATCGTGATGCGGTTTGGTGCTTTGTGTAGCTGAGACAACGGGCTTCCTGGCGGTGTGCCTAACTTTGTGCAGCCGAAATTTTGGCGCCAAATTTGAACGTTTTTCCTCACGGAAAGAGAATCAAAATTTTTGGCCATTAGAAAAATACCCATCACTTTTGCACCAGTGAACTTAGGGATGAAAGATCTCGACACGTAGAATAGAAAACTTTCCACCAGCACCTAAATTGGTCGATCCAAACTCAAGAAATATGGTGCCGAACATGACTTGCATTTTTGCTGGCAAGTTTCATTGCTGATGTTTCTAAGCGCAGAGCAAGTAAGCCGCTGGCTCCAATGTGTTCAGATGCACATCAATCGAAGCCTCTTGATCTGATGATCTTAAAATTACTGGCCACGTCTCAGTCTAATGCTTTATTGCTTTAGTTATCGGTCGAAATTCTGCAGACCTACTATTAAACCTTCCAGTACCTTATGTTTACTGCCATTTTCGGTGACTATGTCATTTCTACTGAATTTCCAATCAATTTTGAAGATTTTACTCAGGCGTGGCGTAGCACGTAAATACATGCTGTAACTTGTTCAACCCCCTTTGCCGAGAATGTTGGCAAAATTTTAGGAAAATAGACGAGTTCGCAGCGGCTTATCGAACTTTTGGCGACTTTTCTTGACTTATCCCCCATTTCTCTGGCCCATGTATCGATTACTGAATGCATTTATTAGTGTTCCTACGATATCATAATTCGATGGTATTCGATATCGATATTTATAGTTATGCAAGAACATCTGAAAATTTGAAAAAGCAAACTGCTGTCGCTGCTTATCAGTCAAGCATTGATGCAATCAGAGATCTGAAATGAACTAAGTAGAGAATCGCAGAAAAGGTAGTGGCCCTTCCAAAGCCCTTCAATGAAAGGATTGACCCCCTCAGGCCAATGCCCCACCCTCATTACAGATAAATGCGCTCAGACAGAATAGCATATTTTAAGTTATTTTAATGACAAATAAGCCAACAAACCTTGATTTTAATCAGCGGGCGGTACCCCTTAGGATTCGAAAATTTACCGCCCTTCAGCCCAAATCCTAGCCCATGTCTGCTCTGCCCTCCTGCTTCAAGTGTGCCGAGTGAGCAGCTCTTCAGTGTTGTTGCAGTTAAGCACACCTACAGCATCGATTCACCAGGTCATGCTGCATCAGAAATCGTGCTCGAAATTTCGATTTTCGACCACTTAAGGGACCAAAAACGCCAGTAAACATAAGGTACTGGTATGTCCGTAGCTGGACACCCAGCCGCAGCTCCTAACATTTAGGCGTAGAGCGTAGGATGTGATACACTGTACGTAGGTAGCCCGCCGCCCAGCCGCATGTAAATTATGCTGCCAGTTACGTTACCTGCGCAGCATGGCCCAGTTGCTGCCTTATCTCTAGTCAGTGGGTGCGTGTAGCAGGGTCTGCAACCGACGGCCTACGATCTGCCACCTTATTTATTTGTCTGTGCAGTGGTGATAAAAAGTTGTTGATGACTTAGCTGACGGCAAGCCGCTAGAACAACAGCCACCGGCAGATCAGGTACCGGAAGGGTTAAAAGTAGGTCTGCAGAATTTCGACCGATAACAGTCATAAAGCATCAGACTGAGACGTGGGCGGTATTTTTGAGATGATCAGATCAAGAGGCTTCGATTAATGTGCATCTGAACACATTTGAGCCAGCGATTTACTTGCTATGCGCTTAGAAACATCAGCAATGACGAAACTTTTGAGCAAAAATGTATGTCACGTTCGGCGCCCTATTTCTTGAGCTTGTGGATCGGCCAATTTAGGTGCTGGTGACACGTTTTCTATTGGCTGGTGCACTAAAATAATATCATTTACACATTCCTGCCACTGAAAATTCAACAAAAATAAAGTACAGTAAATGTCCAAAATTTGGCCATTTTTAGATACAAATACAGATGCAAAAGTTATGCTAAAAAGTATGGCCGAAAAAATACCCTTTTTGGCATTTTCTCAATGTTGTCCAAACTCCGACATAATGAGGGAACCGTTTTGCTCCTTCCCCGAATTCCTACCAAAACAATTTAGTATGGCCCGCGCTACCCAATAACCACACTGAAAAGCGCAAACGCGCTTCCCTTAATACTGTAGTTTCCAATCGCTATAATTGATATATTGTTGGTTTCCTCTGCAGTCTCGGTAGTAGCTGTTGCTTTCTGTGGCAGCCGATCAACAACAACCTCTTACCTCCAACCAACAATTAATTAAATACAGGAGAATAATTGACACGACCGCTCGCCGGACAGTCAGTTTTTCCACTCGGCCTGTCTGTTCCCGGCCTGTCTGTTCGGCCCGCGCGCTGCCGTTATCAGCTCTGGCTCCTGCCTGTCTGCTGTGCGCAGAAATGCCTCTATTACGATTGTTTCTTTCGCTGTGTGTATTACTCACTAGCATCATTCATTTTGCAATTTGCTGTCTGGCTTTCAATGCTACCTACCTCAAAGACGAATCTGCTTCAACTCAGCGCTGTTTTCTTGTAAGACAGGCTGTTTCTTTCTCTGCATCGTCTTGGCCAATACTTACTGCCGTTCCAAATCGACGTCGCTACCTGCCTTCTAAGCGAACTGGCTTCTGGCTCTTTCTGCTGCTTCTCTGCATGGCTGCCGACATTGAGCCTAACCCGGGCCCCCCTGATTTGGCTGATTGTGCAACAGGGCACCTGAAGATCCTTTCTGCAAACTGTAACTCTCTCTGGGACAAAATTGACACGATTCGTGCTCGAGTGGCCGCGTTCAATGTTGATGTGCTTCTTCTCCAAGAGACTAAATTGGACTGCTCCATTCTTGATGGTGAATTAGCAATTTCCGGTTTTTCTTTGCACCGTTTGGACAGAAATCGTAACGGTGGCGGAGTTGCGATTTATGCAAAAACTTGTCTCAATGCTTGTACTCTCACTCGCCAAACGGATGTAGAAGCTATTGCAGTCAAACTGGGGCACGGTTGCAACAGTCTAACTGTGGTTAGTGTCTACAATCCTCACCGAAACCTCAGGGACACTTTTACTGACTCTCTTTCTGACTTTGTTGCATCACTAGAGCCTGATGTCAACCGGGTTGTGTTAGCAGGTGACTTTAATTTGTGCTACTTCCAACCGGCCGAACGAGCTCCCCTGCTGCCCCTCTCTGACGTGTTTAGTATGCGTCAGCTGATTACTGAAGCTACTCATGGCCATCGTACTATCGATCTGTTGTTTGTGGGCAGTGATGTGGCTGTGTATGGCAGTGGTCTGACTGCACCAATCGAGAACAAGCATCTTACAGTATGGTGTACAGTCAGGGCCGCTATCCCTCGCTCTCAACGCTCACCCCCTAAGCTGATTCGACTGTGGAGACAAGCTCCCTGGCGAGCCGTTCGACGGGCACTCGCTGAATCTGACCTGATCGGCCATGTTCTGTCAGCCTCTGACGTAAACTCTGCCTGGCAGGCCTGGTCGGCAGCTGTGCGTCAGGTGATTGTCAACCTGGTGCCATCTAAATCTGTTCAGGGGCGCAAAAGACAGTCCGTTCCTGGTTTCACCAACGAAATCAGGGATCTGGTCCATCGCAAAGTCAGGGCGTGGAAGATCTGGAAGCAGTTCCTGACTGTAGCAGCCAGATCTAACTACAAACGCCTTCGGAAGCAGCTTAAGAAAGAACTTTTCAAAGCAAGGAAAGCTGCCATTACAAACGCATTTTCTGAATGCAAGGGGCCCTGCGACTTTTGGCGGACTGTCAATGAATTCTCTGGCAAGTGCAGAGATATACGACCACTTGTGCTCAGTGACGGTTCTGACGGTTCTGTTGCGACTGACCCCAAAGACAAAGCAACTGCTTTGGCTGATCATTTTGACTCGGTTTGGTCACCACCACAGCCACTGCCCACCTATGAGCGAGTGCCTCTACCCGCAGATCACCACATTGATTCTGTGATTGTAGAGAAGTTCCTGACAGAGTTAGATGTCAGGAAAGCTTGTGGCCCTGACCAACTGCCAGCTGCCTTCCTGAAGCCCTGTTGCGCCGTCCTTGCACCTTCTCTAGCTGTTCTTTTCAACAGATCTCTGGATGAGGGGATTTTTCCTGCTGACTGGAAATTTGCTATTGTCACACCAGTACCAAAAAAGCCGTCCGCTGCATCACCTGCTCTATTTCGTCCAATCGCCAAGCTGTCTGTGTGCTCAAAAATTCTTGAGAAGTGCATCAACTCTATTTTGTGGCGTTTTCTGGACCCTGCTCTTTCTTCTGTGCAATACGGCTTCCGTAAGGGGCGGTCCACTGTGGACTGCCTTGCTAACGTGGTCCAGTCCTGCTCGGCCATTTTGGACAGCCACAAGAAAGCTGTTGGCGTTTTCTTCGATTTGCGAGCTGCATTTGACACTGTTGATCACAGAGAACTGCTACTCAAACTGCAGACCACCTACAGTATCTCACCAACTTTACTCAAGTGGGTTCATTCCTATCTTTCTGATCGATCGTACTCTGTCCAAGTAAATGGTGAACTATCTTCTGCTCGAACGATCACTTCAGGAGTCCCCCAGGGCTCCTGTCTAGGGCCCTCCCTGTTTCTAGCCTTCATTGACGGACTCGCCGGGCTGCAGCTATCGCCAGGGGCGCAGTGCTTTCTTTACGCGGATGATCTGCTGCTACTGAAGCCAGTACGAACTATCCAGCACGAACTTGAGCTGCAGAAGGACATTGATGCAATCAGTGCCCATGTTCGTTCTCTCAGACTGACCGTCAATGCCAACAAAACGCAGCACTTGGTGTTTGGTCGGCACACTTCAGCTCCAAATCTGACCACTCGTCTATCGCTAGAAGGGCAGCCTATTGAACAGGTAGACGTGTACAAATATCTGGGCGTTCAATTAGATAGGCGACTCTCTTTTGGTCCACATGCTAGAAATGTCTCCAACACTGCTAAACGTGCCTCAGGTGTACTCTGTAGAAGGTTTAGGAAGTTTGCACCCAGTCATGTTTTAGAGTCGGTGTATCACTATTGTATTTTGCCAGCTATGGTCTACGTTGTAGAGGTTTGGTGGCCCCCAGCGGCCTGTCATCAGGTTTTAGTAGAGAGAGCGCATAGATTTATGATTCGGCACTTTGTTAATAACTTTCGTTTCAATGCTTCGTACGTAAGTCTGTTGAGTGGCGCTAATAATCTCGGTAGTTTGAAGTGGACATCTGTCTGTCAATTGGCTGTTATTCGACGCACAATTATGTTGTACAAATACGTGAATGGTATAAGTTATCTGCCTAATAATTACCTGTGTCCTGTTGCTGTTAGACGCAGTCGTAGACTTCAAACAAATGAGCTACAGTATGTCATTCCGTCTGGTGCCACCGTCACTTTCTTGTACAATGCTATTTCTATGTGGAACACCCTTCCAAACGATGTTGTGCACAAAAACTTTGCTGGTTTCAAATCCTATTGTAAATCCGATGTTTTTTTTCAACATTTGCAGGAGTCTCAGTTGGTAACAGTGCAGTAGTTTTATTGACTGTTATGTATTGTACATTTGTTCTTTATTTGAGTCTCCAACCCCTCGTTTGAACCATGCTGTTGGTGTGGGTTGAGAGAATAAAGTTGAAGTTGAAGTTGAAGTCAGACGGAGAGACTGAAGAAAGTTCTAGAGAACAAAGGGCGAGCGGGCAACTAATCACACGGCGCTACAATACAGTGTCTGGCGTGTACATGGTTACGGTAGCCTATCGCGGTTGTCTATACAACAAGTGGTGCGTATTTGCTAGCTGGCGCAACTACACACTCAACGCCAAACACATCAATAATATCTCGTTAACCAATACTGTATCCTCCTGTTTATAGTTTTAATTTTAACTAAAAACGGACTCCACAAATAGAAAATTCGGAATGCCTGCAAATACTGTTGTTTGGGTATGGGATTTTCAGTTATCGGTTCGGTACGGGTAGGTATTCACAAAAATACCAGTATACCGGTATTTATTCGGTATTTGCTGAAAATGTTTTACAAAGTCAAAACACTGAATTTCCCATTTAGAAGGCCATGAATTACTCATTTCCAAGGTCAGAGGCTAGAAAATTCATCAAAATCAATGGGATTTACATTTTTTAGGAATTTTTTGAAATTATTTTTGGTTTTACTGGAGTGAAACTCGTTTCAATAAATAATTTCGGCTAAGAGAAATGCATCCATTGTACTGTAGTTTTAAGGCCTGCTAGTGTACAGTACGGAGATCTAACGAAACGAGCAGTCACAAAATGCTGGCTATTCTGTTGCTTGAGAATGTACTGTAATCAAGTACATTACATGACTTTTTCCAAAGACCTCTCCTTTGCTCTACACGGGGCCACTCTCAGAAACTGTCTCTTCCTTCTTTGGGAAAAAATTTGGACTGTCGAAAACATTTTTTCTCGATAAGGATCATACACATCTGGAATTCCTTACCTAACGATATTGTAGAATCTAGAAATTTGACGATTTTCACAGAGAAACTAAAGAAAATGGATCTTTCGGGCTTCCTCCTGTTCCAGTAAAAGGTGCACCGTTCTTTTTAGACATTGTGCACCTGTTGCCCACTAACACTCTTTCTGCGCTGTTTATTTTACATTGTACTAACATGTTGTCTTGCTTGGGCGACAACATAAATAAATAAAATAAATAAAAAATAAATAAACATAGCGACGATCCGATCCGATTTGGCCTTACAGCCTACGATCAGACTCGTGGTCAATTTCGCTACCCCAGTGATTCGTAATCTCGGACGTTGCCCTTCTTTTACTGCCAGCCACTCCTAGCCATGCTGCTGGGCGCCAAGGAGGGCGCCTGGCGTGTTGATGCCATGATTCTGACAGCTCCCGACTGCCGCCGGTGCCCCATATGCCAGAGCGCTCCCAGCATAGTTGGTTTCCACACAGCTTCTGACATCGTAGAGCTCATACATGTAACAGCTCCGGGCCGACCTGGGGGTAGGGGGGGTTTCCTCAGATGGGGGTCGAGGGGGGGTTTCGTCCAGAGGTGGGGTCCAAAATTTCAAAAAGCTCCAGAACGCCTGGAAATGCGTTTTTAGCACGTTTTTTTCAGTAAGGATGCTAAAAATCGCAATTTTAAGCTGCCAAATAGCTTTTTAGAGCTAAAAACAAGCAAAAAATGACACAAAGGGCTTCCAAAAACACCGATTTCTCTTAAGTACCAGCAGTGGAAGCGCCAAATTCGGTTTCCAAAAGGCTTTTCAAGTGAGTTTTAGGCTAAAAATTAGTGATTTCTGACCCAGTTTGTTAATACTGGAGCCACCACTAGTACTTGTATTTTTTGGTCGGGGGCGGGGTCCCTTAACCTGTCTCGGGGGGGTGAGGGGGGTTTGGCCTTTCCAGCTGGGGGAGTAACCCCCCAACCCCCCTAATACATGTATGGTAGAGCTTCTTCTCCAACGCGGCATGCTCTGTGGAGCGGCTTCGGTGCAACGGCAGACCCAGTCGGTTCCCATTTTCGGTGGCCTGGGTGAAGCTTTGCGCCGACGACAAAGATTTTGCGGCAAGATAGAGGATAAGCGCATGACATCGCGCACAGTGGCTATGCTGCCTAAACAACTACACCAACTGTGCCGGCGTACATAGAGACTTGATTATTAAGGATCAGTGTGAAGATAAGCCACAGCTAGACCAACGCTTCTAACAACAAAACTGTCGAACAGGAAGTAGGGTCAAAGGACTAAAAATCACACAAATTCGATATTTTGAAAGGATATCGTAAGAGAATGTGTTTCTGCATGCCCCAAAAATATAAAATTACAAAGAAAACAGTGTGATCATAGGGAATTTTAGATAAAAGTTGCACTAAGCTGGACAAAAATACCGATTCCCAAATACCTGGGTATTCCCTAAATAATCGGTATACCCGGTATGGTTATTTATTAAAATACCTGGAATCGGTAGGTACAATGTATTTATTGGGTAGGTATTCGCAAAAATACCCATTTTCGGTATGGGTTCGGTGTACCCAATCAACAGTACCTGCAAAGCTTTGATGTATACCACCTTTATATATAACCCTGAAAATTATCTCAAAAAAACCGAAAACTACCATTTTCTTTCTTCCTCAGCTCCCCTCGACAGCATTTTTCAATTGATAAGTACTCCAAAACGAATGAAAGCATAGCCAAAAATAGCGTTTTTTGCATTTTCTTCAATTTTGTCCAAAATCCGATATAAATATCTTTAGAGCTTTCTGATCGCAGCTTGCTGTGTACCATTGGAAAGAACAGCCTTTTCTCATTCATAATATGCAATTCCCACCTTTGTACGTTTAGTTTTACTACAGTTATGAGCTAAATACAGCAAAAAGTCCAAAAAAAATTTTTTTTTCGAATTTTCGCCCAAAAATGTTAAAATCTTGTTTATATTGTGTCCTTACATCCTGACACAAATTTTGAGCCAAATCGCAAAACTTCTTACCCAGATTATCATGTCCTGAACACAGGGTCTCATAACCAAGAAAAACCGACTCTTACTATTTTTCAATGTTTCATAACTTTTGATCCCGGAGTCGAAAAAACGTCTACGACCCTTAGTTTCAAACTACAATCATTCCTTAACAAAACCTAAAAGTCCCAGAGCTCCAGACCTTCCCCAGATCGCGCAACCCTCTTCCCCGCTTCAAAAATCAAAAAGTAAAAAAATTTCGAAAAAAGTGTCCAAAATTTGACCATTTTTAGTGCTTCAATCGGCCATAACTTTTGATCCCGGATTAGTATGCAATTCTACCACACGTAATATGAAACTACACACATTGCTTAACAAAACGTAACAGGTCCGATCCATGGGGACCTTTAAACCATTAGTTGGTTTTACTGGCAATTTTCAAAAATTAAAAAAATTTTTAACGCAAAAACGAAAAACAATATCCAAAAACCGACTGCACCAATAGAAAACTCAGAATTTTTGGAAATTTTTGATGTATAACACGTTACTATATTACCGCGAGAAGTACCTTAAAAACGCCGAAAACCACCATTTTGTTTTTTCGCCAGCCCCCCCTCGAGAGCATTTTTTCAAAAAAGCAGTGCTCGAAAACGAATCAACCAATTTCGCTCAAATCTTCACCAAAAGAAAGAAAAAACTTCAAATTACAATGCCTGCAAATATTAGAGGAATCGGTCCACAAACACAAAAGTTACGCTAAAAAGTATGGCCGAAAAAATACCCTTTTTTGGCACTTTTTTTCAAATTTGGTCAAACTCCGACATAATAAGAGAAGCGCATTTGCTCCCTCCTCGAATGCTACGAAAACAATTTTTAGTATGGACCGCGGTAACAATAACTACACCGGGAAAGCGCAAACGCGCTTCCCTTAATCTTGCTAGCGCGGCCGCGCGGCAGACCTTTCCGTTAGCGCCAAATCGATTATTGCGCCGAATAGAATGAGTGGAGCGAGCCGCGCGGGCTCGCTGGCTATATAAGATTTAGAAAAAAGGCGGGATTTGGAGAGAAGCCATTGATTAGGTATGGCCAATGGTTTTCAAAAATTCACGCTACAGCAAAAAAATTATGCTAAAACCGCCGATAACATGACCGGATGCGATAATTTACGCAAAAAACCGCACTTGATTCCGTGAAAAATTAGAAAAATGCGATCTAAAAGCGTCCGTCTGCGAAGAACTTTTGTATGGCGCACTTGGTACCATTTTTAATTATGGGCAACAGATTTGAATAACTCGCGCTAAAAGCAAAATTTACGCTAAAACGGCAATAGCATGACCGGATGCGATTATTTACGCAAAAAAACCGCATATAATTTCATGAAGAATTGGAGAAATGCGGGTTCAAAACAGCCGCGTGGATCAAATCACGTTAATTAGTGTTTATAACTTGGTCGCCGTCCCAGCGGTGGCTGATTTTCTATGGCGCGTGTTACGAAGGTGAAACCAACTTGATTGTTTAAAATCTACTAGAAAGATGTGAATAATCGTCGCCCAGCTAAATTAATGCAAAAAAGTATGATTGCAAGTGTTGGGTACAATAAAAGCCTGAAATGGCAAAAATTTAGGGTTACAGAAACTTCAACATCGTTTGTGGGGTTAACGGCAAAGAGCAGAGAGCAAATTCTTATATCATTCGAAAGTCTGAAGTCTACTGTACACGGAACCGATTGAACATCTTGCGCCGAATTCGTCGTTTTTTTACAAGAACGAGGAACATGAAAAAAATCCACGAAAATGCCCATTTTCAGTAGTTAAGAAAGAATCAAATTTGTGGGGACCATGCCGAAGTGCGGAAAGAAAAAAAGCGGTGCTATATAGGTAACGAGTTGCGCTGATTTTAAATCCGGTTGAACAAAATTTGAATCAACTCTCCTTTTAGCAGAAAATGGCCATTGAAAAACGACGAATTCAGTTTTCGAGAGGAAAATGCCCTTTAACGGCCGAATTATGATTCAAAATGCATCTTATTCAATAGCTCACACTCTGTTTCATATAAATACATCACATCCCCCTATCAATAACGGAACACAAAAAAGCATTTGCGCTTGAAGTTGCAAAAACGGCTTTGGACCACTTTTTGGTTGTGATTTTGTATTTTCTATTCGGCGCGGCGCGAACGTGCTTTGGCCATCCCTACATTGATGAAACTCTTCCGATCTAGCAAATTTTTTCTGATCTGTGAAGGGCCTATTGTACGGGCCCTGTTTTGATCTTTATTGTTGTGAAATATCGTAAAAAATTATTTTCATTTGAGGTCAGGAACTGTTGCCCCGTTCAGAAGTAGGGCGGAGCTAAAATGGAGAGAGATTCTCGGTCGCCACTGATTGGTTGAAGGCGGAGTTTATCATGTTGGAGCCTAAATCGCTTACTGGTGATTGGTCGATTTTTTTGCTATAGGCAGCCATTTTCCGTTTGCGAGATGTTTACGTTGCGTGGTGGTAGGCTGTTATTAAAGCGCGATGGTATGACATGATATGGCGCATGACTGAAAATAACGCATAAACTAATGACAAATTTTGAAATGTTAGAAGAGATTAGGAAATTTTGATGCACTCAGTTTGACAAAGGAATTGTTTTTGATTGAGTTGAAGATAAATACTGTTTGGTACTGTTTCGTTTTAACAGCCTTATACGATAAGTGACGTTATGTGACGTCCTATAGGGTATGCATTCGCGGGTGCGTCGTTTGTTTCAGCACATGGGCCGCCGGCCGTTCCTTTATCTAGCTAGCCACACGTTCTTAAGATCTGTTTATCGGTCTCCGATTACTCACTCCGATAAAATGCCTTAGCCGATGCTGGCCGCTTGGTCTCAACGCTCTCACAATAACATAAAGCCTGTATCCACTGCGCGACAGCTTGAACCTAGCAGCAAATGCGTGATGAAAAATTGTCGGGTGCACCAATTGGTACACGGTCTGGCGGTAAGGGTTATTGCAGACTCGGTTTGGTCCGGCCAAGCGGAGCGCGTCTAGAACGTAGAAACGCAATTTTTGTGGTTGGGCCGGGCTGATTGTGTCGAATAAAAGAGAGCTTTTTTGCAGGTTTTAAAGCAAAAACATGTTTTTTTGCACGTTCTTAATAAAAAGTAGGATTTTCTGCACATTTTAAAATAGTAAATAGGGTTTTAAATGGCATTTTTGCACTTCTGACAGGATTTTTACCCGATTTTTAGTCCTCGGAAACCCGCTTTTGGACAGCGAAAAAAGGTCGTTGAAACCCCCTTTGGGTATAGTCCTGAAACCCTATTTTGGATCAGAAAAATTCCTCCCCCTTGCCGAAAACCTAGCTACATGTACATATATGGCCGGGACAAAAACCTATACGTACATTTGACTGCACACTATGTACGTATTTTACTGCTTTAGTTTTAGTGCATTTTTAGATGGGAGAAATTTTTTAGAGGTCCGAAGAGTGGTCTTTGGAAGGGTCCGCAACGTGGATTTTTGGCTTAAGTGTAGTGTGGGCAAGTTCCCCTGAACACTAAAGGTTTTTAGATGGCAGAAAACGCTACGTATGTGAGTTATACTAGTGTTTTTTTAATTATGCAGCTTTCTAGATGGGGAAGAGCTATGAACATGTCATTGTTCGCTTTTTGTATTATTTACTAATAGAGTTTTCTAGCTGGGATAGAACCTATTTACATTTCAGGGGGTGCTGACCATTTTGGAAGGTATTGTTGATGTATGTACGGTCAAGTGGCGTAGCTTTGGTAAATTTCACTGGATTTTAAATTTATAGATTTATCGAACAGGTTTATCGATATACTGTACGTACGTAACAGGAAAACGCGCAATGTTATAGACAGTTGATGGGATGGTTTGTTTTAGAGTCTGGTGCTGGTCGTGTCGGCGGTAACTTCAAGTCGGATTTAAAGAAGACAATCTTCTGGGGTCAGAGGTCACATGCGAAGCGTCGTAGCACGGAATACACGCATCAGCTGAAGCGCTGTCGTATGAAGCATGTGCGACGGAAAGAGCAGTTGCAGTTTAAGGACGGAGAGGAGTTTTCGCAAATGTATTCTGATTTTACAAAGGTATTTACGTTATTTTGATTTTATTGATTAATGCTATTGAGAAAAGCTTGCTTTAGATTGAAGGGACGTTGGTTGGCTACGAATTTGCTGTTGACTGGTTGTGTCGCCGACTGAAAAATTTGGTTCATTCTCCTGAACGGATGAGGAATTGTCCTGGGTGCGTTTTTCGATGATTCTTTTGTAGGGATTCGGCATACAGTTGGGCGCTTAACGCCATGTAAGATACTACAGGGTGTCTCAAAAAATTATCACATTTCTTTTTACTGCCATTTCCGCATAGTTTGACCAAATAGGCTGAAATTTGGACTATATGTGCCAAAATTCGGGGAATTTTATGTGTTAAAGTTTGGTGCACTAGGCTTGACTGATTCTCGAGAAATTTCAAAAAAGTTGAAATTTGGTAATTTTAATAGCGAAAGCCGGTCACCGAAAAAACGTTACATTACATTATCGCCTAAACTCTAACGGTAGCGTTGGAGTTCATGCGTCAACTTTTTACACATGAATTACCCTGAACTTCTGCGCATACATTGTACACTCCAAATTTCATCCAATTCCGACAAAGATTAGAAAAGATACAGGAAAAGGAAATGCTTCCATTTTTCGGTGACCGGCTTTCACTATTGAATTTAACAAATTTCACTTTTTTTGAAATTTCTCGGGATTGAGTCAAGCCTAGTGCACCAAACTTTAACACATAAAATTCCCCGAATTTTGGCACATATAGTCCAAATTTCAGCCTATTTGGTCGAAATTTGCGGAAAATGGCAGTCAAAAGAAATGTGATCATTTTTTGAAACACCCTGTAGTAAGGCAATACGGCATACGTACAGTATTGTGTATAGTACCTCCATGTGCGGTTTCTGTGTGGTATCACGTGGTGTATTCCATAGTACTCATTAATTAACAAACCTGACGAAGGAAACGGTTAGTGTACGAATCCGATGAATCTGGTTCAGATTAAGGAACCGTTAAGGTACCTCTATCTAACGAAGGAGAGAGATTGTACACCCCTCCCCTTGCGGGAGGAATTTTCGCTTATTTAAGGCAAATAGGCGTTTTTTGCCTTTTTTCGGGACCCCCTGAAGTCTCCGGATTTTTTCGGCTCATGTATGGAGCAGATACGTATGGTTATAAGGCACGAGTACCTTATATGGTAGCCTATCGTAGGCACCATGGTTGTACGTAATTTTAATATTTAGGTGCTGGTTATGCATATGCCGGTCAATCTTGACTGCGAGCGTATATTGCATAGTGCTAAGAGTTCGATTGAAAGTTCTCTGTCATTGACCAGCGCTATGTTCAATGTTTCTCGACATGTTGCCACTGAAGTAGGTGGTGTTCGAATGGCTGCTGACTTCGCAGAGATTTCTTCTTCTCTGTAATTTTTTATTAGTTCGATGGTATAACATGACTATGGAATATTGTTTTAGCCAAGACGGTTCCAGCAAAGTGCTGTTGATTACGGATCATTGTGGTGGCTGTCAAGATGTGCATTGTGAGTACAGTATATTTATGTTGAAATATAATTTGTTATTTATGAAATACTGTTGCGGTGGATCAGGAACAGAAGCCTTGATTTGTTTGGGAAGGTTCCCTTTATTCGGGAATAACAACAATAATAACAATTGGGTTGGGGCTGCACAAGCACAGCAATTGGGCACAGGGAAAACAACTTTGTTGACACCGTTAACACGATACGTATACACGTGTCAACGCATCGTGTACGCACACCGTGTAAACCGTGTCAACGATATGTATACACGCTGGAGTGCGTCTCAGTGTTGACACCGTAAACACGATGCGTTAACACGTGTATACGCACCGTGTTTTCATATCGTGTTAACGCACCGTGCTAACCGCGTCAACGCAACGAACTAACCGTGTCAGCGGCTCCACTATTCCATACAAGTTTCTTTCGCTTATTCCTCCTCATGCATGCTTTACTAGACCCGTGTGTTTGTTGCTGGCCTCGCAGACATGAACTCGAATTATAAAACATGTGGACACTGTGGGAAGGCGGTTGAGAGGAGGAATCTTTATGGCCGTACTTCAGTCTGCGTTAAACGACCAGGTTATATTTCGCCAATTAAGTCCGGCGTGGAAGTCCGTGAAGACGAAAAATGTTCATGTACTTCAGCCGCGATTTAATTTTTTGCGCGCACAAAGACATGTGGCTACTGCAATTTTAAAGGAGAACGCCGCGGAATTCTATTGCATGAGAAGCAGTGTATATTGCATATTTATAAGTCAGAGACCAGCTCTCAAGCATTTGCAAGGTCAGAGGCTGGGAAATCAAAAGCAATGGGATTTATAATTTTAGCAATTTTCTGAAATGATTTTTAGTTTCACTTGGGTGAAAATCGTTTCTATGAATAATTTGGGCTAAGAGAAATGCTTCCATGTGTACCGTAGTTTAAATACGACCTGCCAGTGTCGTACAACAGTGTAGAGGCCTAACGAACAGTGACAAAAATCGAAATAACTGTACATCAATGCACTTCATGCAGATTTTTGATCATAAGCATACATGTAACAGGGGGTCTGGGGGGCTGCCCCCACCGACTTAGGCCAGACCCCCCGGATGGGGACCCTCCGAGACAGTGGCGTATCCAGGGGGGGTGTAGGGTGTGTACACCCCCCTTTGCGGTGGAGGTAGGAAGAAAAAGTCTGTCAAAAATATAAGAAACTAAAGAATTATGTACTAAACTGTCTATTTTGGGCTCAGAATGCCTTCTAAATGCGTTTTTGAAGGCCAAATTTTCAAAATTTTCTCGCCCTGGTCGGGCAGAAGCCCAACCAGGCCATTATAAACTACTAAAACTTGTAATTTCTCTTAATTTTAAGCTCGGAATGCGTTTTAAACGCGTTTTTGAAGGCTAATTTTGCTAAATTTTCTTACCCTGGTTGGGCAGCGGCCCAACCAGGCACTTTAAAAATTTTACACCCCCCCTTTCCAAAATCCTGGATACGCCACTGCTCCGAGACGATTTTTCCGACGCCCCTCCGATTTTTCTGGCAAGTTGATTTTTGAGCAAATTTTTGCGATTTTTTTACAATTTCAAACACAAAAATTGTCAAAATCGCCTGCAAAACAGCACTTTGATGTAGCACAAGTTAGTGTTCAGAGTAAACGTATCGCAGATTAGCATTAACCGCAGTCCGGAGCCCGACCCTGTCTACAACTTTGGTTATGAGGCTCAAGTCGCTCCGAGGCCTCCAAAAAGTTATTCGCAAAAAAACGCCAGGTAGCTTATTTTTTAACAGACTTTAGTTTTGAAAATGGTAGACTGGGCATTTCATGTTTAACAAGAAATTTTACTTACAGAAAGTCCAATAAATGCGTTTTTAAAACTAAGTTTTTCAGAATTTCATCCTACTCATCATAGTTGATAAGGAATTTTGAATAGAACAGGTCAGGGATATCGGTCTGCAAAAGCCGCTCGAACTCTACTCGCAGAACTCCGTCAACGGATTTTGCTAGCCTGTTTATAGTCACGCTATTGCCATAGTCGGTACTTCGGTTCTTTTACCGTGCACATAGAAGCACACTTTTTTATTCTGGTCGGACCGCACCCATTCATATAAACCTGTATGCCGTCTGTCTACCATCAGTGAAAAATAATCTAAACTGTTGTATAGCATTTCAGTGATAAAGGCGTTTTAGCTTGATTAGCAAATGTTTGGAATTAAACGAAGAAAGTACTACAATAGAGAGCATAGGATCAATAATAATAGCCAAGGTGCCAGGCAAGTGATGGGAGCCGGTGAGCTAAACACGTGATATCGATATGTATACACGGTCCGTATACACGTGTCAACGATATGTATACACGGTCCGTTAACACGGCCTGCCCAAGGGCGTGTTAGCGATATGTATACACGATGACATGACACGGTTAACACGCTCACAAGACACGGTTGACACGATGACATGACACGGTTAACACGCTCACAAGACACGGTTGACACGCTCCGCAAACACGTGTATACGGACCGTGTCAACCGTGTCAACAAAGTCGTTTTCCCTGTGGGGTAAGCAAGTTGCAATAGCAATAGCTGATAATTGAAGTAGAAGAAGAAGATTGACAGAGGCTCATTTGTAGAAACAGAGGATAGTTGGCAGAAACAGAGGATACACAATGGCCGAGCCGGGCCCTTATATAGCTCAATAGAATATTCTAGAAAGTTCTAGAACAATGACGTAACATTATCGTAGGCGCTTATATACAATGCATTGAAAGTTCTAGAAGGCCACGCCCACCTGCCAATAGGAGGCGAGGCAAAGAAAGTTCCAGAAAGAATTGAGGCGCGCCTCTACTTTGTAGTAAAGTGACGCCACATGACGTCATAGGGGCCTCGCTAGCTCTAGTACATCGCGCCTATAAACTATTTGTACATGAATGCTCAACAATAGCGTTACCTAGCCTTGTACAATAATTAATACTACTCCCCTCCTCTCTTATAAGCTCGTGTCTTTCACGACAAATACGGATATTCAGGTCGAGAATGTTCGCGTGTTCTGAGGTTTGCTCTGAGCAAGGCTTTGCGCAAACCGGATGTTGTGGTCTTGATTGCTGTTCGCAGTGACGAGTTCGTCTGGGACATCTTGAAGCAAACTGGAATATTTGCTGACGGAATTGATTTATGCGTTGAAGAGGACAAGCCTGCTGCCCGTTACTGGCTAGAAGGCGTCTGGCTCGATCGTTTGAAGACGTATTTGGTGGCGGACTTTGACTTTACTTGGCTGGAGCGTGCTGTCAAGGAGTCTGTATTCAGAATGAGCAATTTTTCTTGGACTGTGTTTGCTTCTGCGTTTGTGCAAGAACTGTTGTGTTCCCTTTCGAACGGATGGCGATTTATGTAACAGAACAGCTCATCCGCCAAAACGGATTGGGGGATCTGGCACCAGCGGGGGGATCTGAGCGCAAATTTTGGAAGGGGGTTTGGGCACCAAGAAACGTTAAAAAATGAAAAAATCGCAATTTTTTGGCTGAAAATCGACAAAAATAGCTAATTTGGGCTGAAATACAGCTAAAAAGTGCTGTTTTGGAGGCGATTTTGGCAATTTTTGTGTCTGAATTGTAAAAATCGGAAAAATTCGCTAAAAAATTACTTGCCAGAAAGATCATTGAAGGGGGTTTGGAAAAATCGTCTCCGGTGGGGGGTCCACATCCCGGGCGTGTGGCCTAAGTCTGATGCGGTGCAAACGCCCCAGATGCCGACTCTAGATTCGAACTCTGGAGTTATATAATTTCATCGGGAAAAAGCTCATTTTTACGTTGCGCAAATTAGTGTTCAGAGTAAACGTAGCACAGATTAGGATATACTCAGGCCGGAGCGCGGCCTTGTGTACAACTTTGGTTCTGAGGCCCAAGTCGCTCCGACACCTCCACAAAAAGTTATTCGCAAAAATCCGCCAGGTCGCTAATTTTTTGGACAGACATATTTTGGCATATTTTGTTTACTATTTTTAAGAGATATCTGTAGCTGATTTCCCATTAGAATGTGTTGCCAATTTATTTTCACTAAATAGTGGTACTGCAGGTTAGTATGTACTACTAGTATGTAGATACTGGCTGGCTAGTACGTACTGTACGTAGATACTGGCTGGTTGTTTTCAGTAGACAAGCTTGCTGCCGGCTAGTACGTACTGTACGTAGATACTGGCTGGTTGTTTTCAGTAGACAAGCTTGCTGCCGGCTAGTACGTACTGTACGTAGATGCCGGCTGGCCTGAAGGGGTCAAGCCCCCATCACCCCCCTTTGCCCATGTAGGGGCAGTAATATGTACGTACTGTATGATGTACTGTATGTAGTGTATAGCGTTTAGCGTGGTTCTATCTTTCGAAATTAAGATGCATTTTGCGAGAAAGTCAGCTTTGAGGGGGCAAGCAGGGCCATCTCACGGATCTGGCTGATATTTATATCTATCAAAATAGAGCACAGTCGAAGACCAACGGTGCATGCCCGGCCACCAGCAACCCCCTAGAACCGGAGCTACACCCCCTCAAAGTTGGGTCGGCAGCAATTTTCGGGCTCATTTTAATAGCTCTGACACCCTCCATTCAAACGATCATCCTTCATTCGTTTCTTAAGCTAGGATCCCGACTCGCATATGGTTTTGTAGCTGGCCCAATGGCCTTTCATTTTCTGGTACTCCCGTTTCCAGATCGTAGCTGGTTACCGAGATATTCGCCGAAAACTGCGAAATTTCCACAAAATGCCACTCCGTTTTTTTTCGAAAAATCTTTATAACTTTTTGTGCAAAGGCCCTGCCAAGCTAATGTTTTAACAAAAGTTAGGCATGAGTTGGCCAAACAAAATGAGCGCCCCAAAGTGTGCGGTTAGGGGGGGAGGGGGGGGGGTGTTTTGGCCTCTCAAAGGTGTTCGAAAAAAAATTTTTTCTGCAAAGCTTAGTTGTTAGCATACTGTTATATGCAGTTTTGTGTGCTGAGTTCGAAAATGCATTCAGTTTAGCTAGATTCGCTCTGGATCGGGAGAAATTGGCGTCCAAAGTTGAGACCAACCCTTTTTCTTGACTGGCACTACTCGCTAGTATGACCGTTAACCGCGGCGCAATGCAGTTTTTCTTATGTAGTTTTTGCTGCTGATTCCGAAAATAACTTTATTTTTGCTCTACGTTGCCTACTTTTGAAGATATCGGCATTTTTATGATTTGGGAACAAAACGGCTGCACTTGCTATAACATGCTCGTTTGAAAGGTGACTCAATTCAGTCGCATTTAGGGTACAGAGCCATAAAAATTTATATCACCTGATGCAGTTTTTCCCGCTGATTACGAAAATGACATCTGTTTTTCAATCTGACTGCTCCTGAGCTACTTATGCAACTTTTATGCCCTGGTACTCAGACAATAAGTTATCTGTCAAATCTGGACGTAACGTGGTATCTATCTGGTGTAGTTTTTTCTGCTGATTCAGAATATCATCATATGTTTGCGCTACGGCCATTCGGTCGCAAGTTATGGACGTCCAAACTTTCATTAAGAAACATGCTGTGAGAAGCCGTAATCCTGAAATAAATGTTCAGCATTCATGCATTTCTAAAGGGAATCTTTTGTCAGTCAATAGTGTACCCGACCTATTTTGACCCGCTGAGTTCAAAAATGGCGTTTGTTTTAATCTATAGTTACTCGTTTTGGAGATATATGAATATTAATGCAAATTTTGTTTGATCAGTAATATCTCAAAATTGAACAGCAGTAGAGAAAAACAAAGGCCATTTTTGAACTCAGCGGGTCAAAATAGGTCGGGTACACTATTGACTGACAAAAGGTTCATTTCAGAAATGCATGAATGCTGAACATTTATTTTAGGATTACGGCTTCTCACGGCATGTTTCTTAATGAAACTTTGGAGGTCCATAACTTGCGACAGAGTGGCCGTAGCGCAAAAATATGATAATATTCTGAATCAGCGGAGAAAACTGCACCAGATAGATACCATGTTATGTCCAGATTTGACACATAACTTATTGTCTGAGTACCAGGGCATAAAAGTTACATAAGTAGCTCAGGAGCAGTCAGATTGAAAAACAGATGTCATTTTCGTAATCAGCGGGAAAAACTGCATTAGGTGATATAAATTTTTATGGCTCTGTACCCTAGATGCGACTGAATTGAGTCACCTTTCAAACGAGCATGTTATAGCAAGTGCAGCCGTTTTGTTCCCAAATCATAAAAATGCCGATATCATTAAAAGTAGGCAACGTAGAGCAAAAATAAAGTTATTTTCGGAATCAGCAGCAAAAACTATGTAAGAAAAACTGCATTGCACCGCGGTTAATGGTCATACTAGCGAGTAGTGCCAGTCAAGAAAAAGGGTTGGTCTCAACTTTGGACGCCAATTTCTCCCGATCCAGAGCGAATCTAGCTAAACTGAATGCATTTTCGAACTCAGCACACAAAACTGCATATAACAGTATGCTAACAACTAAGCTTTGCAGAAAAAAATTTTTTTCGAACACCTTTGAGAGGCCAAAACACCCCCCTCCCCCCCTAACCGCACACTTTGGGGCGCTCATTTTGTTTGGCCAACTCATGCCTAACTTTTGTTAAAACATTAGCTTGGCAGGGCCTTTGCACAAAAAGTTATAAAGATTTTTCGAAAAAAAACGGAGTGGCATTTTGTGGAAATTTCGCAGTTTTCGGCGAATATCTTGGTAACCAGCCACGATCTGGAAACGGGAGTACCAGAAAATGAAAGGCCATTGGACCAGCTACAAAACCATATGCGAGTCGAGATCATAGCTTAAGAAACGAATGAAGGGTGATCGTTTGAATGGAGGGTGTCAGAGCTACTAAAACGAGCCCGAAAATTGCTGCCGACCCAACTTTGAGGGGGTGTAGCTCCGGTTCTAGGGGGTTGCTGGTGGCCGGGCATGCACCGTTGGTCTTCGACTGTGCTCTATTTTAATAGATATAAATATCAGCCAGATCCGTGAGATGGCCGTGCTTGCCCCCTCTCTTCGGCACCAAAGCTGACTTTCTCGCAAAATGCATCTTAAAAGCTTGATAAAAGCTATTCTGTCGTCAGTGTTCATTACGATTGAATTAGGTTATTGCACAACGACAGTTTGTAACGAAGCTGAAATGCGCTGCAAATAGTTCCTGTTTGAAAGAAAATCGCTAGTTTCTCTTTCGTCCACAACCAAACTGGCGGATTGATGAGTTAATACGTCGGCATGACTAAAGGAAGTAGGATAGTAGAGATGTGGCAAAATGCAGAGAGCATATGGAAGAAGTGTATCTAAATGCGAAAAATGTATCAGAAAATACGCCTGGAAATATCTAAATGCGTCAATGAGTTGCAATTTACAACTGCGCTCGAAATTAACTGTGTTACCAGTTCAACTGTTTGTTGCATTTGCATCCCTAATTCAGAGATCCTTGAATAACAAATTAAACAAACGAAAAAAAAGAAAAATGACCTCGACATCCGCTTACTAAAACAATCATAGCATTCGATTCGGTTTTAGGGTTTCCGTTTTAGGGTTTCAGCACTATTTCCAAAGGCGGTTTCAGCGACCTTTTTTGCCTCAAAACACGGTTTTGAGGACTAAAAGTCGGGTAAAAATCCAGTCAGAAATGTCAAAATGGCCTTTAAAACCCTATCCTTTACCTGCACCTTTCAACACCTCTTCTTTTCCATTATCTTGCTTGCTCAGTTCTGTATCCGTCAGTTCACTTACTTCTCCACTGTCCACCGGTCGACTCCACTGGCTCTTTGTGTCTGGTCTATCGGAATTTCTCAGTCCTTCTCTATGTGTATGTCTATCTTTGTTGCTTTGTCTGTAGTCTATCTATATGTTCTATACGTATTTTCTCAAGTTGCCTCTGCCACCATACCTTATTGAATATTATTCCAAAGGTTAAGAAATTAGAAGAGAAAGTGTTTTTGAAAAAAAAATAAGTTGACCTTTCTAGAGATAAATGACCCCTGTTTAAAATGCCCCAAAGGACAACAAAAAATTAGAGATAATTATGAAACCAAATCGCTCCAAAGGTAAACAAAAAATTAGAGCACGCGCTAGCAACGCATATCCCAAGACTAGAACGTTAAGCGACACGCTCCAAAGAGGAAAGGTCGCGCCGCTCCCTAGCTTCCATAGCTATACCATACTTATTATATTAACATATACATTAGCAAACCTATACATTTTCAGAATTTGTAGTAAAACATATGATAAAAAACTGCAATAGTGAATATAACTTAATTTCTGTCTTTCTGTCAGAATCTTACAGTATATTCTTAAACAATCATAATCCTTATGCTACTACCAGTCGCGGATCTAGGATTTCCCAATGCGGTACGGGAATGGATCGAGCCCAAACAGACTTAAAAAACGAGAAAATCTTTAAAAAATTACCGTTTGAGAAAATCAGTCTAAGAATCCGTCTGAAATGCATTCAGAGCATAGAACTAATTCAGAGCATTCAGTTTTAGTTGTCTGAACAGTTTTCGCTAGTAGCTCATATACCATTAGCATCAAAACCAACTCATTATCAAAACAAACACTAAGTTTTATTCAACGTATTATTTCGATGGTATACTTACGCAAAAATCTCAGTAATAAAAATTACGTAACTCCATTGCCAAACCAACTTTTACCAAGAAAAAAAACAAATCACAATCTTAAATTAAATAAGAAGAGAAACAGAATAAATTACTACACCATACAGTATACGTACATACAAACTTAATAATACAAACAAATTAATTCATATTACAAATCTACTGACATCGGATCTCACATATGTATACCTACAGTAGTTCGAGAGCCGTACGTACTACTGTTGATCGGGTATACCCATACCCATACCCGAAACTGGGTATTTTTGAGCAAAACTACCTGAAATTGGGTATACCCATACCCGGGTACTTTTTGAAATACCCATACCCGGGTATACCCGATTTTTTGAAAAATACCGGGTATTTGAATGGGTATTTTTTACAAAAAATCGTGCAAAGACGCGCGTTAATTTCTGTAAAAATTATTACAAGGAATTGCTAGATAGAATAGAATATTACGGTTTTTGCCATGCATCACACAGTCATTATACTGTTTCGGAACGTTTAGTTATCCCCAGTTTGTTTCAAGAATTGTATAATCAAGCATTTCATTGGCATTACTTTTAATTTTACAAAACACCAATTTTATAAAAGACATTATTCGCATAAAAAACCATGAAAACATCTTAATGAGAAACGTTTGTGAGCTCAGAGAGGAACGCTCCGGGTTCCTCACCTCAATCTCTCACTGGAAAATTCGCAGTACGTACTGAATGCATAAAAACACGATGTTTGACTGAAGTTGAATTTTTACTAATGTACGCACAGTACATACATGCCTTTTGCATGCATATGCACAGTAGACTTCTTGCTTCTTGTCTCCTTCTATAGAAATCGGGCTTCTATTTTTGCGATCCCTTTCGTGTATGAGTACTGTTCTACTTTACGCTAGTAATTTAGTTGGACTTTAATTAAACGTTTACGCCATTTCTATGGACTTGGTCTATTGATCCTGAGGGAAGTATTTACAGCAAGCTAAAATCTCTATAACTCTGTACTACTGTTATTTTACTAGTGGATTTTTATTTTACTATTTACTAAATTTACTACAAATTTAGCCCTTGAATTTAATCTTAATTTTTGTTTTACTACCAAGCAGCTCCGATTTTACTAATTTTTGTTTTACTAATAATTTTAATCATTTTACTACTATTTTACTACGATTTTACTAGACATTAGGTGCAATTTTGCATCAATGATGCCAAGATCTTAAACTGACCGATATTTGTGCCAAATAGTTGCTGAATTTGATCGTGATACAAAGTTTTCCAGAAGTTTAGGAGCAAAATGTGTGAAGTTCGACTGACAAAAGTGCACCCACACATTTTTTATTGCAAAATTGATCAAGAATTTGGCTGAAATTCACCAAAAACTAGTAAAATAGTAGTAAAATTTCTATTTTACTATTGACCCCGTTTGGTAATTTAATTTTATTTTTACTTTACTATTGGGTAATAATTTTACTTTTTACTATTATTTTACTACTAGTAAAATAGCACTAGTATTACTAATTTTTGTTTTACTATACTATAGTAAAATAACAGTACTCTGTACTATGGTGGTTGAGCCAAAATCAGAAGTACTATTAATTACTCCAGAAAGATGATTCGGTTCTTTTGCCAATGTTAATCTACAAAACAATTCGAAAATTCACAACTGTTCCTGTAACTGTAAAGTAAAACTGTAGCGGTTACATCAGCTGTTGGGTACATTACATAATTGTTGTTCAAAAAGCAGATTTAAAAAACTGTTTTTTCATAACCTATTGAAATTTGGCATTTTTAGGAAACTACGCGAAAAAAACGAAAAATACCCGATTTATACCCGATACCCGGGTATTTTTAAAATACCTACCCATACCCATACCCGGGTATGGGTATTTTAAAAAATACCTACCCATACCCATACCCAATTCAAATTCAAATACCCGTAGCAACAGTAGTACGTACATACTGTACAACCCTACCATCACATCCAAGTGGTCTTCTTCGAAACTGATAGTTAGATATCGCCATTCCAGACAGTTTGCCCTTTTTTCACTGCCAAATCACTCCTAGTCATGCGCTTGTAAGCATAGTTACTAAGAAATCGCCCTGCCTTGACGTAATGATGCTGACACCTGCCAACAGCTCACCTGCCAACAGCTCCCCGGCCATAATCACAAAACCGCTATTGGCCTATTGCTGGTCCATCAGAGACCTCCTGACATCGCCGATCTTTTTTCTCCTGTATATGTAGATTTAGATATATTTAGTATGGATGTGACAGAAACGTTGTAAGCATAGAAAACAGATTAAAAATAGGGAGCGGCGCGACCTTTCCTCTTTGGAGCGTGTCGCTTAACGTTCTAGTCTTGGGATATGCGTTGCTAGCGCGTGCTCTAATTTTTTGTTTACCTTTGGAGCGATTTGGTTTCATAATTATCTCTAATTTTTTGTTGTCCTTTGGGGCATTTTAAACAGGGGTCATTTATCTCTAGAAAGGTCAACTTATTTTTTTTTCAAAAACACTTTCTCTTCTAATAAAACAATGCACGAGACTCAGGATTCAACAGAAAAATGTGTTTTGCGCTAGAAACGTAAATTAATTCATATACGGAAATTAATTTACGTATGGCTAAATTTTAATTTTCGTATTCGTTTATTTTCCGTATCAAATTTTTTTAATTACTGTAATTGTTAAGCGTAACGTAAATTAAAAATCGGCGCTTAATTTACGTTAAGTGTTACGAAAATTAATTTACGTGCCCATCCCTATATGAGACTACTATAGAAGTAGGAAGTGTATCTACTACTATTAGCTATACATATTTTGATTGACCTTTTTTGCATCAGTCTGATCAACTGTGAGGAAATGGCGAAAATTAGAACAAATCTTCACCCACCAATTTGGCCAGTCTTTTCATCTAAAGCCACATTCTCTAGTCGCTATGCATATTTTAAGGCTTTCCGTGCATGCCAATTAGCCCAATAAATAATGTAAAATAGCTTAAAACACGATTAAAATTCTGAACAGTCAAATCTTTCAAAAAGCAGCTTTCGCTTCCAAAGAATTCTGGCACTCTTTAGGCAATTCTTTCAGAAAGCAGCTTTCGCTTCCAAAGAATTCTGGCACTCTTTAGGCAAATCTTCCAAAAAGCAGCTTTCGCTTCCAAAGAATTCTGGTACTCTTTAGGCAAATCTTTCAAAAAGCAGCTTTCGCTTCCGAAGAATTGTCAGTATTACAATGTACATACGTATCTACAGGGTGTGCCAGAAAAAAACAACCCAGCAGATTTTTTGCTGTAGCAACCGCAAATCGCAACCGATTTGAATGAATCTTTTTTAAATAAAAGATAAATAAATTCTTGAAAGACCGATGAATCCATTATTAGGATAGCCTGCTTAGTTCCTGAGATATTTGCCCTCAAAGTCAAAACAGAGATTTTGGCAGTGAACAAGAGTGATAAACACAACCCAGCAGATTTTTTACTTTTGCAACCATGAATCTTAACCGATTGGAATGAATCCTTTTTTAAATGAAAGATTGATAAATTCTTCAAAGATTGGTGCAATTTTTATTGAGATTCACTGCTTAGTTCTTGAGATATTTGCCCTCAAATTTGAAACAGATTTTGGCAAAGAACAAGAGCGATTCCGTTGCACTTCATAATAAGGAAGATTCTTACTGCTGGGGGCTAATGACACTTTACTGTTGAAGTGAACCGAGTTTATGTGTCACCAGTAAAGCCTCCAATAGCCCTCAGCAGTAGCAGGAATCCGTTATATTATGAAGTGCAGCGGAAAAAGAAAAATTCCCTCTTGTTCACTGCCAAAATCACAGTTTTGATTTTGAGAGTGAATATCTCAGGAACCAAGCAGAGCACATTAATAAACGTTACATCAATCTTTCAAGAATTTATTTATCTTTCATTTAAAGAAGGATTCATTCAAATCGGTTGAGATTTGCGGTTGCTACAGCGAAAAATCTGCTGGGTTGTTTTTTTCTGGCACACCCTGTATATTACTGACACTCTTTTAAGCAATTATTTCTGGTAGTAAAAGTTTCAGACCATACTTTCAAACCGTTTTTTTTGTCTTTCAAGCAATTGTTTCTTACAAAAAATCAGTTTTGTCTTTCAAACAATTCTGTCAGACTGTAAACTCTTCAAATATTCCTTTAAAAATCAGTTTTCTGTTTTGCTTCTTTCAAAAAACAGCTTTCAGTTGCAATTCACAGTAAACTGTTGTAAGTTTTCGAGCCACGGAACCAGCAGGACTTGGAATTTTCGGGCCAAACTTCCGCAATAGGTATCCAGTTATCTTGTTAATAAATCCTGAAAATCTAAGCCAAATTCATAGACAAATGACTGAGAACGAACCGTTCGAGTAAACTCTCCTTCCTGATGGAGTGTCTAAACGCTATAATAGCAGCTTTACAACGAGCGAGCCTAAAGGTGGGTTCACATAGTCGGTCGGCGTCGGCAACGCGGCAACTCGGGAAATCGACCCCAATTTGAGTACACACATAAGCGTGCAGCAGTTCACATAGTCTGTAATGCGTCTGGAGCCGTTCCAGACGGCTAAAGACTTGCCGATGATTTGCCCAAATCCCAAATCGCCACGACGCGATTTACAACCTTTTATGGCCGCCAAGCGTTCCCGACCAATTAAACAGTGCGCTGAGCATGCGGCCGGTTCACATAGGCGCGGTTGGTCGGGGATGGACAGGCGCTAATCACACAGCGGCACTGCTGACCAGAACACTTGAGCAGCTGTAGATAAACCGTTTTAAGCAAAAAGCAGATAGTCACTGCATGCATATTACTTTTCTCTGCGCTCTCTGTGAAATCGAGAGGCGAAAATCGAGCTGTCACCCTCTGAGCCAAAAGCACCGAAATCAAACTTGGGCTTTTCCATTCAGAAAAATTTCGCAAAGATGTCTCCGCAGATAAATACACAACACTGCCGCAGCTTTACGCCTGCGTTAGAGCTCATAGAACCGCCCATTCTGTCACCGGTACAGCGCAAATGACTCAAATGCCTGTGCTCATTAGACTTTTGGGCCGTCAAAATACCGTAATTATCAGGTAGGCCGGCCGGTTCCAGATGCCGACAAGAGACTATGTGAATTGCGTTTTAACCCAGTTTTTCTCCACCGCTATACGGACGCTCGGCCCCGATATTTTGCCGATGGCGTTGCCGACGCCGACCGACTATGTGAACCCACCTTTACGGCGCCGAGAGCACACGCTTTAAGATACAAGCACGCTATAAGATGCAATGCATCCTACGCGCTTAAGCGAAAGCTAATCTTATAGCCAAGGCTGCCGGTAAAAACTTGCGTTGGTGTAACTTATGACATAGAATGTTTTCAGATGAAATAATTTGTATTGAACGTGTATATAGTTAGAGGATTGTGCTGCCGAGTAGAACTCAATTTTTTCAAAAAGTGCACTTAGGTATTTCTTCGTCTGAACGCTTCAATTGCGCGTGCGCTGTATTGCAGCAAACATTGACACATAAAATTCCTCGAATTTTGGCACCTATGGTCCAAATTCCAACCTATTTAGCCAAGATTTGCGGAAATTATAGCAAAACGAAACGTGTCTATTTTTTCAAACCGATTTGTCATCATTTGGCTGTGGTCCAGTGAACAGTACCAAACTTTTTCAAACATTAATATTTTCTCAGATACAACAAAGCTTTTAACAATCTTTCAAGTTAACATTGCTAAGACTAAGATCTAATTCAAGTGTGTAAGTGGTCGGTCAGCCGAGATAAGAGTCAGTAGTGAGGGAACTGTAAAGACCGAACATAAGCCATCAGCGTTTCCTGCGATTATGGGAGCTTATCACATATGTATTGAAAGGGTTTATCGGGTACTGGTAGCAATACTTGCAGTAATTACAATGCAAAACACTCTCTGACAAACACAATCTCTTCAGCATGTTAAGAGTCGTTCTCTGGTCAGATCGCGTTTTGCCCCTTTGCCCTATTCAGACCCAAAATTGAAATTTTGAGCTAGAGAGCTGCGAGTTGGCACACTAATACATACTAATGAGTTATCTTTCAGCTGCAAAGGATTAGTGGATCTGACGCTCCTGTCCTGAGATATAGCCTTCCGAAAATCGGTCCGCTTAACTATGGGACCAAAACTTCAAACTCGAATTTCTCGCTTCGTACTCGGAATTCGGACCTAAAAATTGGGGGTTTTAGAGTACTTTTAGACTGCTTTAAGAAACTTTTGTCAAATTTTCGTTTTCAGAAAAAAAATTTTTTTTCGCCCCCTTTGCGCCCCCTAGCTCGTCTGGAACCCCCCCAACCCAGTTTTTTTTATTTCAGAAAAATGTTGCGCTATCAATTACCTACCGTTTGGTGTGAAGCATTGTTTGCTCAGACCCGTGGAGCGTGAAAAAGCTGAGGTCAAACATGCCCCGGTCGCAAAATTTTCGCACTTTTCTCAGGTCAAATATTTCCAAGTCTTGGTTTTCCACCTACTAGTAGGAATTGGGACCTAAAAATTGGGGGTTTTAGAGTACTTTTAGACTGCTTTAAGAAACTGTTGTCAAGTTTTCGTTTTCAGAAAAAAAAATTTTTTTCGCCCCCTTTGCGCCCCCCCTAGCTCGTTTGGAACCCCCCAACCCAGTTTTTTTTATTTCAGAAAAATGTTGCGCTATCAATTACCTACCGTTTGGTGTGAAGCATTGTTTGCTCAGACCCGTGGAGCGTGAGAAAGCTGAGGTCAAACATGCCCCGGTCGCAAAATTTTCGCACTTTTCTCAGGTCAAATATTTCCAAGTCCGGTTTTCTACCTTACTAGTACGAATTGGGACTTAAAAATTGTGTGTTTTAGAGTACTTTTAGACTGCGTTAACAAACGTTTGTGAAATTTTCGTTTTCAGAAAAAAAAATTTTGGGGTTTGGGGGGTTCCAGACGAGCTGGGGGCGCAAAAGCGGGCGAAAAAAATTTTTTTCTGAAAACGAAAATTTGACAAAAGTTTCTTAAAGCAGTCTAAAAGTACTCTAAAACCCCCAATTCCTACTAGTAGGTGGAAAACAAAGACTTGGAAATATTTGACCTAAGAAAAGTGCGAAAATTTTGCGACCGGGACATGTTTGACCTCAATTTTCTCACGCTCCACGGGTCTGGGCAAACAATGCTTCACACCAAACGGTAGGTAATTGGTAGCGCAACATTTTTCTGAAATAAAAAAACTGGGTTGGGGGGTTCCAAACGAGCTAGGGGAGCGCAAAGGGGCGAAAAAAATTTTTTTTTCTGAAAACGAAAATTTGACGAAAGTTTCTTAAAGCAGTCTAATAGTACTCTAAAATCCCCAATTTTTAGGTCCGAATTCGTACTAGTAGGTGGAAAACCGGACTTGGAAATATTTGACCTTAGAAAAGTGCGAAAATTTTGCGACCGGGACATGTTTGACTTCAATTTTCTCACGCTCCACGGGTCTGGGCAAACAATGCTTCACACCAAACAGTAGGTAATTGGTAGCGCAACATTTTTCTGAAATTAAAAAACTGGGTTGGGGGGTTCCAGACGAGCTAGGGGGGCGCAAAGGGGGCAAAAAAATATTTTTTTTCTGAAAATGAAAATTTGACAAAAGTTTCTTAAAGCAGTCTAAAAGTACTCTAAAACCCCCAATTTTTAAGTCCCAATTCCTACTAGTAGGTGGAAAACCAAGACTTGGAAATATTTGACCTAAGAAAAGTGCGAAAATTTTGCGACCGGGACATGTTTGACCTCAATTTTCTCACGCTCCACGGGTCTGGGCAAACAATGCTTCACACCAAACGGTAGGTAATTGGTAACGCAACATTTCTGTGAAATAAAAAAAACTGGGTTGGGGGGTTCCAGACGAGCTAGGGGGGCGCAAAGGGGGCGAAAAAAAATTTTTTTTCTGAAAACGAAAATTTGACAAAAGTTTCTTAAAGCAGTCTAAAAGTACTCTAAAACCCCCAATTTTTAAGTCCCAATTCCTACTAGTAGGTGGAAAACCAAGACTTGGAAATATTTGACCTAAGAAAAGTGCGAAAATTTTGCGACCGGGACATGTTTGACCTCAATTTTCTCACGCTCCACGGGTCTGGGCAAACAATGCTTCACACCAAACGGTAGGTAATTGGTAGCGCAACATTTTTCTGAAATAAAAAAAACTGGGTTGGGGGGGTTCCAGACGAGCTAGGGGGGCGCAAAGGGGGCGAAAAAAATTTTTTTTCTGAAAACGAAAATTTGACAAAAGTTTCTTAAAGCAGTCTAAAAGTACTCTAAAACCCCCAATTTTTAGGTCCAAATTCCGAGTATGAAGCGAGCAATTCGAGTTTGAAATTTTGGTCCCATAGTTAAGCGGACCGATTTTCGGAAGGCTATATCTCAGGACAGCAGCGTCAGATCCACTAATCCTTTGCAGCTGAAAGATAACTCATAAGTATGTATTAGTGTGCCAACTTACAGCTCTCTAGCTCAAAGTTTCAATTTTGGGTCTGAATACTGAAACTCGATGTGACCAGAGAACGACTCTTAAAAGTCCTACGCTGAACCAGTGTGGTGCATTTTTAAAATTTGAAACTAGGTAAAGTAATACTAGGTAAAGTTGTCGCCTTAAAAACTAGGTAAAGTAATACTAGGTAAAGTTATCAGCTAAGAAACTAGGTAAAGTAATACTAGGTAAAGCTCAGAAAAACTAGGTAATACTAGGTAAACCTAAAACGCTCGAAATCAAGTCAAAATATTATTTTTGGTTCAATAGAACTATGACGAAGTTAGTGGAGTTAAAATTTACGAAATTTGACACATTTCAAGTAAATATTTGTATTTTATTGATCAAATAAGTCAGAAATTCATTCTCTGGGCCACTGTAATTGTGGGAAAGCCGGGAAACTTGAAGGTTTCCTGACTGAAAAAGCCATGTAAAACTGAAAATATCAAAACTAGGTAAACTTGTTCTATCTAGAAGTACCTAGTTATGTGGATTTAAAACTAGGTAAAGTAAAACTAGGTAAAATAGACTAACCAGCAACTAGGTAAAGTAAATCTAGGTACTTTTCCCGAATATTAACTAGGTAATACTAGGTATACCTAGTTACCTAGATAAAAAGTGCACCACACTGCGCTGAACGCTGACGAGAATGGTTGGGTTGAGCCCACATTCTGGGGGACGGGTAGGATCATGTAAATTTCTTAATGTTTGATTTTGGCGCTCTTATAGGCCTTTGGCCTACTGTGGTGCCTTTGGCTTTGCCTTGTGTAACAAAATTATAGCGCAGTAAATCGTCACACCACAGTGACAAAGTGCTCACAGCTACTGTACTTTCTTTTTTCACTTTTTCTGCGTGCTCGGCTCGCCTAAACCTCGATCGATTTTTTGTTTGTCTCTTCTTCAACCGGCAACAGGGATAGGTAACTAGTGAATAAAATCAATCGAATAAAGGGGCTCAGAAATCAAAACAATGGCTGCAGCTGGTACTTCTGATGGTCATGTTGAGGTTAGTCAAGTGCTTTTTTTAAGATTGATTGAAAACTGACTCCCAAAAATATCAAACAATTCACCAAATTAGGAGAATTATAATAGAGAAGTTGCCAAAAAGTGGTGTTTTAGGATAAAAAATATGCTGATTTTTCGAGAAAAAACTGAATAATTCAGTGTTTAAAACTATACGGTATAAAAAATACACCGTATCGTATACCATACGACAGTAAAGGGTAGGGGTGGCTCGCTGGCCGGCCAGCATGGGCCGCCGTAATTATGCGCCGCTATTGTTATGTTAATCGAGCCCGCCGGCTAAGGCCTTCTATTCTATTGATCGGCGGCCGCTACAAACGTATTCCTTCTGAGGCTACAGGCTACTAAGCTTCCGGTTCTCGTTCTCCAGGCAGTGATATTTCCAGCGACATTACAAGCGAGGTATGCTCTCATTGTTGTCCTATCTGGCGGTGGTTATGTGTGATGGCTTCAGCTTCTGAGCGTAAACAGTGTCCGCACTGTGAGAAGAACTTTGCCTGGAAACGAGGACTGAACAATCATTTAGTGAGAGCGCATCCAGACAAAGAGAGAAACAATGATCACTGGAAGGTTACATGTGGAGAATGCGGTAAGATAACCAGTACTGTACGTAGTTTAGTATGCGAGATTGTAATGGGTACAGTGTAGTGGAATAGCTTAAAATACAGACAAAGTGGCTGTGTTTAGAAGAAAAACTGGCCAGCAGACGTCTGTTATGTGAGCACCTGATCGCTAAACATGAGATCGCTGTTAGCCCTTTCTCGAACAAGAAATTTGACGGCTACACAGCTTTCAAAGAGTGGCAAAAGACTGTAGCTACAGATGGTAAATATTGCAAATAGAATACGTGTCTTATACTCTACACCGAACAATTATAGGAGGGTTCAGCTGGCGCGCGTTATACGGATCGAAATCGTCGAAGGAACAAGGCTTTCAGTGTCATCGTAGCGGGTACAAAGCAATCAAGGGACCTGAGGAACGTGAACGCGCCAAAAATATGATGGAACGATCAAAGTTGGCTACACCTGCTCTGCTCACCTTAATGTCGCAGTAGCTGAGGACGGAAGGTTAGCTGTAATTGATAGCTTGAATGCTTTATCACTATTCTGGGCAGTTTAGTGTAACTGTGTCTGGCTGTCTCCAACACTACAAACACGACATAAATGCCAGAAGCTTGCGCATAAATCCTGAAACGAAGGAGAGTGTAGGACGGCTTGTAGCTGATGGCCGATCGCCGGCATACATTGTAGAAAAGTTGCGGGGTATTACTAAACGGTTTCTTTGATATTCTAAGACACCTGTAAGGCGGAGATGGTAGGAGCGGCCCAAGAAAGAATGCAGCAGCTAGTTCCCTCTCGCTGTACAGTCTGCCTCAATGACAATGATGAAGGAGAGGACACTGAAATCGACTGGATTCAGTGCAGTGAGTGCGATGGCTGGCAGCATAGCCTGTGTGCGAGTTCAACTGCTAACAAAGAAATCTACAAATGCGAACACTGCACGGCTGCGGTCAAACCCAGACAGAAACTTCAAAAAACAGCTAATTAGTTGCTTCCGTCACATAAACGCCAGCGCGCAATAGTAACAATGTTGTTAGTTCTTATAATAGTGCGGTTCTGTGTTCTTATATTCTACGGGTGTTGAAAAAGCAATGTTATTCTGTGTTTTTATATTCTTTGGGTGAGATAGCAATGTTGTTATTCTATGTGTTCTAATATTCTCTGAGTGCTGACTCAAAGTGAAAATTACCTTGTTAAAATGGCGTTCTCTTCATTCTTTCATGCAGCAAGCATAATTACCGGTCAGGCAGGCCGGCCACCGATCAATAGAAGGCTCCAGCATAACCTTGTTAAACGCGTTCTCCTCATTCTTTCATGCAGCAAGTATAATTACTGACCGGCCGATCAATAGAAGGCTCAGCCGGCCGGCCCGATTAACATAACAATAGCGGCGCATAATTACGGCTTGCCGGCCAGCGAGCCACCCCTACCCTTTACTGTCGTATCCGTATACCGCATAATACCATTTAGCGAAAAATGCTGTATAATCATACATACTTTTGTAACATGGGTCTGGGGGGGTCTGTCTCCCGCCGGACGGGGACCCCCCGAGACCATTTTCCCGATCCCTCCGATTTTTCTAGCAAGTAATTTTGTTTAGCAAATTTTTCGGATTCTTTACAATATCAGACACAAAAATTGCCAAAATCGCCCGTAAGACCACTTTTTAGCTGTATTTCAGCCGAAATTAGCGATTTTTGAGGGGTTTTAGGTAGAGTTGTAAAAAAAATTTTTTTTTTGAAAGCCAAAAAAAAGCTTTTTTTTATGAAAATTTTTCATTTCGAAAATTTTTTTTTCAAAATTTTTTCTTAACATGAAATATAGCTTGTAGGAGATGCAAGGATGCATCAGAAGCAACTTTAAATACAAAAGCTGATACTTTGGTTCAAACATAGTGTTACAGCCTGAGAGTCGACATTCTACCTGAAGCATTGCTCACAGAGTGGCTGCTGCCCTTCAAAACCTATTTTTAGGCTTAGAATAGGCAAGAAATTGATAGAACTGCACTGCTAATGTATATCTGAGGCTAAATTCAGCGATTTTCCCCCAAAATTTCCATACTGTGAATAAAACAAAAAATTTTCGAAATGGGCCTTAAAAAAAGCCTTTTTTAAAAAAAAAGCTTTTAAGCCTTTTTTTTTTAAAAAAGCCTTTTTTTTATATTTTGGTGTCTGGTCAGGGAAAAATTTGATAGCAACAGGAACATCTCACCGACAAATAGTCCTGTCAGAACTTTACAGAACACCCTTTTGAAAATCGGTCTTCTGATTTTATATACTACTGCTTAAACCGAAAATTTACCCTCTGAATACCGTTTAAATACGTTTTAATGGGTCAATTTTTCAAATTTTTTTCACATTGGTTACAGTTTCCTCACCCTGGTTGGTCAGGGAATTTTTACTTTGGTCATGGAAAAGTCAGGGAAAGGTCAGGGAATTTTGCTATCCAAAAGCCGCACCCTGTGATAGGTAGCTCAGAAACAAAGAAACTGCAAGTTTCTGCTATAAATGCGTAATTGGTTCAACACCAGCAACATGTTTGGTACCTGTTTTTTGTCTTTATAGAAATTCTGTTTCAGGGCTTGCGCGATGTGTTCCGGTGCTTCATTTGCATGGAACAACTGCAAGACGCTCGTCTCTGCCCGCACTGCTCCAAGTTCTGCTGCTACCAGTGCATACGAGTACGATTTTTTTTGTTTTGTAGACAGACGCAATTTCTAACCTTTTTCAATTCTTACTCATCCTATTTGGAAAGCGCCCAGATAGTTTGTAAGAGTTTCAGTCGAACAAGTTAATCTTAGCCGGGCGTGAAGCAGGTAATTCGTTGATGGGGCAATTTTTGTTTAGACCAGACATGGGCTAGCATTTCGGCTGAAGGGTGGTAACTTTCCGAATCTGGAGGGGCAGCGGCGTCTGAGGGGGCATACATGTACTAGGGGGTTTGGGGGGTTACCCCCCTGCTGGAAAGGCCAACCCCCTCACCCCCCGAGGCAGGTTAAGGGACCCCTCTCCTCGACCAAAAAATACAAGTACTAGTAGTGGCTCCAGTATTGATAAACTGGGTCAGAAATCACTAATTTTTAGCCTAAAATTCACTTGAAAAGCCTTTGGAAACCGAATTTGGCGTTTCCACTGCTGATATTTAAGAAAAATCGGCGTTTTTGGAAGCTCTTTTTGTCATTTTTTGCTTGTTTTTAGCTTTAAAACGCTATTTGGCAGCTTAAAATAGCGATTTTTAGTGTCCTTATTGAAAAAAACGTGCTAAAAATGCATTTCTAGGCGTTTTGGAGCTTTTCGAAATTTGGGACCCCCCACCTGGGCGAAACCCCCCTCGACCCCCCACCTGAGGAAGCCCCCCTCCCCCCAGGTCGGCCCGGAGCTGTTACATGTATGCATACATGTAACAGGTCATCCGCCGATGGGGGGTTGGGGGGGGGGGGTCTGGCGCCGGCCGGGGGGGTCTGAGCCAAAATTTTGGGGGAGGGGGGTGGGCATTAAAAAACGCTCAAAAATCGAAAAAATCGCAATTTTTTGGCTAAAAATTGCCAAAAATCGCTAATTTGGGTTGAAATACAGCTAAAAAGTGCTGTTTTGCAGGCGATTTTGGCAATTTTTGTGTGTGAAATTGTAAAAAATTGCAAAAATTTGCTCGAAAATTTACTTGCCAGAAAAATCGGAGGGGGGGGGGGGGTCGGTGAAATCGTCTCGGGGGGGGGGGGGGGTCCCCAACCGGGGGGGGTCTGGCCTATTTCGGGTGGGGGGCAGAGCCCCCCAGACCCCCCCTGTTACATGTATGCATGTATGTGAGGGGGGTTGAGTTAATCGTAAGCTAAAAAGTTTATAGGTTTATTTTTCGCTAAAATAGAATAAAATAAGCTATTCTGAGCTCATTTACACCTAATCTAGACCTACTTTTATCATAATTTGCTATACAAAATTCTTCCTAAAAATTCCTGAGGGGTAGGTCAGTGCCGGAGGGGGTAAAGCCCCTCAGGCCCCTTTGCCCATGTCTGGTTTAGACTACTAAAATGGACGTTCAAGAAGGGCGATTTCGAACTGAAAATCGTGAAAACGCGCTAATCTGGACTCAACTACTGCTAAAAATCGGTGTTTTGCGAGCAATTTGTGGATTGCTGAAAGTGGAAAGGTGCAGAAGAATGGCTCCAAACATACATGTAACAGGTCATCCGCCGAAGGGGGTTTGGGGGTTGAGACAGAAAAGGTCCGGCATCCTTCTTAACAACAACCCTCCCCTTTGCTGTCGGTGTGTGCAAGACAGCTAAGGTTTGGTTCCCATTTATATCTACTTGTCATTGTTGACTTTCGGTGGACTGGGTTGGACTTTGTGTCCACTACTTCCTATCGCCTCTAGAGGTTTCGAACCCACAAACAACCCCTGGGGCCGCCGGGACTCAAGGCGACTATGCCACTAGAAAGATGATCAAATGCAATTTTAGCGCTGGATAACAGAGCAACGACCGCAGTGTCCGCATTGTCGTGCTGGTTTGCGTCTGAGCGACTTGGTCAAGTGTCGTTGGGCGGAGGAGGTAACTCAGAAACTGGAGGCACTGCCTGTGGCTCAGGCCAGACAGATGCAGGAAAAGTAAACCGTTTTTTTTTCTTTATTTCAGTTCAACAATTTTAACCGCTTCTTCACTGAGAGGAAGGTGGACACAACCGCCCGAGACTACTGATGCCTTGTGGTCAGACCTGGGCTAGCATTTCGGCTGAGGGGGGTAGAATTTTCAATTCCTGATGGGGGTAGGAGCGCTTGAGGGGGCTGAGGGGATGGTAAGTCCGATTTTTGGCTAAAATCAAGGTTTTTTGGCTTATTCTTTCATTAAAATAAGCTATTCTGAGCTGATTTACACCTAATCCAGGCATATTTTTATCATAATTTTCTATACAAAATTCTTCCAAAAAATTCCTGAGGCAACCCCCTCAGCCCCCCTTTGCCCATCATGTCTGCTTGTGGTGCCGTGCCAGTAGCATAAACGGCGTTAAGTGTCTGACTGTTGTTATAGTGTTGGTGAATGAAATCAATTTTAGCTGCGATCTACATTCGGAAAAGCTGAGTGTGTTCTGTTGCAACTGTCAGCTGTGTATCTGTCACCACTGCGCTCTCTGGGGCGGACAAGTAACTAATTGACTCTCTCCCGGTCCACTACTAACTGGCCCAATTTAGCACTCGGGTCATACGCTGAAGCCGCTAGAAGATGAGTACAACGGCAGAGTGCAGTCCATAAATCAGGAAGTGCGAAAGTTGCGACGTCGACTTTGTCTCCTCATCAGTTCCCTTCAGGACCTGGTTAGTAGATTTGAAATTTGCACCTTAAGTCAGTTAAAAAACCTGTTCGAAAACGCTAAACACTGCCTATAACTATAATTTCACGGAAAATAGTCTTCAGAGGCACTTGTAGGTGATTTTTAAGCTAGGATTTCTTAAGCAGTTTCTGTTAGGCTCAGTGCAAAAGAAGTATTATGCAGGTTGCTGGATAAAATGTTGGCTGCTTCCAATGAATTTACAATAAATTGTCTGATGTACGTGAATTTTCCCACTTTTTGCCCTAATTTGCATATTGATTTTTTAAAGAATTGTTTTTGGGCCTTCAAAAAGTTTCTTATTTTAAAAAATAGGTCTTTTTAATTTTTAACCCTAACTGTATGATAGCGGTTCCATCCTTAGTCGTGGGGTAGCAGACCCCCTTTATGCCATGCGCAACGTTAAATGCTCCACTGACTGTATCATCATTGGTAAAGTAGCAGTGATATGCAAATTTTCTACAGGAGAAGAACATAGAGACGATTCGCTGTGCCAAAGAAGAGAGAGTGAGAGAGATTCGCTGTGCCATTGAGCTAATGATAGCCCGACTAGATTCTCAGATGAAAAGCAAGCTGGTCAGTTTAAGCGGTGAGCACTATTAATCAGCCCAAACTAATTTTAATAATTGATTATTATTATTAATTTTGCGTCTGTTTGTTTGTCAGGGCAGAAGCGGTCGTTGTCAATGGAAGTGGAGATGATCGAGGGAATTCTGACCGAAGTCGAACACCAGATTTCGGCCTCTTCGCACGGCGAGTTGGTGCGCAACAGCAACGAACTCTTTCGCATGATTGGTCAGATTCAGTTGGCCACGCCCACTTCCGCCGCCATCCTTCACGTGCCGCCCGAATTCGTTAGGTCTGTTCTTCTGTTTTGTTCTTGTTCACGCTTCTGCTCTTGCTTTTTGCCTACCAGCACTTTTTATATCGGCTGATTTTTCTGTTTGTTTGTTTGTCTAAGTTGCACTGTCCGGTCGGGACAGCCCGCGTTCTGATTAGAGCCGTTAAGCGGTATACTGTAACGAAATCTGAAGTCCATCTAGCATAAAGTTCGCTTGAAAAGCATTTGGAAACCGAGTTTGGCGTTTCCGCTGCTGATATTTAAGAGAAATCAGTGTTTTTGGAAGTCTTTTTTCTCATTTTTTGCTTGTTTTTAGCTCTGAAACGCTATTTGGCAGCTTAAAATAGCGATTTTAGCGTCCTTACTGAACAACGCTCTAAAAACGCATTTCCAGTCGTTTTGGAGCTTTTCGAAATTTTGGATCCCCCTCTGGGCGAACCCCCCTCGACCCCCCACCTGCGCAAACCTCCCTACCCCCAGGTGGGTCCGGAGCTGTTACATGTATGACTACTAGTACTTGTATTTTTGGGTCGAGGGGTCACTTACCCTGTCTCGGGTATTTGAAGGGGGTTTGCCCTTTCCAGCAGGGGGAAAACCCCAAACCCCCTAGTACATGTATGGGTATAGCCGAAAGAAACATCGGCGCTTTCAGATCGAAATTACAATTTTTGGTGGAGTCTCTCGGCCCGTTAGGCAGGCAAATCTTTCAAATGCTGTCTTTTTTAGCGAGATCGTGCCGCAGTACGAAGGGCAGCTGTTTGTTGTGAAGCCATTCAGCGAGCTGAGAGCCAAAGCTGAACCGGTTTATAGCTCACCTCTCGTTATGGACATGCTTAATTGGCGACTTAAAGTTTACCCGGTAAAACTGCATTCTTGTTAGCAATATTGTGCTATTTATGATCGTTGTTACTGTCTTTCGTCCTAGGTTCACTTGAAAGTGAACTAATCGACAACCCGTTGCAGTTGCGTTTCAAAATAATAGACTGCGTATAAAACAGTCAGGCGCTTCTTAACGGCGTTTATGGTACCAACACCATATATGGTACGAAATTTGAACTGAGTGGTACCATAATTATTATATGGTACCGGTACCAGAGCGAACGCAGGGGTACCATATATGGTGCCACTACCCTAAGTAACGGTGCCATATGGTACCGGCACCTTATGGTGTCGGTACCATAAACAGCGTTAAGTGCTTGACTGTAAAGGCGTGCAAAGGCGGTGGCCAATTGTGCCGGCGCGTGGTTTAGGGGATGGTTGGCTTCTATTACAGTCAGGGAAATAACAACATATATGGTACCAGTACACATATATAGAAACGACGGTACTATCATACATGGGCCGGAAAAATCCGGAGGTGGGTAGGGGGGTTGGAGACCTCGGGGGGGGGGGGGGGGGGTCTCCCCCCCGAAAAAAGGCCAAAAAACGCCTATTTTGCCTTAAATAAGCGAAAATTTCCTCCCTCCGGGAGGGGGGGTGGATGTGGGAGGGGGTATTCCCCCCTTCCCCCGGCCCATGTATGGGTGCCATATAATGGTACCACCTGAGGCCTCGATCGAAGGGGTACCATATATGGTACAGGTGCCATATATGGTACCAATACCATATAAGGAAGTGGTCCCATATGGTACCACTTGAAGGTGTACCGGTACCATATATGGTACCGTTTCCATATATGTGTACTGATACCATTATGTTGTTATTTGCCTGACTGTATTATTTGTTCTACTTGGTTCCTAATCATACTGCTTTAAGGACGGCAACGGAGTGGTGCGTGGCAACTATCTATCCGTTTTTCTCGAACTGTCTCAGGGATCACCCGAACAGGCCAAGTACTCTTACTATTTGCTTAATTGCAATTTTAATGAAGAAATCCATTCGACTGGTGCAGATACGAGTACCGCGTGGAGATGATCCATCAGACCGAGCCTAGCAGGAATATAGTGCGCGAGTTCGCCAGTGACTTTGAGAGCGGCGAGTGCTGGGGCTACAACCGGTTCTTCAAGATCGAGTTTCTGGCTTCGGAGGGCTTTTTGTCTGAACGGGAGGACACCCTCATCTTGCAGTTCCAGGTGCGAGCGCCCACCTACTACCAGAAGTGCAAGGACTTGGCTTGGTATGTTTTGTCATCGCTCCCTTCTACTTGTTATTGTTTACTTTCCAATGGTCAAGTCAGAGGATTTCATTTGGTTCTAATCTAATTTCCCGAAAGGGTACGTTCAAAAGCGCACAAGTTGTACTGGATTTTTTCACACTGTTGTTGACCAAAATAATGTGATCAGGGTTCGTGCGGGACCTGGAAAGTCAGGGAGTCATGGAAAAGTCAGGGAATTTAAAAAGAAAGTCAGGGAATCAGGGAAAAGTCAGGGAATTTGGAGTCTGGTCAGGGAAAATTTGATAACAGCAGAAACATCTAGCCGCCAAATGTTCCTGTCAGAACTTCACACAACACCCTTTTGAAAATCGGTCTTCTGACTTTACAATGCTACTACCTAAACCGGAAATTTGCCCTCTGAATGCGGTTTAAAAGCGATTTTCGAAGTCAATTTTTCAAAATTTTCTCACATTGGTTGCTGTTTCCTCACTCTGGTTGGTCAGGGAATTTTGACATTGGTCATGGAAAAGTCAGGGAAAGGTCAGGGAATTTTGCTGTACAAAAGCCAAACGAACCTGGTGATAGACCAAAGGTAATCTGAATCGAAACTTCTCTGTCTGACAGCAATGGCTCTTGTCTTTTCCAAAGCTGTTCAATTGAACATGGATCGTAACTGCACTCAGCAATTTCTCACAGTTCGGACACTTGAATAACCACATTCTGCACTATAACTGTTTTCTATGAAGAGTGAAATATACTTTATAATGAAAGACCCCAATAAATCGATCTCAGAGAAGGCAGACATGCTAAGTTGGGGGTCTGTGAAATCGGTTTTTGTTGGGCAGAACTGGTTTATGCTTTTAATCTACTCACCATGTGGGTCGACTGCCAACTTAACGTTTCTGCCCGAGTCGGTTGGGAATGTCAACTGAAGACCAGTTTTGAAAAACTTTGACAAAGACAGCACTGCCATGTTTTCTTGACTTTGCCCTTTTTGAGTCTTTCAACTGGCACTCTCTACACTACTACAGACAGCCAAACAGCAGACTAAATTAATGTTCACAGCCTTTACGAATAAGTGGTTCACTTTCTACACTTTTTCTGCTGTCCAGTGACTTTGTTGTTATTCCGTTTGTCTTCAACTTAGGTAACTTTGCATGCAGATAGAAAAAGATAGCTAGCTGTAGAAGTAGTAGCGGGATGTAGCTGAACTGATGAATTGCAAGTTGCAAGTGCGGAAACAGCAAAACCATAAGTATACTGACTGAAAAATCAGCAACAGCTGCTGCACTGCTGGTAAAGGCGCCAATTCCATATGGACAAAAGTCAGCTATAAACAGCTTTGGCAGTTTGTTAATGCCTAGGGCCGCGCACAGCATGCAGATGGAAAAGCCAGCACAACCAAAAATCAAACTGAAGCGGCTGTGGGTACTGGCAGCCAGAAAGAAGCAAATCAGATCAGAAAGAGTCAAGAATATGATGATCAAAAAGAGAAATCGTCTCCCTTTTGTTCTCACCAGCACTGAAGCACCCAGCAACACCAGTATTGCAAGCAGATCGCTAACCAGCCAAAAATACATGGCAGTTTGGATGGAGAACCCAAATGATATCAGCATCATGGTTGAATATTGATTTTGGACACTGCCCAAAGCCCCTAGTGGGTAGCAGAGAGCAGATAAGATGCAAATTAGGAAAGGAGTGCGTACATAGATGCTGCAGTCTAATAAGAGTAGATAAACTTGAGGTAGCAGTTTGGTGTTTTGAGACTAGTTGCGTGTCCTGGTCTAACTCAACAAAGAATCTTTCACGGTCTGGGTTGTCTGTAAACAAGTAAATCAGTGGCTGTATGAAAGACTAAACGCTCACCTTCTTGATACCAGTTGAGTGCTTCGATTGCCTTCTCTAGGTTGCACTTGTTCAGGTACAGGTACTTTGGTGAACAAGGGAAGTAGCTCACAAAGCTCAGATGTAAAAGTGGAAACAGTGCACATGCTACAGGAAAGTAAACCCATCCTGACTTATAGTTCAATGCTTCTGGCAAAGATGCAACAACTCCTAGTGTAGAACCAAGACACATACCTATTTCAAGCAGAAATGTCACTTGTCCTAAATAGATCTGATGAATTATAATGGACAATGTAAAATTATTTGTAGTCTTCCATTACCGCTGATTTTCATGGTTAGGCTTTCCCCAATCCAAATATAGACTGCCGCATTGAGCTCCATAAAGAAACCAACTAGGAAGTGGCCAACAAACAACAGCTCGAACCTGTTGAACAGGTAGGCCAGGAGGATTCCAAGACGGTCGCGTCTCAGTCGCGAATCCACCCTCTGCAAAGCGGAGGCCAAGGACCGTCAAACCAAGCTCCAAATGCCTATCGACCTACGACTCGATTGGGGTTTTTTCCCAGGGAGTGGCACATGCCGGCCGTGCTGCTCCTGCTGCTGATCAGAGCCAGTGTGGAACAGAACCCAGGACCGTTTGTAAATGGAAAATGGCAATGCACAATATGCTCTGATGAGATAACCCATCGACAAACGTCAGTGAAGTGCACCATCTGTATGGATTGGTTGCACCTACGACCCTGCTCCGGACTACCCCGCACACGCGATTGGACTGAAGCCTACCAGGCCCTATGCTGCTCCAGACCACACCAAATGCAGACCCCAGCTCAGACGACTCCCTTCCGGATAATCCAGTTGAACGTGAATGGACTCACTGGAAAACTAGATGATGTCCTGCACTTCATGGAGAAAACCAGAACAAAACTTGCTGCTATCCAAGAGACTAAATGGACTGAGAAAACCAAGACTCCTAATACCCCTGGATATACCATGATACGGAAGGACCGCGGTACGAACAAAGGTGGTGGCTTGGCTTTCATCATTCGTGATGACGTCAAATTCCATCACAAACAGCTCCCTGAACCAGACCCAGTGCTCGAACAAACCTGCATAGAAATTAGGGTTCCGACGATATATCGATATCGATATCGAAAAGTCGATATATCGACCCTTTTTCCAATATCGATATCGATATCGATATCGCGATATTTCGCATCGATATTTTCGATATTTTTGTGTGCGGAAAAGTAGGAAAAAACAAAACTGACAACAAGTTTATTTCTCTGGAACAGTGAAAAACAGTTTTTTCTGGAAAACTCAGAAATGGTATAGTCAAAACCTAACAGTGGCATGATAGCTCTCAGAAACATCAATTTCTCGGCATTCTCAGCTTTTAGACAGCAATGCTTAGGTTCTTAAACGTCTGTCTGCAGCAATACTGAAGAGCTGCTCACTCCGCAGACTTGCAACAGGAGGACAGAAGCAGACATGGGCTAGCGTTTTGGCTGACGGGTGGCAAATTTTCAAATCCTGAGGGGGTACCGCTGGGCTGATGGGTGGTTGAAAGGATCGTAAGGAAAAAAGTCGAATTTTTTACTAAACTCAAGCTTTTTGGCTTATTTATCATTAAAATATTATGTTAAAATACGCTATTCTGTCTGAGCTCATTTATGCCTAATGTGGATGGGGCAACGGGTCAAACTTTTCATTAAAGGGCTTCAGAAGGGCCACTACATTTTCTGCGATTCTCTACTTAATTGATATCAGATCGCTGATTGCATCAGTGCTTGACTGATATGCAGCGAGAGCAGTTTGCTCTTTCAAATTTTCACATTTTCTTGCATAACTATAAATATCGATATCGATATCGATCGATATTGAGCTGAAAATATCGATATCGATATCGAATATCGACAAGTTTTGATATCGTCGGAACACTAATAGAAATACTACCCGATGGCTCACCTTTGATGATTGTTAATTTCTACCTACCACCGCGCACCTGTACCCCTCCTGGATACCGACCCATGATTGACCACTTGCTACAACTGACCGACTGCTTGATCCTCGGAGACATAAACGCGCACCATGGACTATGGCACTCATCCGCCCCAGAAGATACAAGAGGACGTTATGTCGCCGACTTACTGGAGCAAAGTGACCTGGGAGTCTTGAATGGACCACAACCCACTCGCCAAGTGGGGGAAGTTCTCAGCTCTCCAGACCTTTCTCTGGCTAGCTCTACCCTTCTGACCACAAACTGGACTGCGGCTACAGCCTTGAACTCGGACCACCTCCCAATTATCCTGACTCTGATGACTGAGACACCCAAAAAACCATCTAAAGACCGCACCTATGTGAACTTCCAAAAAGCTGACTGGACCGGATTTAAAGAGGAAACGGAAAGAAAACTAGCGGAACTCCCAGAGCCAACTAATATCTTTCACGATGAAAAGACCTTTCGGAAGATCTTACTTAAAGCTGCTGCTCACCATATTCTGACTGGATGAATCCCATATGTCAGGCAGAATTTCCCTACTGATGCAGCCAAGTTGGCTGATGAAAGAGATAAACTAAGGGCCCAAAACCCTTCTTCGCCACATATCTCCATCCTGTCAAGACAAATTGCCAACAGAGTTCACCAGTACCAAACTGAAAAATGGCGAGAACATGTTAACTCGTTCGACTGCACCACTGGCCTCAAAAGGCTCTGGAAGACTGTGAAAGGACTGACGAACCCGCCTAAACCTCCACCCAATGAATCGATTGTCTTTATGGACAAACCAGTCTCAAACCCCCAACGATGCGCCAACCTCTTCAACCAGCAGTTCACTCTGCGACCAGACAGTCCAAACCGAAGTAAGAAGACTGTGCTCAGATACATACAGAAGTGGAAAGGCCGACACACGATTCAGTTCTCCGAACATGAAACTGCCCTCGCCATAAGGACCTCTAAACCCTCGACTGCTTACGGACCAGATGACCTATGTCCACTCCTACTCAAACACCTCGGACCGACCGGAATTGGCTACCTGACCAAGCTCTTTAACCTCTCCCTTCAGACTGACCTGATTCCCGGACCCTGGAAAGTTGCTCGTATCATCCCCATTCTGAAACCTGGCAAACCAACTGACCAAGGAAAATCCTACCGCCCAATCTCTCTTTTGTCGCCCATTGCTAAGATCTTGGAACGGATGATTCTACCTTACCTGAACGTTTACACAGACCTGGCTGACCACCAACATGGCTTTCAGAAGAACCACTCTACAACCACTGCCCTACACGTGATTAACAGCCAAATTACTGCTGGACTAAACCAAGCCAAACCTTGTTCCCGCACCATTGCTGTAGCCCTTGACCTAACCAGTGCCTTCGATACAGTTGATCACGCCATCTTGTTGCAAGGTTTGGCCGACTTGCGAATCCCTCCAACCCTGACTAGATGGCTGTCTGCTTACTTGAATGGACAACAAACCTTTGTGGAATTCCGAGGCTCAAGATCGAAACACAGAAGACTGAAACAAGGCGTACCACAAGGGGGCATTCTTTCGCCTCTACTTTTCAACCTGTACATGAGCAGCTTACCGAAACCACCCCCAAACATCCAAGTCGTTAGCTACGCAGACGATCTTACCGTCATGATGTCTGGACCACAAATCCCGCCCCTAACCCAAAGACTGAACCGCTACCTCGCCACTGTCACTAAATGGTTGTCTGATCGAAGCCTGAAACTTTCAATCACCAAATCAGCTGCAATCCTGTTCACGACTTTTTCAGGCGAATACAACACCGATCTGAACATTGTAATGAACAATCAACCTATCCCGACAGTTCAGCAGATCCAGATTTTGGGAGTGGTGTTCGACACCATGAGCACCTTCTCAGTGCACGCCGACCAATTGAGGACCAAAATGAGAAAGCGCACCGATATTCTATGCGCCCTTTCTGGTACCACATGGGGACAGAGTAAAGAAACCCTGATGCTCACCTACAAAGCCATTGGCCGATCCGTCCTGAGCTATGCAGTACCGATCTGGTTCCTAACAGCGTACGCTAAAGTTAGGTGGCCAAAGTAAGGTTTTATTAGCAACAGTACAAAGCAATAGCCGTAACGAGAGAATGATCAACTGGCAGTCTAGCCGGCCAGTGGCTCAACAGTTACACTGACCTGCGTTAGAGTACTCCTCAATTAGCATAAAACATCTTAAGTGCGTTATCAGAAAACCACGTTGTACTGTACACTACAATGTACCACCGACACTCCTCCTTGATAACGCAAAAATCAGCAACATAAGAGAGCGAAAAACCGAGAGAAACTACTGGATTGATTACTGGCTAGTTAAGTGGCTAGTGGAATTAAAATCAGTAGTAGTAGGCGACACACCAGTAGAATAAAGTGATTACGCAGACACAACTTATCACAGAACATGTGTTTACGACACAAGTCTTCCACCGGTGGCTGTTGTTGTGACTGGTGATGGCGTGTACTCGTGACTCCGGTTGTTGTTGCTCCTCCTGAACCTGACGAACCTGGCGATTGACTAACTCAACTGGCCGTAGAGCTAGACCATTGACCGCTGGAGGAACTTCAACAGCTGCTGGCACCACTAGCTTCCCGACTGGTTCGCGAACGATCTCTGGTACTTCAGATTTCCTCGGAAATCCTTCAAGCTGGAGATGAGGTACAGCTGCACGCTTATCCTCCTCCTCCTCCGGCTGTACCGATCGATCAGCGGAAACAGACACGACAGCACAGGGCAGGTTAGACAGACTAACCGAAATACCAGCTTGGGTCCCTACACGTGAGGGACATCCGGAACCAGGCGAGATGGGTTGTTTTTGTATCTGGTCTCCACCATCATGCGACCAACTGAGGCGATCCGAGGAGACGGCGTCTACAACATCAGGATCAGCCTTCATGTACGAAAAAAACGATACCTGACCATTCCTGGCCCCTACTGTCTGTTGAGAGGGGCATCCATTCTGCGTGACGGTAGAATCTGCGATGCCACACGACTGAATGTCTGACACGTCCTCTGCATTGGAAACACGATCCACAGAAGCAGAGCCACGGGACACCAGCTCAGCACTCAGAACGTAAGTGCCCGCACGAATGACACCCTCCGCAACCGGCGCACCACCGCAGTTGAAAAGTCGGGCTGTGCCATCCCGAAACACAGTGCAGAGACCATGGCAGGCGCTGGCTCTGACAGAAAACAGAGTGGATGTCAGTCTAGGCACACACAGACAGTTAGGCAGGAACAGATTGGTAGCAACACCACGGTAGAATGCAGTAACAGGCAAGTCACCAACACCAATACCAAAAATGGTGGAACCATCGGCAAGACGAACAGGTCTACAGCCAGGCAGCGGCTGGTAGTTCAGCAGGAGAGCGGCATGAGGAGTCATGTGTTGTGACGCACCAGAGTCGAGCACAACGGCATGACGACCGGTAGAAGTGTACACCGCCAAAACAGCAACCACCTCATCAGAGTCCTCATCTGAGACCTCAGCTGCCTGCGCTACTGTAGCTTCCTGTTGCGTCGTAGGTGTAGGGCACTGCTCTCGACGATGACCTCGCCCGCCACAGGTGAAACACTTGCCCTTAAACACTTTGGCACCTTGCAATGACTGCTGCTTAACTTGACCACCTCTGCCCTTTGCACGAACAACACCAGCACGAGCAGACAAAGCCCCAGTCTCTTTGCTGGCAGAACGCAACCTGAACTCATCATCGAGCTGCACACCCAACTGAGCAAGAGTATACGGTCGATCGGCGGGGGCATTGGCACTCGCGTGTGCCACAAGGGAACGAATGGACTCCCAGCCAGGCGGCAACTGCACAATAGCCTGACCGACCTGAAGCCACTCCGGTACCGCTTGCCCACATGCCGCTAATTGATCGTACATCTTTTGGCGGTCCGCTAACCACTCACTGGGAGCACGTTGGCCGTCAAAACTCAGACTGTGCAACTCGCCCAGCAACTGCACTACACCCAAATCTGACCGACGGTCGAAATGGTCACACAGTTTTGTCCACAACGCAACAGGGTCTTTTGTGTCGTCAATATGAATGACCCGAGCTACTTCAGGCGACAAAGCACTAACCAGTATGTACATGGCGAGATGTCGGCGCTTTCGGAAGCTGCGGACGGCTGCGTTGGGTCCGGCGGGGCCTGCTGGTTGGTCCTCGACGTCTGCCTGGGCGGCGGCGGCTTGCTGAGGCTCACGTTCACGTCCCAAAACAATGTCCCAAGCTTCCTGATGCGACAGGTAGTTCTCGGCCAGAATTTTCCAGGTCGACCAGTTTGTCAGCTTGAGGACTGGAATTTGATGGATAGAGGAGGCCATCACTGGAACAAATGGGACACTACTGAGTCACAACAGAAAAAGGGCAGGACAAGGGCGGCCCATAACCTAACAGCGTACGCTAAAGTTAGGTGGCCAAAGTAAGGTTTTATTAGCAACAGTACAAAGCAATAGCCGTAACGAGAGAATGATCAACTGGCAGTCTAGCCGGCCAGTGGCTCAACAGTTACACTGACCTGCGTTAGAGTACTCCTCAATTAGCATAAAACATCTTAAGTGCGTTATCAGAAAACCACGTTGTACTGTACACTACAATGTACCACCGACAGTTCCCAAACCTTAGCAGAACAAAGGTGACACAACTACAGGCAACCCAGAACGCTGCACTTCGAGTTATCACTGGCTGTGTTAAGATGACCTCAGAACAGCACCTACACCAAGAGACCGAACTCTTACCAGTCAAACACCACAGCGACCTTCTCTGCTCCCAATTCCTCCTCAGAACCTTCCTGCCTAGTCACCCAAACCATCAAGAATCTCAAGCTCAAACCCAACCACGCCAACTACGGGTAACCTTGAAACAACGTTACAAAGCTTTAATCGACCGTTTCCTGCTCAACGAGACAACTGATCTAGTCACCTACAAAACGGGCCTTGAAACACTGAACAAAGAAACAGTCAACTTTGTCCTGAATAGCTACAACCCGCCCATCAGACTAGGAGGATATCCACCGCCCATCTGCGATGAAGAGAAGGAACTACCTCGGAAGACCAGGACCACCCTTGCTCAACTACGTTCTGGATATTCAACTATGCTGCGGACTTGGCAAAATCGCGTTGGTCTATGCCCAGACAACTTGTGCCCTGATTGCCGAAGAGCCCAACATACCTCTGAACACCTTTTCAAGTGCTCTGTGAAGCCAACTAATCTCACACTACACGACCTATGGAGCAGCCCCAGGGACGTGGCGTCCTTCCTGGGGTTGAGCCTCGACTGATTCGGAAGTCGGCGGTGTTTTGGCTACTAACAACAACAACAGGTAGGCCAGGACGAAAGCAATGCAAGCCAATATATGAATCACATTTCTAATAACCATCGCAGTAACTTTTCTTCCAAATCGTTCCAAGAAATATCCAATGCTAAGTGCACCAAGCAGTTTCCCGAAATACATCTGGTCAGCAAGAAAGGCCCACAGCCACATCATTTGATTTTGTGTAAGTGTAAAGTTGTAATGGTCAGTAAACGACTGGTTTGTAAATTCCCAAAGCACAAACTGATAATAATTTATTAGCATACTTGGGTTGAGTCCAAAACCGATGCAGCCATGCACCGGGACAAGCAGCAATATTCGATGACTCAGCATGCTTTTACTCAGTCAGAATACTGTACAAAAGTAGCGAAGAACGTGCTCTTGTGGCCTACTACTTCAAAACCTGTTTGACATCTTGTTCTCAAGGACAGGTCAATAATGACAGGTTTTATGAACCCCACTGACACTGAAATATTAATCTGCCTTATTACAGTCAGGCACTTAACGCCATTTATGGTACCGACACCATATAAGGTGCCGGTGCCATATATGGTACCACTACCTAAGGTACCAGTACCATATATGGTACCGGCACCTTATATGGTGTCGGTACCATAAACGGCGTTAAGTGCCTGACTGTATTAGTTTAATGGCGAACCCTTTTCGCAAATCAAACCAATTAACAGTAGCAATCACTGTAAAGTTTGTTCAAGAATTTTTGTCCTGAGATATCAGAGGGAGTCAATGTAGGGATCTACAAATGTAGCGCTCTTTTTTGACTGTTGCTTTATGGTGATTGACCTTATGGATCATGAGAGAAGAGAAATGTTTATTTAGGCACATTTCTATGCTGGAGTTAACACAAGGACAACAGATAGCTCGCTTGAATGACTTAAAACAGCAGCTTGAAGCAGAGAGAACAAGGAATCGCACTGACAGACAAGAAGAAGCTGAAGGGTCACAGTCAGGCCCAGTGGCTGACAGCGCTCTCAAACAGCCTGCTGACATTGGGACAACAGAACCAACAGACCAATCCGCCACTGAGGTTCCGCTTGACTGCTATATTAACGAAAATTTCACATTGTTAATTAGGCACAACAGACCATTGAACCACCAGAACCTTCCACAGCATCATCAGCGGTCTCACAAAACGGAAATGACCTGATCGAACTGGAAGTGGAAACAACTGCACGCTCTACCAGTGCCACTGACACAGTCGAGAGAGACGTCGAAGATGAGATTAGGTCATCTTTGCATACTGCAGCAATTCGCTCTACTCCGCCAGTTTGACTATACCAGCCCGCTCACTGGTCGCGCCTACCCCACAACAATTTTGGCGACTCTAGACAGCAGCGAAAGCTCTAAGCCAAGGGCTTTTAAGCTAAGAATTTATGATTTCAATTCCAGTTGGTTATTACTGGAGTCGCAATTTCTGAAACAGGGGCTCGTATACTCTCCCACTGGGGGTAGGGAGCTGCCTTTGAATAGAGATGTAGCCCTACCCAAGTGCATGTAGGACGTTTCAGACTGGCCGAGGGCCCGTTGACCGACGAGTTAAGTTGTCTGGGTGAAGGTCTGACCGAACAACTAGAACGGATCCGTCTGTCAGTACCAGAGCGTGAGCGCTCCTCCCAAGTCTCTGACGATTTGAACGCTTCCAGTTCGTCACTTAGGGCCGCCTGTTCCGGTCTAGGAAATAGACAAGCCGTCTATACCGTCAGTCAGATCCAACGCGCTTTCAGAGCAGGCGACGGTACTGTCTACAGTACTATGCATACATGTAACAGGTCATCCGCCGAAGGGGGGAGGGGGGTCTGAGCCAAAATTTTGGGAGGGGGTAGGGCACTAAAAATCGCTCAAAAATAAAAAAACCCGCAAATTCTGGGCTAAAAATGACCAAAAATCGCTAATTTGGGCTGAAATACAGCTAAAAAGTGCTGTTTTGCAGGCGATTTCGGCGATTTTTGTGTCTGAAATTGTAAAAAATTGCAAAAATTTGCTCAAAAATTTACTTGCCAGAGAAATCGGAGGGGGGTCGGCCAAATCGTCTCGGCGGGGCATCCGGGTGGGGTCTGGCCGAAGTCGGGTGGGGCAGACCCTCCTGTTACATGTATGGTACTATGTATTGTATAGTACTGTAACGGACGGTTCTGGTTCAGAGTCAGACGATTCGTTGAGTGAGGACTGGCGCCTGAACGTAGAGCTGCAGGAAGATGTGGACCGACTCGACTGTCCGGCCTGCTCTCCTAGATCGAAGAAGCTCTTTCGCAAGCTCAGAAGTAGACACCGAGACTTGCTGAGAGGTAGTCTGCCTTCCCAGGGTCCTGTTTCACCAATTTACAAACGGTTGCAAATCATCTCGAAAACAAATGCATGGGCAAGTTACAGACATGCATGGGCCGGATTATCCAGGGCCCACCAGGGTGTGGTCTTCTAACTTCCGTGTGTACGTATATCTATTTGATACGATTTGTAACCGTTTGTAAATTGGTGAAACAGGACCCTTACATGCCTACATTTAACGGAGACTCGGCTTCCTGTCCTATAGAGGATTTTCCCTCACCCTCCAAGCATTTTTGACTTTTGACATAATACTTGCCTGTATTTAAGGTTCAGTAAACGTTCTTTTTACAATTTTTACCTACATGTGGGTCGGGGTGATGGCGTTTACCCCCTCGTCGTTCATATCCCCCATCCCAGATGGAGAAAATTTTCGCGTTTTTTGACTTTCGTAGGACTCGCCCCCAGACTACCTCCACACCCCTCCAGATTTTTCCGACCCATGTTTGTTTTTAGCCCAAATTTTAAGTGTTTTCATAGCAATCTCCCTGCCCGAATTTCTGCTCAGCCCTTAGCGGGTCGGGGCCAGAGCACCGATAAGGTGGATGGCCGTTTCTATTCCCTATTATACATTGAAAGATATTTATATTTAGCCTTTGCATTCCTTTGTTCATTGTTGTGTCTATTTCACTGGTAAACGTGTTTCCCTCTTCATTTGGTGCCGAGACCATTGTTTTGTTGTGTTGTGCACCCACAGTCTACGACCTCTGCTACTACTACCGTTCTCCGACTCCTACCACTACCACTACTACCACTACCACTACCACTACCTCTACTACCGTCTACAGCCTGCCATGCCTCGAACAAAGAAAACTGCTGTCACTCACCGCAAGACGTCTCCCAAATCCGACCACACCTCTCTGGCTCCTTCCCGCTCTTCTTCTCACTCGTCCGTACACTTTTCCGTCAGTCAACTCAACCTCCCAGGTGCTCTTCCCGTTCATCTACCCTCTGCTCCTACTACTGCCGAACCTCCTGGCAAACACACGCTTATGCAACTGCTGGACCAACAACGTCAAGAGGCCGCACAGCAACGCCAAGAAGCAGCCGCTCAACAACAACAACTCGTTCAATGGATGACGGAGCAGCATCAAGAGCAACAACGTCAAATGGCAGATCGCTACGAGCGGCTCCTCACCACCTTTCATGAACGGCCCCCTGTTGCGCATCCACAACTTACGGTCAATCTTCCCCGCCCGACAATCTACCGTTTTCTTCAATCAGCCAACGATACCACTTTCGCCAGATGGTCTGAGGAAGTCACTCATTATGTGCGCCAGTCCGGTCTCCCATGGTACAGAGTCCTTGAAGATGCACTTGATCCAATGGCACGTCAGCAATTCCACTCCATTCCGCCTGGGCAGACAGAATCATTGGAGGCAGCTCTTGCCGCTCTCGAACCACTACTTCAGCCCGAGGAGACACAGATTCAGCTTGCGCTCAACCTCCTACAACTGAAATACGACCCGGATGTGGTCAAGCTCACGCATCGATTCAAGGCGCAGATGGCTCGTATTGTCAATCCGGAAACCGCTCTTACTGCCATCTACATCAGCCTCTTACCCAATGAAATCAAAAGGCGAATGATCCACTATCTCTCTGATGATGCGCACCCTCATGATATCCACTCTGTTACTACGGAAGCGGTCAAATACTACAATTCGGAACAAGTGGTCAACAGTTCTCTCACGCTCCCCGGGCAGAATGGTTCCGGTTCTCAAGACTCATTGGACACCGGACGCAAAGCCCCGAGACAACGCTCAGCCCCTACTATCTGCTTCAAGTGTGGACGTCCCGGTCACCTTGCCAACGCCTGCCATTCTCAGCCAGTGTCTGCCAAGTCAACCCCTGTGTCCCCAGTTCAGCCGGTCGTTCGTCGCCTTGTATACAAATCACCGCGTCCTCCCAGCCCAAGTTCACAGTTCACTGATCATCGCCGCTCTCCAATCGTTTCTTCCGTCTCTCCAGTGTTGGGTGCAGTCAGATGGTTCAATCCTGCCTATGGCTACGGTTTTGTGACGCGCTTCGACAACAATCAAGACTACTTTGTCCATGCCTCTGCAGTCATTTCTCCTCACCCCTCTCAGTCGGCTCCTCAGTTGTGCCCCGGTGAAGCAGTTCGTTTCAACATCGCTGTGGATCCCTTTGGCCGGACCGACTGTGCTGTCAACGTTATTGGTTCTCCCTTCGATCAAAGCTCTCCAGATTCTCGCTCTCCTACCGTTCATGACTCCAGACGACCGTCAGGCTCGGATGTGCCCATGGAACGACGTTCGTCTGAGGGGGAGTGATGAAAGATATTTATGTTTAGCCTTTGCATTCCTTTGTTCATTGTTGTGTCTATTTCACTGGTAAACGTGTTCCCCTCTTCAACATGTACCCCTCCCCGCGTTCGGCCATACCCCCTTCTCGCCGAGAATTTTTCACTTTTTAACCAAAATAGGCGATTTTCGGCGTTTTTAACCCTTCCGCCCCCGAGACCACCTACAGGCACCCCTTCCGGATTCTTTTCATCCCTTGTATGCCTCCTACAACTACTGAAGGCGTGGGTGGTGACCCTTACAATCCCCACAAATGGCAGTTTAGGCTGAAATAATGTTATAACAGTGAGGCACTTAGCGCCGTTTCTGGAATTGGCACCATATATGGTACCCCCACATTCGTGGACTGTTGTGGTAATATACATGGTACCCCTATCCATGGCCATGGGTGCTGGTACCATATGGTACGAAATTTGAATGGAGCGGTACCCATATGATGCCAGTCAGGCGCTACCAGTGCAAGGTAGTTATACCATATGCTACCACCACTGTGGCCGAACGTAGCGGTAACATACCACATGGTACCGGTCAGACATGGGCTAGCATTTCGGCTGAGGGGGGGGGGTCGAATTTTCAATTCCTTTGGGGGGTAGGAGCGGGTGAGGGGGGGCTGAGGGGGTGGTAAGCCAAAAAGTTCGATTTTTGGCTAAAATCAAGGTTTTTTGGCTTATTTTTGGTTAAAATAAGCTAAAATAAGCTATTCTGAGCTCATTTACACCTAATCCAGGCATATTTTTATCATAATTTTCTATACAAAATTCTTCCAAAAAATTCCTGAGGGGGTAGCGGCCGGCTGAGGGGGGGTAGGTCAGAGCCTGAGGGGGGGGCCACCCCCCTCAGCCCCCCTTTGCCCATGTCTGGTACCGGTACCATAAAGTGTACAGTCAGGCACTTAACGCCGTTTATGGTACCGACACCATATAAGTATAATACCTAGGGTAGTGGTACCATATATGGTGGGTGCCACCACGTTCGCCGACTGTGGTGGCACCATACTATGGTACCCCTACCCATGGCCATGGGTGCCGGTACCATATATGGTACGAAATCTGAAAAATACCATATATGGTACCACCACAGGCCCCGAACGTGGGGGTACCATATGTGGTACCGGTACCATATATGGTGACGATACCATATATGGTACCACTACCCTAGGTACCGGTACCATAAACGGCGTTAAGTGCCTGACTGTATAAGCAGCTGATTTGCCGTTTCACTGTTGTACCGCTTTCTGTACAAGTTTCTCTTTATTGGCCACTGGTACTCTGCCATTCTATTGCAGTTAATAGCTATAGAAAGCCATTTCAGACGTGAATTGGTACCCCGGACGTCCGTTGAACCTGGTCGCTGACACTATGGATTCTGCCAGCGACGGCGAAACGGACACCCCTGCCACTTCTCGAAGGTACCTACTCTTTGTTTTCTTCGCTCTAATCGATTGTAAAACAGCGCTTTTTAACTGCATTTGGTCAGCCTCCTCAAATAGCCCTTTTTAGCCGAGAATTGCGATTTCTTAGCGCTTTTCAGTGCCCGAATTCGACCTCAGACCGCTTCGGCCTGGCTGTAATATACAGAGCGAGTAATATTCATATATATTTGTTTGGATATGATACGTTGGCATTTTGCTGTTACAAATTTCCGCTTGTTTCATCAGGAAATGCCTGAAAACGGGCGAATTGAAATTTTCAACTTTGGTGACAAAGCTTTTTGGCTAGCGCACGATTAGGCTAGTTTTCGGGTGTTGATAACAATCGTATACAGTCAGGCGCTTAACGCCGTTTATGGTGCCGACACCATATAAGGTGCCGGTACCATATATGGTACCGGTCCGGTACCTAGGGTAGTGGTACTATATATTATGGTACCGGCACCATATATGGTACCCCACCTTCGGGGCCTGTGGTGGTACCATATATGGTACCGGTACCTAGGGTAGTGGTACTATATATTATGGTACCGGCATACATGGGCCGGGGGGGGGGGTAACGGGGGGTATACCCCTCCTCCTCGGCCGGCCATACCCCCCTCGGCCGTCCAAACATACTCCATACCCCCCTCGCCGGCTAACCCCCCCACCCCCCCTCTTGGAGGGAGAAATTTTCGCTTATTTAAGGCAAAATAGGCGTTTTTTGGCCTTTTTCGGCCCCCCCCCGAGGTCTTCTCCCCCCTCCTACCCCCCCTCCGGATTTTTCCGGCCCATGTATGGGTACCGGCACCATATATGGTACCCCACCTTCGGGGCCTGTGGTGGTGCCATATATGGTACCGGTACCTAGGGTAGTGGTACTATATATTATGGTAAAGGCACCATATATGGTACCCCACCTTCGGGGCCTGTGGTGGTACCATATATGGTACCGGTACCTAGGGTAGTGGTACTATATATTATGGTACCGGCACCATATATGGTACCCCACCTTCGGGGCCTGTGGTGGTACCATATATGGTACCGGTACCTAGGGTAGTGGTACTATATATTATGGTACCGGCACCATATATGGTACCCCACCTTCGGGGCCTGTGGTGGTGCCATATATGGTACCGGTACCTAGGGTAGTGGTACTATATATTATGGTACCGGCACCATATATGGTACCCCACCTTCGGGGCCTGTGGTGGTGCCATATATGGTACCGGTACCTAGGGTAGTAGTGGTACTATATATTATGGTACCGGCACCATATATGGTACCCCACCTTCGGGGCCTGTGGTGGTGCCATATATGGTACCGGCAGACATGGGCTGGCATTTCGGCTGAGGGGGGGGGTAGAATTTTCAATTCCTGAGGGGGGGCTGAGGGGGGGGTAGGAGCTCCTGAGGGGTGGGGGGCTGAGGGGGTGTTAAGCCAAAAAGTCCGATTTTTTGCTAAAATCAAGGTTTTTTGGCTTGTTTTTCATTAAAATAAGCTAAAATAAGCTATTCTGAGCTCATTTACACCTAATCCAGGTATATTTTTATCATAATTTTCTATACAAACTTCTTCAAAAAATTCCTGAGGGGGGGTAGCGGCCGGCTGAGGGGGGTAGGTCAGAGGCTGAGGGGGGCCAACCCCCCTCAGCCCCCCCTTTGCCCATGTCTGGGTACCGGTACCTAGGGTAGTGGTACTATATATTATGGTACCGGCACCATATATGGTACCCCACCTTCGGGGCCTGTGGTGGTGCCATATATGGTACCGGTACCTAGGGTAGTGGTACTATATATTATGGTACCGGCACCATATATGGTACCCCACCTTCGGGGCCTGTGGTGGTACCATATATGGTACCGGTACCTAGGGTAGTGGTACTATATATTATGGTACCGGGATACATGGGCCGGGGGGTAAGGGGGGGTATACCCCTCCTCCTCGGCCGGCCATCCCCCCCTCGGCCGTCCAAACATACTCCATGCCCCCCCTCGCTGGCTAACCCCCCACCCCCCCCCTCCCGGAGGGAGAAATTTTCGCTTATTTAAGGCAAAATAGGCGTTTTTTGGCCTTTTTCGGGGGACCCCCCCCCCCCCCCCCGAGGTCTTCTCCCCCCCTCCTACCCCCCTCCGGATTTTTCCGGCCCATGTATGGGTACCGGCACCATATATGGTACCCCACCTTCGGGGCCTGTGGTGGTGCCATATCGTCGCCACTATGGTAAAACGAGCCAAGTAACAGAAAGTCGAAATCGAGAATATCGCCTTTTAAATATTTGTTACATTTTCGTGAATTAGCTTCAATATCAGTTTAAATATTTTTTACCTAAAATACAAGTACATAATTGGTGTGCAAAACATTCTGCATGTGTCACTTGTGTTAAATTAAGTCAGCTAACAGGAAAAGCACAAAGCACTTGGCTTATTTTACCAGGATCACCTGGTGATGTCTGTGCACATGCCTCTGATTACATGGCTGTATCTCCTGACACAGAGCCAATTTCGACTTCGTTCCTTCGCCAAAACGTTTTTAGGTTCTTTAGCTATTGTTTTTCGCACTTAACTCAATTTTTTTCATTTTGTTACTTGGCTCGTTTTACCATAGTGGCGACGATATATGGTACCGGTACCTAGGGTAGTGGTACTATATATTATGGTACCGGCACCATATATGGTACCCCACCTTCGGGGCCTGTGGTGGTACCATATATGGTACCACTCTGGTCAGATTTCGTACCATATATGGTAGAGGTACTGTATGGTACGCCACCTTATATGGTGTCGGTACCATAAACGGCGTTAAGTGACTGACTGTTATTGCGATGTAAACGAATCATAAGTTCCGAATTCCAGGTTGACCGAGTTTCTCAATTAACCGAGCTTTCCGAGTTATACCAAGTTAACCGAGTTTTGTTAAAATCAAATACGATTTACTCCAAACACCCATCTTTTCACTACAGTAGTTCAAGTAAGGGATTGCTGTACCAAAGACAACGAAAGTTGTTCAAACAAACAGGAAATAAATATGATGAAAAAACCAAACTATTGTCTGATTTACGTATACCGGAACAGTTGCTGTTTGTCAAATAAATTCAAGGTTCCTTACGTTTCTAATGCTACAAACTGTTAACTAATAAGCATGCAGCACCGATCTACAGCATACATGTAACAGGTCATCCGCCGAGGGGGGTTGGGGGGGGTCTGGCGCCGGCGGGGGGGGGGTCTGAGCCAAAATTTTGGGGGGAGGGGGTGGGCACTAAAAAAACGCTCAAAAATCGAAAAAATCGCAATTTTTTGGCTAAAAATTGCCAAAAATCGCTAATTTGGGCTGAAATACAGCTAAAAAGTGCTATTTTGCAGGCGATTTTGGCAATTTTTGTGTCCGAAATTGTAAAAATTGCGTAAATGTGCTCAAAAATTTACTTGCCAGAAAAATCGGAGGGGGGTTGGTCGGCGAAATCGTCTCGGGTGTCCCATCCGGGTGTTCTGGCCTAAGTAGGGGGGGGGACGACCCCCAAACCACACATGTAACAGGGGGTCTGGGGGGTCTGCCCCCCACCCGACTTAGGCCAGCCCCCCCCGAATGGGCCCTCCCCCGAGACGATTTCACCGACCCCCCTCCGATTTTTCTGGCAAAGTAAATTTTCGAGCAAATTTTTGCAATTTTTTACAATTTCACACACAAAAATTGCCAAAATCGCCTGCAAAACAGCACTTTTTAGCTGTATTTCAGCCCAAATTAGCGATTTTTGGCAATTTTTAGGCGAAAAAATTGCGATTTTTTCGATTTTTGAGCGTTTTTTAGTGCCCACCCTCCCTCCCTAAAATTTTGGCTCAGACCCCCCCAACCCCCCTCCCGCCATCGGCGGATGACCTGTTACATGTATGCCCCAAACCCCCTATTACATGTATGATCTACAGGCAGTAAATACAACCAGGTTCCCAAGATTTATGAGGTATTTGAATGAAATTTATAATCTTAACCATCTGTTAGGTGGAATGAGAAAGCAGTAGAAGTATCTAGACAAGTAAATGAACCGTTTTCCGTTTACACAGAACCGTTTCCTTACAATTAATTATTATTGGTTTTTTTGTATGTATTTTTATTTTAGTTTACGCAAACTCCGTGTGCTCGATGAACTCGTTTTTTTTCTAAAACCGAGCCTCCATTATGTAACCGCGTTTTCAAAACCCTCTAGTTTTTCGAGTTGAACCGAGCCGCGTTTACATCACTCACTACCGCAGTTTCTACTATAGTATCCCAGCGGATATAACACGGAAAATCACGTTTCTCAGTGAAAACATTGCCGCCAGTTAGTATCCCAGGCATATTTAACTGGACAAAGCCATGGGATATCAACTGGAAACAGCATGGGATATTAATTGGAACAATGTTTTGTCATACATATAGTATGCGTGTGTAAAGAAAATTATTGACATAAACATTGCCGCCAGTTAATATCCCATGGGATATAAAGCGAAAAAGGGTCCATGTAATATCCCAGTGGGTTATTAAGTCGGGTGGGATACTAAGTGGAAATCTCCGGTAATGCCCGTGTATCGTATGCAGAAATCAGCCGATTCGGTGTTAAAAGAAAACAGTTCTGAGCTTAGAAAACCCCGCTGGATATCTGAATCACCCTGTATGTATGTATGTGGTATGGACAGCTGTTTTGTAATGTGAACCTGTTTAGAGTGGACGGGAACGCGTCAACGCGAGCTGACGCGCGAAGTAGGAGCGCCTCTCTGGAAGCCGACCAACAGCGACTGCTGGATTTATAGAATCTTCTTCTAATCCTACGGCAGCTCCTGCTACTAGTCTACTAGCCGTTTTTAGTACTGTACTGTCTGCGTATTCCGTACTACGAGAGCTTTATGTTAATTTTCCTGCAGCCTTGTATCTCAACCAATGTTCCTGGTCTCTCACTGAAATGCAATTTTTGGCCCAGATACGCAAGTATTGTGTGTACGGATGTAAGGCATTGGTATTGGCATTTTCAGGTGTTGTTGGCACTGTAATTAAAACAGGCTAATTTTACCACCAGTCCTGGGTTGACCTATACGACGTCTAATGGTACAAGTTTTGCTGTTAATCCAGTGTTGAACAATGGATGGCTGTTGAATCATTAGTTGGTGTTTATTGCATGGTAATCAAATAACAAACACCCGTGTTGCGAATAAATTTTTCGTCTTTTCTTCACTTTCGTCTGATTTTCTGGTATATATCCACATTCTTTCTACTACAGCTTTAAGGGCATCTGTTTGTGTGAAACAAAATCGCTACTGCAGTATTATGGCAGTCTCAGCAGCAGGCGAGGTGGATCCAAAAATCGTCAGCAATCTGTTAGATCAAGTGAAAAGTCAGGGCACCTTTGACGAATTCCGCAAGTCCTGTTGGGCCAAAGTTGACTGCTCGGTAAGACTGTCAACTTTTAGCACTTCTTACATACAGCGCTTGTGAAATCCACCTAATTTGTTTGGCAGAACCAGCACTGTAACAGATAGGTATGGCCAATGGTTTTCAAAAATTCACGCTACAGCAAAAATATTATGCTAAAACCGTCGATAACATGACCGGATGCGATAATTTACGCAAAAAACCGCACTTGATTCCATGAAAAATTAGAAAAATGCGATCTAAAAGCGTCCGTCTGCGAAGAACTTTTGTATGGCGCACTTGGTACCATTTTTAATTATGGGCAACAGATTTGAATAACTCGCGCTACAAGCAAAATTTAAGCTAAAACGGCAATAGCATGACCGGATGCGATTATTTACGCAAAAAACCGCACTTAATTTCGTGAAGAATTGGAGAAATGCGGGTTCAAAACAGCCGCGTGGATCAAATCGCGTAAATTAGTGTTTATAACTTGGTCGCCGTCCCAGCGATGGCTGATTTTCTATGGCGCGTGTTACGAAGGTGAAACCAACTTGATTGTTTAAAATCTACTAGAAAGATGTGAATATTCGTCGCCCAGCTAAATTAATGCAAAAAAGTATGATTGCAACTATTGGGTACAATAAAAGGCTGAAATGGCAAAAATTTAGGGTTACAGAAACTTCAACATCGTTTGTGGGGTTAACGGCAAAGAGCAGAGAGCAAATTCTTATATCATTCGAAAGTCTGAAGTCTACTGTACACGGAACCGACTGAACATCTTGCGCCGAATTCGTCGTTTTTTTACAAGAATGAGGAACATGAAAAAAATCCACGAAAATGCCCATTTTCAGTAGTTAAGAAAGAATCAAATTTGTGGGGACCATGCCGAAATGCGGAAAGAAAAAAAGCGGTGCTATATAGGTAACGAGTTGCGCTGATTTTAAAGCCGGTTGAACAAAATTTGAATCAACTCTCCTTTTAGCAGAAAATGGCCATTGAAAAACGACGAATTCAGTTTTCGAGAGGAAAATGCCCTTTAACGGCCGAATTATGATTCAAAATGCATCTTATTCGATAGCTCACACTCTGTTTCATATAAATACATCACATCCCCCTATCAATAACGGAACACAAAAAAGCATTTGCGCTTGAAGTTGCAAAAACGGTTTTGGACCACTTTTTGGCTGTGATTCTGTATTTTCTATTCGGCGCGGCGCGACCGTGCTTTGGCCATCCCTATAACAGATGTTTCAAAACGGTTTAGATTGGGCGCCAAAGAAGGCTATAAACTAACTTTTTCATTCCAAAAGGCCGGCTGGCTTAGGTCTACGGGTATAATCTGGCAGTAGAGCTGACTGCAAGAATTCTTTTTACGCCCGAGTGGACTCTACGCTCAGGTCGTAGCAGACATTATTACGTAGTGTGTATTATACTCGGATAAAGGCATCGACAAACCCGTAAACCTCGTGCCGACCTAACTCGTCAGTTATTCGACGGCTTTATTATAAGGCGCCGTTTATTTTGTGTTGATACTACATTGTAGTAGGTTGAGTTTATGATGCCGCACCTACTTGTCTTATGTAGATTGTGGCTGCCTGTAACTAAAGTCTGTCCAAAAAAACAGCGACCTGGCGGTTTTTTGCGAATAACTTTTTTGGGAGGCCTCGGAGCGACTTTAGCCTCATAACCAAAGTTGTAGACAAGGTCGAGCCGCGTTCTGTGGTTAATGCTAATCTGCGCTACGTCTAATCTGAACACTAATTTGCGCAACGTCAAAAAATGAGCTTTTTTCCTAATTGCGATGAAAATGAGCTGACTGCAGAATTCGATTCTAGAGTCCTTGGCGAGTCCAATGATGCTTTCATGACGTGTCTAGGCCAAACCGATCCGATCCGATCCGGTCAAATTTCGCAAAAAACGCGAAAAATGGCGTTTTTTTGAAAATTTCACTGAGAAGGAGGAAACATAGGCAGACCGGTGGATTTGGCTGAAACTTCCTGAATGGGGTATTATTGACCGCCGGAATCGATTCTGGGACTTCCCGACCCTGAAACCTTCACCCTGATACCGTAATTCGGCTCCCAAAGTGAGGTGGTCAAGCTCAGTCATATGAGATTGAGCAGTCCAATACCATTATAAGCATCCGCAATCACTTTTTAGGCGTTTGCGAACGTCTCCCATTACAACACTGCTACTTCTGACATGCAAATTTGGAAAATTTGTGTTACAGTACAAATCCGTTTTTCTTGAAGCTGTACCACACCTTATTGGAAGCCGAGTTACGGTATCAGGGTGATGTTTTCAGGGTCGGGAAGTGTCAGAATCGATTCCGGCGGTCAAGAATACCCCATTCAGGAAGTTTCAGCCAAATCCATCAGTCTGCCTATGTTTCCCCCTTCTCTGTGAAATTTTCAAAAAACCGCCATTTTTCGCGTTTTTTTTTGCAAGCTTTTACCGGCCATATCTCTGGATCGGTTTGGCCTAGACACGTCATGAAAGCATCATTGGAGTCGCCAAGGACTCTAGAATCGAATTAGGCAGTCATCTTATTTTCATCGCAATTAGGAAAAAAGCTCATTTTTTGACGTTGCGCAAATTAGTGTTCAGACTAGACGTAGTGCAGATTAGCATTAACCGCAGACCGCGGCTCGACCTTGTCTACAACTTTGGTTATGAGGCTCAAGTCACTCCGAGGCCTACCAAAAAAGTTATTCGCAAAAAACCGCCAGGTCGCTCCTTTTTTTTGGACAGACTTTGGGTTATTGTAACTGTTGAGCCACTGTCCAGCTAGACTACCAGTTTATCATTCTCTTGCACTGGCTATGGCATAAACTTGTACGTCACTATTCTGGCCGCGTGTGCTCACGCACGCTGCGACGCTGCTTTGAAACCTAACTGCGACTGGTTGTCGTTTATTGTTGATGCGAACATATGCTTGCTTCCGATCCGATTTGTACTTTCTGAATAGAGTTGAATGCTGGAAAAAGTGTGAAACTTTTTTATAATAATTGCACAACTGAATAAGCGTCTTTTAACATATAAACATGTACTAGGGCTTACCCCCTAGCTAGACAGGCCAAACCATACTTGGGCCGGGGGGGTATGGGGGGGGTATACCCCTCCCCCTCGGCCGGCCATACCCCCCCTCGGCCGTCCATACCACCCCCTCGGCCTTCCACCCCCCCTCCCGGAGGGAGAAAATTTCGCTTATTTAAGGCAAAATAGGCGTTTTTTTTGCTTTTTTCGGGGGGGGCGACCCCCCCCGCCCCCCCCCCCCGAGGTCTCAACCCCCCCCCCCCCCCCCTCCGGATTTTTTCGGCCCATGTATGGGCCAAACCCTCAGTCCAGAGATCATGATCAAACAAGTACTAAGTAGCAGCCCCTGTATTGACAAACTGGCTCAGAAATCACCAATTAACACTATTCGAACGCTATTTTTAGCCGCATTAATCAGCAAACAAAACGTGCTAAAAGCACATTTCCAGGCTTTTTTTAGCTTTTTAAGTGGGTCAGCCCGGTACCATAATAAACAGCACAGTCTCTCTGAGTAAATTTGTAAAACAATCTGGCACTTAACGCCGTATTATGGTACGTTACCGGTGCCTTGTCTAGTGGCACCATATATAGTACCGGCACCATGTACCATGAAATCTCAACAAAGTGGTACCATATATGGTGGACTGATGGATTGTCCGGGCGGGTCCACGTAGCCCCTGCGTCAGGTCACACTGCGGGTACATCACGCACACCCATATCATCCTGCCCATACATGTGCATGGGGGTGCCCAGGGGGGGACAGGGGGGGGACGAAAATAAAAACCTACCAAACGTTGCTAGAGGCTGCTAGAAAGCCTCCAGATGCGTTTTTAAGCCACAGAAATCAATTTTGGCAACTACGCAACTACGCACCCTTCCTCCAGGCAACTACGCACCAAACCCGAAATTTTTTCAAATTTTCCTGAAAATCTTCGATTTTTTGGCAACGTTTCTGTAAGAAAAGTGGTTTTTTGGCAATTTTTTTCCGAAAATTTGATTTTTACCGCAAATTTTCGAACTGTAACCGAAAATTTCGTATTTTCAGCCAAAATTTTGGGCAAAAATTTAAATTTCCCGCCAAAATTTGAATTTCCCGCCGAAAATTTGCACCTATATCCAGGCAACTACGCACGGAGAACTGGCCGTCACCCCCTGAGCCGCCGACCATGCACATGTATGATCCTGCCCTTCCTTCGCTACTAGCCTAAACACATGCTCGGTGTCAGTCTGGGTGGGTCTCAGAGGTAGCTGTCCCCGTTCCCATATGTCCCAACACATGTGTGGTTGCTATTGTAGCTTTAGGTGCTTAGGCAGCTCCAGTCGGTTCCCATTGACCTACTCGCTGTCACCAGCTTTCGGCGGCCTGGGTTGGGCTTTGTGCCGACCACCAACTCTTTGTGGCAAGAAACTTGCCCCGCCGAGTGGATGAACGCATGACCACGCGCACAGTGGCTTTGCGGCCTAAACCACTACACCAACTGTGCCGGCTACCATATGTGGTGCCGGTACTGGTACCAATGCGAAGGTAGGGGTACCATATGGTGCGACTAGCCTAGGTAGGGTACCTTATATGGTGTCGGTACCATAAACGGTGCCTGACTGTAAAATGTCTATAATTGGAACTGATTGCAACAACTCAACTGTGCTGTGGTTCTAGAAGGCCTATGTAAGGCTGAAACGGAAAGTGGAGAACTACGTGGTTAACTACGTAAAACGGATTCCCAATCACGATAAGACTTTCACTATCAGCAAAGCCCGCGAGGAATTGCGCAACAAATTGAACGCGTAAGACTGATTCACTCTTCCACCCCCTAATTACTGTTTCTTTTCCTATTTACAGGGCTGCCTTCTTTCAAGAGGGTCTGGAGCAAGTAATTGAAGAACTATTGGACCGCGAGAAAATCGATAAAGAATTCTATCCGGTCATTGAAAGAACGGCATTCAATTATTTGGGACTCCAGTTGCCAGGTAGAAACCTAGCCGTTAGCTTGGTTGAAGCTCCACAGTCTCGTTTTGCTAAAATAATCTGGGTTGTTGCCTTACTGATATGTACCGGAGATTTCCACTTAGTATCCCACCCCACTTAATAACCCACTGGGATATTACATGGACCCTTGTTGCGCTTTATATCCCATGGGATATTACTTGGCGGCAATGTTTATGTCAAATTTGTAATAATCTTCTTTAACCACGCATACTGTATCTATGATAAAACATTGTTCCGGTTAATTCCCATGCCGTTTCAAGTTAATATCCCATGGCTTTGTCCAGTTAGTATCCCTGGGATATTAACTGGCGGCAATGTTTTCACTGAGAAACGTGATTTTCCGTGGTATATCCCCTGGGATACTAAGTGGAAAACTCCGGTACGTATGATGGTTACAACAATAGATAAAATAATACAGTGCGGATAAAAATGACCCACAAGCTAAGATTCAGTGTGGTCCACAGAAATTATCATTTTCAGATAAAAGATCTTGAAAATTGCAGGAATGATTGTAGTTGCCATTAGGCACAACATCTGCAGGTGAAAGGGCACTAAAATTGGAAATATTAAAAACATGTCACTTTTCTTCGTAAAACTATAAAAAATAGCTTTTTTGAAGGGTCAAAAAGTTTTTTAAAAGCATATGCAAATTAAGGCAAAATGTAGGAAAATTCACGTACATACATGCAATTTTTAGTAAATTATTTGGAAGCAGCCAACATTTTATCTAGCAATCTGCATAATACTTCTTTTGCACTGAGCCTAACAGCGACTGCTTAAGAAATCCTTCCTTAGAATTCACCTCTTCGCGTCTTGGCCACGGGTAGTTTACGCTATCCCGTGTGTCACGGCGGCCCCGGCATCCGTGAGAGCGGTTGTTTGTGGGTTCGAAACCGGTCGAAGCGACTGGAAGTAGTCGACGTAAAGTCCAACCCAGACCGCCGAAAGCCGGTGATGGCCAGTAGGTAAATGGGAACCGACGAACCGGCGCTGCCGTTAAACCTAATGGCAGCAAAGGGGAGGGTTGTTTGTAGACAGGGCTACCCCATTGAAGGGCTCTGAAACGAGCGAGGGGTGTCCTGAGCTGTCCGAAAGGACAGTGGAACTCATAAACAAACAAACAAACAAACAAACAAACAAACAAACAAACCAAGAATTGACTCTAAAGACAATTTTCAGTGAAATTATGCAGTTTCGCTGTTTCAAGCAAAATGGCCAATAAGTTAGCTGCGTTCTAGAGCCCCCAGAAGCAGCAGCAGCAGAAGAAGAAGAAGAAGCGAAGGCGGAGGAGGGGTCGGGTCCGGTCACTCCGAAGCCAGAACCTATAGATGTGGACGAGGGCGCCGAACTGTCAGTTGTATGGGTGCCGGGCGCTGAGGGGGGAGGTGGCGAGGAGAATATGGAGATTGACAGCGATACTGAAACCCACTCTGTACAGGTGAGTCTATCTAGGTCTGAAGCTGAGCCTAAGAACGCAGAAAACAATACTACTGACAGCTTGACCGTCCTTGACTGCAAATTGGACATGCCCAGAATGTACAAGGTCCGCCAAAAAGAGAAACAACCCATCAGATTTTTCGCTGTAGCAACCGCAAATCTCAACCGATTTGAATGAATGCTTTTTCCGGTGAAAGATAAATAAATCCTTAAAAGACTGCTGAAATTTTCATTAATTTGCTCTGCTTGATTCCTGAGATATTGGCTCTCAAAATCAAAACAGTGATTTTAGCAATGAAGAAGAGGGATTTTTTTTATTATTCTGCACTTCGTAATAAGACGGATTCCTGCTACTGCTAAGGGCTCTTGGAGGCTTTACTGGTGACACGGAAACTCGGTTTACTTCAACACTAAAATATCATTAGCCCCAGCAGTAGGAATCTGCTATATTATGAAATGTAACGGGAATCGCGGGTCGGCGAAATCGTCTCGGGGGGTCTGGCCTAAGTTGGGTGGGGGCAGACCCCCCCTGTTACATGAATGCTCCTCCCCTACCCATGGCCATGGGTCCTGATACCATTATCAGGGTTCATACGGGTCAGGGAGGTCAGGGAAAAGTCAGGGAATTTAAAAATGGTCAGGGAGGTCAGGGAAAAGTCAGGGAATTTAAAAATGGTCAGGGAGGTCAGGGAAAAGTCAGGGAATTTAAAAATGGTCAGGGAAAAGTCAGGGAATTTAAAAATGGTCAGGGAGGTCAGGGAATTTAAAAATGGTCAGGGAGGTCAGGGAAAAGTCAGGGAATTTAAAAATGGTCAGGGAGGTCAGGGAAAAGTCAGGGAATTTAAAAATGGTCAGGGAGGTCAGGGAAAAGTCAGGGAATTTAAAAATGGTCAGGGAGGTCAGGGAAAAGTCAGGGAATTTAAAAATGGTCAGGGAGGTCAGGGAAAAGTCAGGGAATTTCAGATCTGGTCAGGGAAAATTATAGGGATTTCTTAAAATTTTCTCGCCCTGGATGGGCAGCTGATCCGTATGAACCCTGATTTATGGTGCCACTACCATACGGTACGAAATTGAAGGGAGCGGTACCATAGGGCGTTAAGTGCCTCACTGTTGTATGAGTGATTAGTGTCGGTTTCAGCTAGAGCTGGAAGCAACTGAATTAAATGAACGGCCGATCAAATCAGATCCAGCCGATCTGGTCTCTCCGGCCTTTGAAGCCTTAGATGAAGGTTCCAAGTCCTCATACAGCACAGAAAACCAGGAGCTGCCTGTGCGGCAGTCTGACCAGCAAGTCAGTCCTCTACCTAATGAGTCTGAGGAACAGGCGCCTCAGTCCAGCCAACCAGACCAGACTGAGGCACAGGCACCTGCTTATGAGTCTGACGAACAGTCTGAGACTGAGGCTCAGGTGGCTCGACCGGACTACTACGAGACGTGGGTTGAGGAGCCCCCCGAGATTGAAGAGGTTGAGACTGATGAACACCCACAGGCTCACTGCTTTAAGACTGAGGAATCGGTCGAATGCCAAGCCGATAAACAACTGGTGCTTGATGAGACTGACGAAAGAACTGTTGAGACTGAGGAACAGAGAGACAAGGAAGAACTAGCTGAGACTGGTGAAGAATTGGTCAAGGAGGAACTGGATGAGACTGAGGAACAGAGAAGCATTGAAGAACTAGATGAGACTGACGAACAATGTGTCAAGGAAGAGCTGGATAAGCCTGAGGAACAGTTTGTCAGTCAAGAACTAGATGAGACTGACGAACAGAAAAGCAAGGAAGCACTTCATGAGACTGAGGAACACTTAATCAAAGAACTCAATCAGACTGAGGAACAATTAGTTATTAAGGAAGAACCAGATGAGACTGACGAACAATTGGTCAGGGAAGAAATAGATGAAACTGAGGAACAATTGGTCAGGGAAGAACTAAACAAGACTAACGAATACTTACAACTAAACAAGACTGAGGAACAGCGAATGCTGCAACAACTGTTGGGCCAACCAGAATCAGAGAAGACTGAGGCACGGCGGCCCAGTCCGCTTGTCACAGAACAGCTAAACAGCATAGTGGCAACCGAATTGAAAGAAGCGCCTGAAGAGGCAAACATTTCCTCAACGTCAGAAGAGGGTGAATGGCCTGCAGAAATCGGGCCCGATTGTATCAGTCCTGAGGTGGCTCAGTCTGTGGCCGGCAAAGTAAGACTGGACCCCAGACCGCCGCTTCCCAGACCGAAGCTGCCCCCTGTGGCTGCAAGGAAGCCACCGAAGAAGAGAGGTAGATTTGAGGTAGCTTTTTGCTTTGCTTTTTATCTTTCATTTTATAAGGGTGTCCCATGAAATGACAAGACAACGTTTCTTTTTGCTGTTATTTGGGAAATTTTTGACCAAGTAGGCTGAAATTTGATAAGCGTGTGAGCCAAAATAGTCGGAATTCTGCGCGTCACTACACTTGTCCCAGTCCTAAGAAATTAAAGAATAAGTGAAATTGGGTGATTGCGTTAAAATGGTAACTTTTCTTTTTGCTAAGATTGGGGAAGCTTGGCAAAACAGTGGCACCTTTTATAGGTTAAAATTTCAAGCGTTGAAACATTACCAAAAACATCTGTTTTATTGAGAGAATGGATAAGAAAAACAGATCTTCGGGATTAACCTGATTTTCTCAAGACAGGATCATTCTACACGCCTAAAATTTTAACTCATAAAAGTTCTGACAGTTTGGCAGACATTCTCAAAATTTCAGGTCATTAGCAGTAAGTTTGTTTGTTTGTTTATGAGTTCCACTGTCCTTTCGGACAGCTCAGGACACCCCTCTCTATTTTCAGAGCCCTTCAATGGGGTAGTCCTGTCTACAAACAACCCTCCCCTTTGCTGCCATTGGGTGCTTAGGCAGCGCCGGTTCGGTTCCCATTTACCTACTGGCCATCACCGGCTTTCGGCGGTCTGGGTTGGGCTTTACGTCGACTACTTCCAGTCTCTTCCACCGGTTTCGAACCCACAAACAACCGCTCTCACGGATGCCGGGGCCGCCGTGACACACGGGATAGCGTAAACTACCCGTGGCCAAGACGCGACTAAAGAAAACGCTATTTCTATATAATTGCCCAATTTCACACATTGTTGATTTTCTCCGGATTAGGTCAAGCGTGAGTGATGCACCAAATGTTAATTCCCACTATGTTGGCAACATAATTTTTCCAATTGCAGCTTGCTTGGTCAAGCAAAAAGAAATCTTCTCATTTATTGAGACAGCCTGTATGTAGCGCTTTGTGTTGTGTAAATGGCTGGTTACTAGATTTATTCTCTAGATGGAGCTGTTCCAAACCCAGCCAGGCACGTCCTCGGCCGAACCAATCATAACCGCTCTTCCGCCAGCGGCCCCGATTGGTCCGGAAGCCCGAACCAAAGGGCAGGTCGGGCGACCCAGAAAGCGTAAGACCGCTGGTTCAGATACGGCACAAACCAGTTCCGACGATACCAATGCTGGAATCTGGACGAGAAGACGAACGGCCAAGGCCAAATCGAACCCCGACTTCGTCTATTATTGATTATTATTATATTTACTATTGCTACATAAACGCGTACAACCTGTTGAAACTAGGGAATGCTTACACACCGACGTCACATCGTAAGTATACTGTAGGTGAAATGAAACGCGAATCGCTCTAAGCTTAAGTGTACCGTACACTGAACAACTATATAGACAGTGCGTATCCAGGGGGGTGTAGGGTGGGTACAGCCCCTTTTGTGGTGGAGGTAGGAAGAGAAAGTCTGTCAAAAATATAAGAAACTAATGAATTATGTACTAAAACTGTCTATTTTGTGCTCAGAATGCCTTCTAAATGCGTTTTTGAAGGCAAAATTTTCTCGCCCTGGTCGGGCAGAAGCCCAACCAGGCCATCATAAACTACTAAAACTTGCAATTTCTGTTAATTTTAAGCTTGGAATGCGTTTTAAACGCGTTTTTGAAGGCTAATTTTGCTAAATTTTCTTAAACTGGTTGGGCGCGCGGCCCAACCAGGCCCAACCAGGCACTTTCAAAATTTTACACCCCCCTTTCCAAAATCCTGGATACCCCACTGTATATAGATAAATACGTATAGGACAGGCAGAAAAATGGGCCCCAGATTTAGCAAGTTTGTCAACCGGACAGACATGGCCTAGCATTTCGGCTGAGAGAGTGGCAAATCCTGAGGGTGATGGGGTTGGTGGTCCGATCTTATACTAAAATGAAGGCTTTTACGCTTTGAAATGCTTCAAAACAAGCTATTATGAGTTTATTTAAACATACCTAATCTAGGCATACACTTTGATCATGATTCTTCCTAAAAAAATTGCTGAGGGAGGTAGGTAGGTAGGTCAATCTGTCATCAGAGTCTAAATTGAGTAGTTGACAACCATCTAGAAAGTGCCACAGTCACCTGAGTGGCAGAACAATAAATCCGCCTTCAATTTGATGGTGGATTCTCTCTCTCAGAGTTACGCATTACCATAAAAGCATTTTGTATGAAAAACAATGCTAACCTAAAACCTTAAAGGTAAGGACCCGTTTTTGAGCAGACACCAATACTACACGACTGAACGGTCTAATCATAATAACAGTAATTGGTAATACGGAAGGAAGACGCTAATGAACCGCCAATATTTAAACAGAAATAAAAAGATTGCTTTTAAAGCACGCTTAGATTATGAGCCATTATAAGTGGATTCCTCCTTTTCTTCGCTCAGTCAGCCGTAATAGTTTTTAGTGCTGCGCCGACTTTTGAACTCTTCAAAGTCTTTCAGCTTTACCCAGAGACAGCAGGAAATAACTACCCCGAAGATCTGCATAAAAAGACATTTTAAGAGGACAGGATAAACAATAATAAGGAAGTTCACCTGCACAGTGGAGATACCCAACGCAATAGCACCAAGGATTATTTCGTGTTCCCGTATCAGCCGGTCCAACGCATTAATGCAGCCCTGAAAATCTTTTGCAATTACACTGCCAACAGAACAACCATACAGTTGGGGTCGTACATGTAACAGGTCATCTGCCGAAGGGGGTTGGAGCTCTGAGCCCAAATTTTAGGGAGTGGGTTGGCACTAATCGCAATTTTTCGGCTAAAAATCGGCAAAATCGCTAATCTGGGCTAAAAAACCGATTGAAAAGTGCTGTTTTAGAGGCGATTTTAGCAATTTTAGTGTCTGAAAAAAAATCGCCAAAAATCTGCTCTAAAAATTACTCAGAAAAATTGGACGGGGGTCGGTGAAATCGTCTCGGGGGAGGGCAGACATGGGCAAAGTGGCGCAGAGGGGGATTAACCCGCTCTGGCTCTGACCCCCTCAGGAATTTTTAGGAAGAATTTTGTATAGAAAAAGCATGGCTAGATTAGGTGTAAATGAGCTCAGAATAGCTTATTCTAACCTATTTCACGAAAAATAAGCCTAAAAACCTTGATTTTAGTAAAAAATCGGACTTTGTCACTTACCTTACCAATCAGCTGACGCTACCCCCCTCAGGATTTGAAGATGGACCACCCCTCAGCCGAAATACTAGCCCATGTCTGAGGGAGGGTGACGATCAGAGGGAGTCGGGTGGGGGGGCAGACCCCTGTTACAAGACAAGCACCAGCATTCTTTTTGTTCATATAAAACTTACGTCGTAGTAAATATTGGAAGGGTGGTCGCGTTTGCCGCAGTACTCAGTTCTGGTGCGGCAACAAAAGTCAGGAATCAACAACAGTCCGCGTTCGATGTCAGCGTCATCCCCCGAATTAACCTTTCTATACCAGGAACTGGTGCGCCAATCTTGGAAGTTGAACGCGCCACAGCAATGGTGCTAAACTACTCTCTCTCCTCCAGTCTAACGTACCGAAAGCAAATGAGAATTCATGAGGACACAGCTTAGAAATTCCTACTTCCCGACTAAAACAGTCAGGCACTCAATGCCGTTTATGGTACCGGTACCTGTGACTAGTGGCACCATATAGGGGGGGATCTGCACCATGAGACAAAAGTACTACCAGTCAAGATCCACAGCGATCTGTTGGCTAGCAGCCCAGTTCCTAGCAGTTGCCGCTAGCCCTGGCCACCCACTGGAAGAGCTGATGCGTCTGGCCCCTCGGCCCCGCCAAATGAAAGAAACTCTACCTTCCCGATATGCCGAAGTGGTAGACATCACGCTAGCCGGCGCTCTCTCCCTCAAGGAGCATTTAAAAAACATCCACTCTTACCATGTGGAGTTGGCGGCTGGATGGCTCGGCCCAAATCGGGTATTACAAGAAGAACCTCCGCCGATCCATGCCTCAGAGACTACGCTATCACGGCGGACAAGGTGCACTCTTGCACAGTTGAGGTCAGGGTTCAGTACCTTGCTACGTTCATATCATACATGGGCCGTAAAAATCCGGAGGGGGGTAGCAGACCTCGGGGGGGGGGGGGGGGGCGGGGTCCCCCGAAAAAAGGCAAAAAAACGCCTATTTTGCCTTAAATAAGCGAAAATTTCCTCCCTCCGGAAGGGGGGTGGGTGGGGAGGGGGGTATGGCCGACCGAGGGGGAGGGGTATACCCCTTACCCCCGGCCCATGTATGGTTCATATCAACATCGGCTCCACCCTCCAATCTGCCCGGACTGTGGGCAGCAACCTCATGATACGCCACACTTGTTTGGCTGCCGGGCCAAACCAACAACACACTCAACAAGGGACCTATGGACACAGCCAGTGGTTGCAGCAGCTTTCCTGGGCGTGTGACCAACGGCGGCTAATAACAACAACAACAACAACAGTGGCACCATATTATTATGGTACCGTACCGGCACCCATGGCCATGGGTACGTACCATAATATGGTGCCATTACCCTAGGTACCGGTACTATAAGTGCCTGACTGTAAAAGTAGCTGCAAGTTACCAACTCGGCTCATACTAAATATAAGAGGGGACATTCATGCAACAGGTCATCCGCCGATGGGGAGTCTGGGGCACCGGCCGGATGGGGGAGCCTGAACCACAATTCTAGGGAAGGGGGTTGTTGGGTACTAAAAATCGTACAAAAACGCAATTTTCAGCTAAAAATCGTCGAAAATGGCTAATTTGGGCTCAAATACAGTAGAAAAGTGCTGTTTTACAATTTTTTGTGTCTGAAATTGCTCAAAAGATTACTTGCCACAAAAATCGGAGGGGATCGGAAAAATCGTCTCGGGGGTCCCCATCCGGGGGTCTGGCCTAAGTCGGGCGCGGGGAGACCCACAGTTAACATGTGTGAGAGGGATCGGTCTGAAAAGAGATTCTGGCGAGTAGCCTAGTCTAGAGTGAATCGACTGTACCTGTTCGTGGAGAGACTTGATCTTCTCAGAAACGGCCTGGTCGGCTAGGTATTTGGTGGCAAAGGTGTGGTTGAGATTCTTCTCCAGTTCTACGCCCACTTGCTCTGAGTACATGTAGGCCAGTGTACCTGCCACTGCCTCCACCAGAAAGATCAACAGAAGGAGAAAGGTGTACTGAAAGACACAACCGACACTTAGGGGCCGTCCATAAACTACGACGTTCAAAAATTTTGCACCCCCACGCCCTCCCGACTACTTTCAGCACAACCCCCTTAAAAACTACGACGTTTTTGCCAGTTACCCCCCTCCCGACTAAACTTGGTACTGTGTCCGACATTGAAAAATGTACAGTAAAATTTACACAGTACTTGTAGAAGCTATGAAAAAGAAACTTTTTGACCGTCAACTACCATTTTGGCAGTTGGAAACTTGAACTGGGTTGAGTTTTCCTTGTAATATAAAGCTGCAAACAAAAGCTTCCTAGGCACCTAAAAAATCGACATCAACCCCCACCCCCCTGCGACGTTTTCCGACCTTCAAGCAACCACCCCCACCCCTCTCTGAATGTCGAAGTTTATGGACGGCCCCTTAGCAGCGGTCTGTAAGAGTTCGTACGGATCGGGCGTTTCCAAATTCCCCCACTTTCCCACGACCATAGTACTAAATTGCCTGACTTTGAAGCCAACTCACAAACACATAGCAAATTTGTGATTTCTTAGCATCTACAGACATTTACCTCATACATGTAACAGGTCATCCGCCGATGGGGGGAGGGGCAGACATGGGCAAAGGGGGGGGGGGCTGAGGGGGGGTTGGCCCCCCCTCAGGCTCTGACCTACCTCCCCTCAGCCGGCCGCTACCCCCCCTCAGGAATTTTTTGGAAGAATTTTGTATACAAAATTATGATAAAAATATGCCTGGATTAGGTGTAAATGAGCTCAGAATAGCTTATTTCAGCTTATTTTAATGAAAAATAAGCCAAAAAACCTTGATCTTAGCCAAAAATCGGACTTTTTGGCTTACCACCCCCTCAGCCCCCCCTCAGGCGCTCCTACCCCCCCTCAGCCCCCCCTCAGGAATTGAAAATTCTATCCCCCCTCAGCCGAAATGCTAGCCCATGTCTGGGGAGGGGGGGGTTGGGGGGGTCTGGCGCCGGCCGGGGGGCTCTGAGCCAAAATTTTGGGGGAGGGGTGGGCACTAAAAAACGCTCAAAAATCGAAAAAATCGCAATTTTTTGGCTAAAAATTGCCAAAAATCGCTAATTTGGGCTGAAATACAGCTAAAAAGTGCTATTTTGCAGGCGATTTTGGCAATTTTTGTGTGTGAAATTGTAAAAAATTGCAAAAATTTGCTCGAAAATTTACTTGCCAGAAAAATCGGAGGGGGGGGTCGGTGAAATCGTCTCGGGGGGTCCCCATCCGGGGGGGGTCTGGCCTAAGTCGGGTGGGGGCAGACCCCCCCAGACCCCCCTGTTACATGTATGATTTACCTACACAATAAACCCCAGTTGTTAATAGGGTTCCGCCCATACATGGGTCGGGGGGTAAGGGGGGTATACCCCTCCCCCTCGGCCGGCCATACCCCCATCCTGGAGGGAGGAAATTTTCGCATATTTAAGGCAAAATAGGTGTTTTTTTGGCCTTTTTTCGGGGACCCCCCCCCCGAGGTCTCCAGACCCCATACATGTACTAGGGGGGTTTGGGGGTTACCCCCTGCTGGAAAGGCCAAACCCCCCTCACCTCCCCCCGAGACAGGTCAATGGACCCCTCCCCCCGACCAAAAAATACAAGTCGTGGTAGCGGCTCCAGTATTAACAAACTGGGTCAGAAATCACTAATTTTTAGCCTAAAATTCACTTGAAAAGCCTTTGGAAACCGAATTTGGCGTTTCCACTGCTGATATTTAAGAAAAATCGGTGTTTTTGGAAGCTCTTTTTGTCATTTTTTGCTTGTTTTTAGCTTTAAAACGCTATTTGGCAGCTTAAAATAGAGATTTTTAGCGTCCTTACTGAAAAAAACGTGCTAAAAACGCATTTCTAGGCGTTTTGGAGTTTTTTGAAATTTGGGACCCCCCACCTGGGCGAAACCCCCCCTCGACCCCCCACCTGAGGAAAAAACCCCCCTACCCCCCTCCCCCCAGGTCGACCCGGAGCTGTTACATGTATGCCAGACCCCCCTACCCCCTCCGGATTTTTCCGGCCCATGTATGGTTCCGCCGATATATCAATATCGAAAAGTCGATACATCGACCCTTTTTCAAATATCGATATCGCGATATTTCACATCGATATTTTCGATATTTTTTGTGTGGAAAAGTACGAAAAACAAAACTTGCATCAAGTTTATTTCTCTGGAACAGTAAAAAAACTAGCTTTTCCTGGACAACTCAGAAATCGATGGCATAGTCAAAACGTAAACAGCTCTGTTTTTACATGCAATCAGCACAGTTTACTTATAACAGTCAGGCACTTAACGCCGTTTATGGTACCGACACCATATAAGGTGCCGGTACCATATATGGTACCGGTACCGTAGGTAGTGGTACCATATATGGTACCGGCACCAAATAAGGTACCGTCACCATATATGGTACCGGTACCATATATGGTACCCCCACCTTCGGGACCTGTGGTGGTACCATATGGTACCGGTACCATATATGGTACCGGTACCATATATGGTACCCCCACGTTCGAGGTCTGTGGTGGTACCATATATGGTACCGGTACCATATATGGTGACGGTACCATATAAGGTGCCGGTACCATATATGGTACCGGCACCATATATGGTACCCCCACCTTCGCGTTTTTCCGGTACCGGTACCATATATGGTACCACTCCGTTGAGATTTCGTACCATATATGGTAGTGGTACCATATATGGTACCGGCACCATATATGGTACCGTCACCATATATGGTACCGGCACCATATATGGTACCGGTACCATATATGGTACCGGCACCCATGGCCATGGGTAGGGGTACCATATATGGTGACGGTACCATATATGGTGCCGGTACCATGTATGGTACCGGTACCATATATGGTACCACCACAGTCGCCGAACGTGGGGGCACCATATATGGTACCGGTACCATATATGGTGACGGTACCATATATGGTGCCGGTACCATATATGGTACCACTACCCTCGGTACTGGTACCATATATGGTACCGGCACCTTATATGGTGTCGGTACCATAAACGGCGTTAAGTGCCTGACTGTATAATTTACAAGCTATTTTAGAAAAATTCACGCAAACTCGGTATTTGTCAAACCAAGCCTCGATTACGTAACCGAGTTTTCAAAATACCGAGTTATTTCGAGTTGAACCGAGCCTCGTTTACATCACTAGACTGTAGTATTGGAAGCTGCTAGACTTACAGTGAGAAGACAGCATCTGTTTTCCTTTTGAACCCCGATGCAGCCGACAATTCCTACCAGGAGGACCAGCACCCCGGCCCCAATCAGAAGGTAGGTGGTGAGCTGGTAAGTGTGACTCGGCAGCAGAATCACGTACTCGCTCTTGTACAGCAACGTCCAAATGCCCAGCGCCAACACACAGATGCCCGACAGCTACAACACTCTCTGCTTTAAAGCCCGGTTCACACTACCAAATAAGAAATAGTGGCCTTATTTCTCACCGGTTCGCACTACCAAATAAGAAATAGTCGCCTTATTTCGCACACTGGTTCGCACTACGAAACAAGAAATAGTGGCCTTATTTCGCACCGGTTCGCACTATGAAATAAGAAATAGTGGCCTTATTTCGCACCGGTTCGCACTACGAAATAATAAAATAGTGGCCTATTTCACACCGGTTCGCACTACCAAATAAGAAATAGTGGCCATATTTCGCACCGGTTCGCACTACCATATAAGAAATAGTGGCCTTATTTCGCACCGGTTCGCACTACGAAATAAGAAATAGTGGCCTTATTTCGCACACTGGTTCGCACTACGAAACAAGAAATAGTGGCCATATTTCGCACCGGTTCGCACTACCAAATAAGAAATAGTGGCCTTATTTCGCACCGGTTCGCACTACCAAATAAGAAATAGTGGCAAGAGAAATTGGTGTTTCTGGAAACCGTTTTTGTCGTTTTTGCTTGTTTTTAGCTCTAAAACGCTATTTGGCAGCTTAAAATAGCGATTTTTTGCGTCCTTACAGAAAAAACGTACTAAAAACGCAGATCCAGGCGTTTTTGAGTTTTTTGAAATTTTGGACCCCCTGGACCGGCCACCTGAGGGAAAATCCCCCTCCCCCAGGTCGGCCCGGACCTGTTACATGTATGCCTGTACCATATGGCATTAAGAAGTGCCTGACTATAATATAGAACTTTGGTGTTCCTAATTAATTAATTGGGAGTAATTTACATAGAAGAGAAAGTTGAATATGAAGAGTATGTATTTGAGAAAGTGAATGCTGCAGCAGCCATCGTCACGGCCGGGTCGCCGATTTCGAGCCATCTCCCTCTCCTGCACTGAGATCTTCTTCTCCTCTGCTTCCTATACACCTCCTCCGGGGCTCCTCAACCTAAAATACACGTGACCTAAACAAACAGTGCCGGTAATCCGAACAGGATACAGACATTCGGCCGGCCGTTCCTTCATAGAGAGGAGTCTCGATAGGTACGTATGTGAGTTGCTATTGAGGGGAGTTTCCAAAAAAAAGTCGAAAAGTCGTTGCAAAATCCATCAAAAAAGTCGCCTTAATAAATAAATTTCAGGCGAGTAGAAGTGGTGAGTAGGGAAGCAACCGAATACAAAAATACAAAAATACCGAATACCGAAGCGGATTTTCGGAACCGAATAATACCGAATATTGATGATTCGCAGCGCGATTGCAAAAATATACTGTCTAACTACTATTTCTTGTTTTTTGCTAAACTGTTTTATGCTAGAAAAGGCTGTACAGTGACGTATTGTTTGAATGCTATAGATGCATGCCATTTATCCATGCCTATAACTAAAACAAGCCCTATTTTGTCGTTCTGCTGACGGTAAAGAACGAGTACAAAATTTGCGAACAAACAATTTCAAGAGGCGCGAGTTAGGTCAAAAGTGCCCTGATTAGGGTATTGACCTATCAGGTGAACACCGGCCGGCCGGCCGGCGTAATTGCTCGGCGCGCGCTGCACGCTCGTTATTGTTCGGCGGCAACTTCAAACTGGCTGCTGGTAGGCGGACCGGCCAAGCAGGGCGTTGGTCAGCTGGCTGGCCGGCCGCAACCGGTTAGCTGGTTGTAAATCATCTTTGACAAGAAATGAACACCTCGTCCATGCTTGCGCTCTTGTCTTATCTCTGTGCTGTCAGCCGAGCTGTTGTTTTATTTGCACTCTCTCTCTGTCTCGCTCTTTCTAAATGTTTGCAACTGCCACAAAACCTCTACTTGATGCAGACATTTTTCGCTTGATCGAGGATGACTGCGCATTGGTCGAATACCTTCAACAGTTTCACATCCTGACAGGTTCACATTCATTCAGTTTCACATGACTCAGATGACGTCAAAGATGATGATGAGGGTCCGCGCAACTACGGCAACTTGGTCAGCGGGTCCTGGGTCTTCGGCGTATGTATGTTGTTGTTGTTGTTACTCCTGTGTTATTTGTTTTAAATTGCTTGTTTGTATTCATTGTGCAGGTGTAATGCAGTAAAAGAGTGACAGTTACGGTAGCCTTCCCTAGTCCTGCCAAAAGCCAGTTTAAAGTTGCCGCCGAACAATAAAGAGCGTGCAGCGCGCGCCGAGCAATTACGCCGGCCGGTGTTCACCTGATAGGTCAATACCCCTGATTAGTTACTGTATGTGAAGTCACAATACAACGACACTTCCGATTATCCGCCACATGGCGGAGGTTTCATAAAAACACTTGCCTCAAAGCCTGAGCCTAAGCCTGAAGCTAAGCCTAAGCCTAAAACCGAAGCTTAAAAGTTGGGTTTGACAGCGGGTTGGGCGAATGGACCTTCTCAATTATCTAGAATGTGGCGGGCAACAGGAAGATATTTACGCCCGAATCACAAACTCATACAGAAAGTTGGAGGAAGGGAGCATCCAGTCCTACTGTAAGCACCGGAGCTGGCAGCTTAGGCATACAACTTAGATCGGAAAAGTTTCGTTTGAAAAGATAGATGGGATTTTGTATGTAGTATTTGGTAGATAAAACAAACGCTTAGGCTAAGAAGTGGAAAGCTGATAGCGTAGTCTATTGGGAACTGAAAAGGTGGAAAATGTTGTTGTTTATTATTATGTAAGTTAAACATTGACCTTTAAGTTCGTTGACTTTTTGTATGAATAGTAATTGTTTGCCAAAACTTTGGCATAGTAAATGAACAGAGAGATGTAAAAGAACAAATATGTCGGTGATTTCTGCACAAATTTAAGCAAAACAGTGCAATTTTAACGGTTTTACAATATTCGGTATTATTCGGTATTATTCGGTTTGAAAAATACCGAATTCGAATAGTACTAGTAACCGAATTATTCGGTTCATACCGAATAATACCGAACTTCGGTTGCATCCCTAGTGGTGAGGTAAAAAAGCCAGTTATTTATTATTCTTTTACAAGAAAATCACGTCTGTCACTAATAAAATGTGGCAGTACAGCGCACACACGCAAAAACAATCGAATCCTCCTCCTATGCGTCATCAGCTTTTGTCAGTCAGTCACAGCACAGCAAGAAAGAAAACGAAAAGAAAATGGGGAGAAGGTAAAAAATTGGGCGAGGCAGGCTGGATCCGCTCGGCCGACGCGGCCAGAAAATCGATAAAGGTTGGCAGCGCCGCGCCGTGCTATGAACTGCGGCTACTATAAAACTACGGCCGCCGCCTCCGCTGGTGTATAACCGAGAGAATTTAGTTGTTAAAAAACAAAGCGTTAACTACACACGCTTCATCTTGACTTTTTTGTTCTTTTACCTTTTGCCCCGTCCTTTGTTTGTTCCTCAGATGGATAAAGTCCAGTTTTCTTACTAAAAGGGGTTATTTCTCGAATGACTGACTGACTTGACGCAGTTAGCTGAGGGTGGATAACAGCGTGAGCGCAAGTTAGGTGGCCAAAGGAAGGTTTTATCAGCAACAGTGCATAGCAAGAGACTGATCAAAGGCAATCGAGCGCGTCAGTAACTTTACAATTAGACTGACCTAAACTGCCGAACACCTGAATTTACATAGGACGTGTTAGGAGCGTTATCACAAAATTACGCTGTACTGCACACTACACTGTACTACCGACACTCCTCCTTGATAACGCAAAAATCACCTACATAAAAGAGAGCTAAAAACCGAGAGAAACTACTGGATTACTGGCTAGGCTAGTAATTGGCTAGCGGAATTAGAATCAGTAGAAGTAGGCGACACACCAGTAGAATAAAGTGATTACGCAGACACAACTTATCACAGAACATGTGTTTACGACACAAGTCTTCCACCGGTGGCTGTTGTTGTGACTGGTGATGGCGTGTACTCGTGACTCCGGTTGTTGTTGCTCCTCCTGAACCTGACGAACCTGGCGATTGACTAACTCAACTGGCCGAAGAGCTAGAGCATGAACCGCTGGAGGAAGTTGAAGGACTGCTGGTGCCACTGGCTTCTCAACTGGTTGCCGAATGACCGCGGGTACATCTGGTTTGCACCGAAACCCTTCACGCTGGAGACGAGGTACAGCTGCACGCTCCTCCTCCTCCGGCTGTACGAGGCGATCAGCGGAAACGGAAACGAGAGCACGGGGCAGGTTAGACAAACTAACCGGTTTACCAGCTGGAGTCCCTACGCGCGATTTGTACCGTGCGTACGTAGAGTTGATTGTGAATCAACTGCACTTGTCAAATACAGCTAACATATGTGATTTACCTTTTTTAGTTGCCTGCTTATAGCGGGTTTTGATGGCTCTTTGCCTGTCAGTGCTGCAATCTTTGTACCCAAATCTTTCAGAGGTTCATTTATTCCTGTGTTTTCTCTTTCTATGAAGGCGTCAAGAAGCTTTTTTACTTCTGCGTTTTTCCAATTAATCGACATAGCTAATCGTCGGGCGAAAAAGACACGGAAACCAAACAACAAAAACTGCTCCGACGCAAACACAGCCACCTAAACAACCAAGCAATGAGGATGCACGAAAAAAATTACATATTCACGTTTTGTTCTGCGAATTATTGCTTGCGTAAACACTTGAGCACGTATAATTATCAAAATTTTATCAAATTATAGTCTAATTGTGTGAAACGTGATGTTAATTAACTTCGGATCTATGGCATTTCACATATAATTCTGTGTTTCTTGTGTTAATTATGGTTTAAAGTTGACTAGAAACGTTGCACCGTTCTCTAAACTAGACACCGCATCATGCAACTCGAACAACGCGAGACGCATCGCGCCCGCGCGCGTGATGCATCGTGCTGTTCCACTTGTTCCACCTTAATCGGATCCAGCCTAGCCGCACCTAAAAAATTTGGTGTGGCCTGTGTATCCATAGAGTTCTAGATATAATATGGAGGTTTCAGCTGCGCCAACAGGCGATTGACGCGTTCCCCGTTGTAGGCCATAGTAGGCTGGCGCTTCCAGCGGCCGCGGGCAGTGTGTTTGTTTTGCGACTTGGCAGCAGACAGCCTAGCTTTCTTTTGGTTATTATTAGCAAGTCAATTGCTGTTCGTTTTTTCGCAGATAAAATGAAAATGTTTTTTGTGCCTTCTCTCCTCAGACTGACGATAACATGCTCAGCTTTCCTTTCTGCCTAGCTGGCATTGGTAAAGATATCACCTTATTTTAGGTAACTTTTTCTGCCTTTTTGCTTTTCGGCTGTTATTATTGTCAGCCATCCTACCGTCGCTGCTCGTCGCTGCTGTTGCTGCAAGCCACTGCTGCGGCCGGTCGGCCGCCAGTGTGTTTTGTTTTGTGTTTGTCAGCAGGCGGCCTCTCTTCCTTCATTCTTTGTTTCCTCCCTTCTTTAGGCGGCCTCTCTTATTTCATTTTGTGTTTTCTCCCTTCTTTAGGCGGCCTCTCTTATTTCATTTTGTGTTTTCTCCCTTCTTTAGGCGGCCTCTCTTATTTCCTCCCTTCTTTAGGCGGCCTCTCTTCTTTCTTTGTTTCCACCTTCTTTTTAGTAATGACGAGTTGATTACTATTCTTTTTGGTCTCAGTTAAAAAGCTTTTAATGATGATAAGATGTTCTTGGTTTCCTTGTTGGTAGATAGGTAGATAAGTTCGTTCGATCGATAGGTAGCTATCTCTTATATAGAATACTGCTTTTTAGTTTTCGTTCCGATCCAATCCGATTTGCGGGCGGCCTTACGGCCTACGATCAGACTCGAAGTCCATTTCACTACCCCCGTGATTCGCCATCTCGGACGTTGCCCTTGTTTCACTGCCAGCCACTCCTAGCCATGGTGCTGGGCGCCGGTCACCAGGGGCCGTATTCTGGAACTAGGGTTAACTCTAACCCTGGGTTAGCAAACCCGGGTTAGGTCTAACCCGTATTCTCGAAGTGAGGGTAATTTCTAACCCTGGGTTAAAAGTTACCCGAGGTTTAAACCTGGGTTAGAGTTAACCCAGGGTTAGACCTAACCCTGGGTTAACCCTAACCCGTATTCTGCAGTAGCTTCTAACCCGGGTTTGACTCTAACCCAGGTTAGATTTAACCCTGGGTTTGACTCTAACCCAGGTTAGAAGAGCTTAACCCAGGGTTTGCTAACCCAGGTTAGAGCTTAACCCTGGGTTTGGCAACCCAGGTTAGGGCTTAACCCAGGGTTAGCAAACCCGGGTTAGATTTTAGCTTCAAGAATACGGGTTAGAAGGTTGGGTTTAGCAACCCAGGGTTTGGCTGAGTAACCCAGGGTTAGTGCTCTAACCCAGGGTTAGAGTTAACCTTAGTTCCAGAATACGGCCCCAGGAGGGCGGCCGGCGTGTCGATGCCATGATGCGGACAGCCCCCTCCTCCCAATGCCAACCACGTGCGTTGTTCCCGGTTGCAACACAGGTTACCGAACTGCAGAGAAAGTGCTAGGTGTGAGTCTGCACTTATTTCCGACTACTCCATACATGTAACAGGTGATGCGTAAAGCGGGGAGGGGGACCGGCTAAAAAATCGCTCAAAAATCACAATGATCGGCTAAAAGTCATAAATTTGGGCTCCAATACCGCTAAGGACAGTTCGGTCACGTTCAGCTGGATCGCTGACCCGGTGCCGGTTTTTGTTTTGGAAAACAGGGCCTCCTCGATGCGTAGCTTATGATGATGCGTATCTAGAGGTTATTTTAGCTTTGAAAAACAGCGCCTCTGGTGCTAGCCGATACTGATGCGTATCTAGGGGTTCTATTAATTTATTAAAACAACCCCTCCGGAGCGTTTTCCGAAATAAAAACCAGCACCGGGTCCGCGATTTAGCTCCACGTGTTTCGGTCAGGCAATTTTAGCAATTTCTTTAGCAGAAAAATCGGAGGGGTTGGTAAAACGTCCCACCCGTGTTACATGTATACTTTGTACTTACAACACCGATCGTGGGTTGAATCTCATCCAAAATTTCGCGACGCAGTCCATCCTTACTGAAAATACATGGACGTTCATGTTATCAGATGTGTACGTTATGCTTGAAAAATTTCAGATACTGTCTTGATGAGTTGGGCTACGCTTACGTGATGTTTGGAAAGTTATTTTCTGATCCTATCGAGTCCTGAGTGCAACAGTTTCTACGCTGCTCGAAAAACTGTCCGGTGATGTCGCTTGCTCGGACGCAAATGTGATCTTTTATGTCACTGGCGCTCTGGTCAGGTCTTATCTGCGCGTGGTTTGTCTTCTCGTGCATTCAGAATGGCTCCGATCTCAAGAAACTGTTTCTGTCGAATGAAACTCACCGCCAGCTGTTCGTCGAGGTTGTGGTGCGTCTGTTAGAGCAGGATTCCCAGATTCAGGATATTTTTGTGACTGAGCTTCGCTGTATCAATAATCATCACTTTGCCGATATAGTCTGGTAACGAAGTTTTTTAACTGTATGTGCAAGAACTTTATGAAAAGCCTAGCTTTTAGTTCCGTAAAACCAAGTGCTCAGGCTAAGATTGTTAAGTTAAGACCCTATTGAGTCAGCTCAGTGGTTCTATTCCATTCCGCAACTTAGTAACCGCAGAATAGTTGTGTGTATTAGTGAGTGTGATAAGTTACTGTACGGTTCATACTGCTTTATTATTAGCATTACTGTATTCTGGTCATGAATTACGGTTCAGAATGTTAGAGCTTGCCTTATCAACTTCCATATTCGTGTTTCTATCAATTTATTATGTTTGATGTGCGTTAAAACTTGTCACTTTGACCTATTTCCTTATTGCACTTGGCCTACAATGGGTAACGGGTGAAATAAAGTGATCTCTCCATGTGTATCTAGATCTCTATGGTGTATCTCCGGATCAATATTTACCCAATATTTACCTGGGCAGATTAATTTACCAGAAATCGAACAAAATTTACCCGGCCCGTTAGATTTATTTACCGATCGCCAGAGGTCTTAGCAAACAGTAAAAAACGTCGGAACAGCAAAAATTTCCGTTATTTCTGAAAATTGTGACTGATTCGTTAGATGTACAGACAGACAGACAGACAGTTTATTCCCGAGCGATTTGGTAAAACATACCAGTCACATGGCAACAAATGTTGGTCATGACGCAAGGGATATATACTAGACTAGTTACATATAAACTAAATAGCACTAAATACTATAAAAGACTGTCATAAAACTTTCTAAAAACTGGAAGTAAACGTGTTTTTCAGTGTTTTTGTAATTCTGGAAGTCATTCTACTCTCGCATCATAAATGGAACGTCGTGGCCGTGGTCGTCCGAAGACTGGATTCGGCGTTCCTTGGGAACAAGCAGAAATGAAACAGATAATCTATCAATACGAAGCTGGCGAAATTCAGTCCAAAAGAGATGTGGCTGATGCAATTTCGCGTTTGTTCGGCATCTGAGTAACACACGTCACAGTGCAGGCGTACTTGGAAAAGCGAAAGAAGGCACAAGTAATTTATTTTACAATTTTTTTGGTTTACGAATACGTACAGAGTGTTCCAAAAAGTAACAATCGATTTGGCAAAAGACCAAGTCACCATTGTCGCTTGTTATGTGTCTATACTTCAATGTTTCTCACAGCTTTCTATGTTATGCTATAGACGCCATCAGATGCTAACTCTGCTCAACACCAACAGTGTCCGCCTTCCACCAGTAGCAAGGCAGCGCGCTTTCCAACTAATCCGGGAATGCACTCTAAATCCTAAATCCGGCAACGTTTCTTCAACGTTTGCTTTTCTTTTTATAACCGGTTGCTTGCTGTATTGGGTCGGTCTCTCCGTTCATTTCAACATTCATACCGAAAGAGTTGTTCATGGCTTGTGGCCCGGCGGATACAAGCAAGCAGCAAGAGTTACCGCTGTGAAACCAACAAAGAAAGCGTTTGCAGATTAAAAGTGGTTGTGTTCTAATAGATTAATCCGACTACGTCAGGTATTGTGAATGTGCTTAAAGAAGACTCTGATTCACTTCACAGCATTGCAAAAGCCGAACCAATCTGAAATTGCATTTGGACCACTTTGGTACAGACCGCCTAAAAAATGGGCCACTTTGATCGGGAGATACCAACGACGCACCAAAGTTGGTATATCCCACCCAAAGTGGTCCAAATAGACCACGGCAAAGGCGTACGGTACCGAAGTAGCCCAAACGCAATATAGCCCTGTACTTCGTCTATCTACGATTCTGCAGTTAAAAACAGCTTTGTAAGACAACCAGACTCGAAAAGCTGGTCTATAAAATGTCTTGAAAACTGAAACTTTGGTTCTGCTTTAAGTCTAGAGGTTATTGGTCGCACTTCTACAACAGACTATACGTGGTTGCTAATAGTGATCCGCTAACCAGGCAAGATACGGAAATGAGTGGGGGATTTAAAGTATTTTGAAACAGCTATCGATTGGTTTAGATATCGGAAACCAGCACACGTTTGAATTTCGGCCTTTAGTAGGGCCCGACCGGATATCCGGATCCAGATCCGGCCGGATATGGCCATATCCAAATCCGGATATTACCTGCCGGATATGCCGGATATTAGTGATGTAAAAAATTAATTTAATTGTAATTGAAATTCGCATAATTGGCCCGTTTTTAATTTCAATTCAATTAATTTAATTTAATTGAAATTCAAAAGTTGGGCCATAATTTAATTGTAATTTAATTGAAATTCGCCTGGAATTTCAATTATATTTTCAATTATTTCCAGTGGTGAATGTACTGAAATGCGTAAGTATTAGAGGCGCTAATGATTTCAAACAAAAACCTATTTAAGGTTTGTCAGCTCTCTATACTGGCCTCACTTTGTTTTCTGATATTTTATCCTCTGCTTTTTATTTTGTAATTCATAAAAGTCAAGACTGCGATTTTTGGTGTATGACGGGTGTTCACCCCCTTTTTAGGCGAAGGTACTTAGGAAGTGATGTTGCTCAAAAATGCTGAAAACTTTTAGATTATGTACTGATACATAATAATGAAATATCTGTAAATTTCCCCCACAATGCCATGTTATGCCAGGTTAGGCAACTTTTTAAAATTTTCTCGCCTGGTTGGCAGCAGGCTAATCAGGTATCTCTAAGCTTTTACATAGAGATTTTTCGAAGTCCTGGGTCACTGTTACTGTCTTTTAACAATAAAAATATAACAATTTTCAAAAACTTGAAAAAATAATTGAAAAAAATTACATAATTGAAATTTTCCGAGGTTCCATAATTTAATTGAAAATATAATTGTAATTGAAAATAATGGAAAACTATTTCAATTAATTTAATTTAATTTAATTGAAATTAAAAATGGAGCCCATAATTTAATTGTAATTGAATTGAAATTCAAATTCCATAATTTTACATCACTACCGGATATCAGTCACAGATGAGAAAACGTGATTTTTTGCGTATTTGAACATAAATATTGCATTCGATCGTAGTGTGTGTGTAATAGTGAAAATCACTGTGAAACAACTACTTAAACGCACAGCAGCCATGAGGGCGAACAGGGATTTTTCGCCGATTCACTGGATTCGCTAAACCAAATCGATGCCTCTGGTGGCATTGATGACGAAACTGACAAAGTAGTTTTGTTGTTTGATGTTTAGCTACACAATAAGTATGGATACTTTCTCTTAGGTGCACAAACAGATTTCTGAGTATCTGAAAGAGGCGCTTGTACCGAGTGACAGAGAGAGACCCACTCACTACTCTACAGGAAAGAGAAGCAGTCAACATTTGGCAGACTGGCAGAGGTTAGGACCGCGGGGCAGGGGGTTAGGGAGGGGCTTAGCCCTCCCCTCGCCGGCCAATACCACCCCTTCGGCCGGCCATACCCCCGAACTCCCTCCCAGAGGATACTCTGTGTCAACTACACTAGGCCCTCAGCCCCTAGACCTGCCTCCCTGAGCCGGCCGCTACCTCCCCCTCAGGAATTTGTATAGAAAATTATGATGAACATATGCTTGGATTAGGTGTAAATGAGCTCAGAATAGCTTATTTTAACTTATTTTATTGAAAAATAAGCCAAAAACCCTTCATTTTAGCCAAAAATTGTACTTTTTGGCTTACCACCCTCTCAGTCTTCCCTCAGGCGCTCCTACCCTCTCAGGAATTGAAAATTCTACACCCCTCCTCAGCCAAAATGCTAGCCCATGTCTGCATGAAACTGATAAATAATATTATAATAACTCGGCCGAACTGTTAAGCGCACACGGCGTTTTCAACGACGTTTATAGCGAAATTTTTATTTAAACTACATTTTCTGGTCTGAAAAACTGTAAAAACTATTTTTTTCAACCTGATTTCTACCTTTTCAGGGTGCTCCAATCAAATCCTCATTTTGTACTATTTTTTGCCCGTACTATTTTTGTGTACTATAATTGTACTATTTTGAGGGATATACCTACTTCTCCCCAAAAAATTTATTGAACCATGGACGACTAAAAACCACTGAACACGAATCGACCCCAACGCCAGTTTCCACAGTAGGCCTACTTTCAAAGGGCCGTATCTTTTGAATCGTTCGACCTACAATCAATATAAATACATCTTTAGAATCGCCAACGCGTAAGGAATCCAATTCCTTGCTCAAATCGCTTCCATAGTGACCATTTAAAAAGTTCATTTTTTTCTATGGCGTAAATTAGGATTACCAAGCAACGTTGCGCAGATTAGAATGCAAATTCAACCAGAGCTCAAGCCCCTCTACAACTTTGGTCATGAAGCCCAAAACCCTCCGACGCATCCGTAAGAAGTTATAGGCAAAAAACTATAAATTCATTGAACTTAGAAACGGGCTGTGGTAATCCTGATGTTATCGGCGTGTCTGCTGCAGCGCCTTGCCTGGTCTGGTCAGTGTTCGCGTGTGTGAGTGCGTATGCGGGTGTTATCATGCGCCAAGCTGTTGTTGATCTGTTGGTTGTTGTCCGCACCCCCTACCCATGCACGCCCCTCCCTACTTATGCCTACCTATGTGCTAGTTTGTTTCTTACTTATTGATATTTGCTTCCTAATTGCTTTATTTGCTACTAGTATCTGCTGAGTCGCGTAGTTAGCTCAGTGGTTGGTTTAGTTCGATGTCTTGAGTCATGTCGGCCCCTGCATCTCTAGCGGTTGTAGTGGGTTCGAAACCAGTCTGACTGGAATTAGATGACGCAAAGCCCAACCCAGGCCACCGAAAGCTGGTGACAGCGAGTAGGTAAATGGGTACCACCGTCGGGTGGGAAGCTAAAGGGAGTCTGTGCGCAAGGCCGGTCCCCGGGCCACAGAATGCTTAGACACTCCTCTCGCAAAAACCGACCCAGGTAGTGTCAGGGCCACCTGCAACGCCTTACGCATGTCTAAGTGCAACTAGGCATGCGAGTACTTTAGTACTTTTAGTATCTGCTGAAACATTCTTGGCCGTCAGTCATTCTTGCCATACACTCATTGAAATTGGCCGGTATAGTTATTTTATAATTCTTGATTGATCGTTTTGGTACTTGTTTCGCTCCCTGTTCCAACACGGCTTCCAATTATAAACTGTCCGTTTTTTGTTTCAAACTTTTGCTAAACTTATGTATTCAGAACCCCGCATATGCCAGGATGCCTATAAGTCGGTTTCGGGTGGGGGCAGGCAGACCACCTGTTACATGTATGAACCAGATCATGTTTGTGTCAGATACTAATCGATATCCATAAAGGATCCACTGTCAGACATTGTGCTTCATGCAAGGAACTTCTTCTTGACGCAGATCAAAGTGAATCTGAGCTGCCTCCCCTTGATTGAAATTGATGGATACTCTGAAAACATTAGCATGTTTCCGAGCGAAATTAATCGTGGTGGCTTATTTATCCCGAGTGCTGCCCCTTTTGGAATCTGTCTGAAGGCCTGGTTGGTGTTTTCTTGCATTCAAAGCGACCCTAGTCTCAAGAACAAGTTCCTTCACTGCGATTTTTACTGGGTATTGTTCGTTGAAACCATACATGTAACAGCTCCGGGCCCACCTGGGGGGAGGGGGTAGAGGCGGTTTCGCCCAGAGGGGGGTCCAAAATTTCAAAAAGCTCCAAAACGTTTTTTCAGTAAGGATGCTAAAAACGCTAAAAATCGCTATTTGAAGCTGCCAAATAGCGTTTTAGAGCTAAAAACAAGCAAAAAATCACAAAATTGGCTTCCAAAAACCCCGATTTCTCTTAAATATTAGCAGTGGAAAAGCTCAATTCGGTTTCCAAAGGCTTTTCGAGCGAATTTTAAGCTAAAAATTTGTGATTTCTGAGCCAGTTTGTTAGTACTGGAGCTAGGGTTCCGACGATATATCGATATCGATATCGAAAAGTCGATATATCGACCCTTTTTCCAATATCGATATCGATATCGATATCGCGATATTTTGCATCGATATTTTCGATATTTTTTGAATGGAAAAGTAGGAAAAAAACAAAAACTGGCACCAAGTTTATTTCTCTGGAACAGTAAAAACAGTTTTTCCTGGACAACTCAGAAATCTATGGCATAGTCAAAACCTAACAGTGGCGTGATAGCGCTCAGAAAGATCAATTTCTTAAAGATCAAGAAAAAAACGCCTAGGTTCTTAAATGTCTGCAGCAACACTGAAGAGCTGCTCACTCGGCACACTTGAAGCAGGGGGGGGGCAGAAGCAGACTAGAGCATACATGTAACAGGGGGGGTCTGGGGGGTCTGCCCCCCACCCGACTTAGGCCAGACCCCCCCGGATGGGCCCCCCCCCCCCGAGACGATTTCACCGACCCCCCCCCGCCGATTTTTCTGGCAAGTAAATTTTCGAGCAAATTTTTGCAATTTTTTACACTTTCACACACAAAAATTGCCAAAATCGTCTGCAAAACAGCACTTTTTAGCTGTATTTCAGCCCAAATTAGCGATTTTTGGCGATTTTTAGGCCAATAATTGCGATTTTTCTCGATTTTTGAGCGTTTTTTAGTGCCCACCCCCCTCCCCCAAAATTTTGGCTCAGACCCCCCCCCCCCGGCCGGCGCCAGACCCCCCCCCAACCCCCCCTCCCCCCATCGGCGGATGACCTGTTACATGTATGGACTAGAGTAGCATTTCGGCTCAGGGGTAGTAAATTTTCAAATCCCGAGGGGGAACCACCGGTGAATGATGGGTGGTTGAAAGGATGGTAAGCAAAACAGTCCGATTTTATACTAAAGTCATGATTTTTTGTCATTTAATATAAGTTAAAATACGCTGTTCTGTCTAAGCTCATTATGCATAATGAGGGTGAGGGCATCGGCGTGAGGGGATCAAACTTTTCATTGAAGGGCTTCAGAAGGGCCACTACCTTTTCTGCGATTCTCTACTTAATTGATATCAGATTGCATCAGTGCTTGACTGATAAGCAGTGAGAGCAGTTTGCTCTTTCAAATTTCAGATTTTCTCGCATAATCATGAATATCGATATCGATATCGATATCGATCGATATTGAACTGAAAATATCGATATCGATATCGAATATCGACGAATTTTGATATCGTCGGAACACTAACTGGAGCCACTACTGGTACTTGTATTTTTGGGTCGGGTAGAGGGGTCCCTTAACCTGTCTCGCGAGGGGGGTGTGAGGGGGTTGGCCTTTCCAGCAGGCAGTAACCGCCCCCAACCCCCCTAATACATCTATGGTTGAAACCGTCTTGTTGCTGTTAGAAGAGGATTTCCAGTTGCTGGACATTCTCGTGTCTGAGCTTTCCTGTCTGCAGAGTCACTCATTCACCCGAATTCTTGACTAAACTTTTCAACTGCATGTGCAAAAACCTGGTCAAGAAGTTCACTATTTCTCTATTTCTGGTATTAAGCCCAGTGCGCAAGCCAAGATAACAAAGTTTGGACGTAGTCGCTGACTGTAAGGAAAGATGCCTTTAAAATGGTCCTGCTTTCATGGTACAGTGTCTGAGCTATTATTTATGGTATTTCTGTGGTGATATAAAGTATGTTTCCTGAAAATATACCGGGTGTTGCTCGACAATTGCTTCCTTATTGAGACCCTGCCCTATTGTATTGGCAGTTTGCTGTGCAATCACTCCAATTAGCGCACTCATCTGGATTACTACAGCCCGTTTGTAAGTTCAATGAATAAATAGTTTTTTGCGAATAACTTCTTACAGATGCGTCGGAGGGTTTTGGGCTTCATGACCAAAGTTGTAGAGGGGCTTGAGCTCTGGTTGAATTTGCATTCTAATCTGCGCAACGTTGCTTGGTAATCCTAATTTGCGCCATAGAAAAAAATGAACTTTTTATATGGTCATTCTGGAAGCGATTTGAGCAAGGAATTGGATTCCTTACGCGTTGTCGATTCTAAAGATGTATTTATATTGATTGTAGGTCGAACGATTCAAAAGATACGGCCCTTTGAAAGTAGGCCTACTGTGGAAACGGGCGTAGGGGTCGATTCGTGTCCAGTGGTTTTTAGTCGTCCATGATTGAACAGTCAGTCACCTTCGGCGCAAAATTATCTGCGCGTAGCAACAGAAGGCGGAAATTGTTTACAAGGTGACCCGCCAAGTTTGAAAGAACAAACTAGGGATGGGACCGGTATACGGTATTATACGGTATTTTGGCTATACGGTATTATACGGTTTACGGTATTTTTTATACCGTATAATACTGTATAGCCGAAGCAGAAGGCAAAGCGCTTTCAGAATTTGATAAAGCAGATCTAGTAGTTTTTTTCCTTAACCAAATAGATGGGATTGCTTTGCTGCTTGTGATGTCTGTGTTGATTTGAATCAGTTTTTGTCCTTTTTCATATCTTCGAGTAGAAAGCACTGTACGTATGATGCGGCGGGCGGAGCGGACGAAGGACATGGACATCAAATGAAAATGTATTCAATGCTACAGAAATCCAGGAAGGAAGCCTTACAGTGTTTTAACCCCTAACAGTTTTGGTAAAAATAGCAACAATTAACTGACACCGCGCAACGTTTGGGCCGAAAATTTAATTTTTAGGTAAAATATAGATTTGGTTAAAAAACCGTTCTGTTTTTTGCCAAAAATATACAATTTGGTCAGGGTCAGCAAACATTACCGAATATTGATTATTCGCAGCGAAATTGCAAAAATATACTGTCTCACTAACAGTGGTGTGCCGAGCGAATATTTTCTGAATTTAGTTAGTAAAAGTTAGTCAAAACTTGTCCCGATATGGATCAGTTTACCTGATAATGTGGTCCATTCCCGATCCGTTAAAATCATACATGTAACAGCTCCGGGCCGACCTGGGGGTAGGGTAGGGGGGTAGGGGGGTTTCCTCAGATGGGGGGTCGAGGGGGGGTTTCGTCCAGAGGTGGGGTCCAAAATTTCAAAAAGCTCCAGAACGCCTGGAAATGCGTTTTTAGCACGTTTTTTCAGTAAGGATGCTAAAAATCGCAATTTTAAGCTGCCAAATAGTTTTTTATAGCCAAAAACAAGCAAAAAACGACAAAAAGGGCTTCCAAAAACACCGATTTCTCTTAAATATCAGCAGTGGAAGCGCCAAATTCGGTTTCCAAAGGCTTTTCAAGTGAATTTTAGGCTAAAAATTAGTGATTTCTGACCCAGTTTGTTAATACTGGAGCCACCACTAGTACTTGTATTTTTTGGTCGGGGGGGGGGGGGGTCCCTTAACCTTGTTCCGTTTTCGGTTTTGCCTGCAGGTCCTTTGTCGTTATCCTATCGCCCGGCTGTCACGCGGTGTAGCAGGTGATGCTTAACAACAAAGTCCTTTATGCCAAGGCAGCAACGGACCACCAACCACGCCAGTATACAACTAAAGACTGGCCACAACACACGCACTCTGAGAGCACAGACTAGAGTCAGCCGCAAGGCAGGTGCGCAGGGCAGGGAGAGAAAGTGATTGTTTTCAACACTGCCTTGCGTCTGGCTCTATCACTACACAGAGCTACAGACTAGGGCGCGGCAAACTGGCATGGCAGGCCGAGCCCGATCGATAATCTAGCCTAGACAACTAACACACAAGACGGCATGTACGTACCACAGCAGCATGTACGTACAAGCGATCACATATCAACACCCTTTTCTTCTTAAAGGCCGTCTTGTGTTAGTTGTAGTCCCAGTCCCCATAGCGGTCCACCGGTCTTCGTTCTCTGAGAGGGTAGCGGCGCTCTGCTGCCTGCTGGCCGGTCTCTAACTCAATCACTTCTGAGCTCGCTGGGGAATCTGGCACGCGCTGCATGTTCCTGGCGTTCCACAGTTGACCGTCTGACAGTTTGTAGTTGAATCTGCCCAGAACTGCCGTCACTGTGTAGCATTTGCGGGACCAAGGCGACTGTCCTTTGGGAGTGTGGCTCCTCTTGACACGAACGCGTTGTCCTTTGCGGTACATCTGCTGCCAGGGTAGCGTCTTTTTGTCTCCTTTTCCGCCACTCCTATTCGATTTTGCGTTGTTAGCAACATTTTTGTTGGCGTTTTCCGGAGACTCCTTCCCTTCCTCTTTTGTGGGGCGTGACGGGCGGCAAACTTCAAAAGCAAGCCGCGGCTGTCGTTTGAACATCTTCTCAGCAGGGCTCTGTTGTTCACCTTCCTGGGCTGTGGCTCGGTAGTGGCACAGAGTCTGAGTCAGTCCTTCCTCCCACTCCTGAGTCCTGGCGAAGGTCTGAATATGATGTTTCAGATACCGGTTGAACACCTCCACGAATGCGTTCTGCTGTGGTGTGTAGACTGGAGCTTTCTGGTGGAAGATGTCCCTCTCCTGCAGAAATTCTTCAAACTCCAGGCTGACAAACTGTGGTCCATTATCCATGAGAATCCTGGCAGGGTTGCCATATCGAGCAAAAACCTGCTTCAACCACTGAATGATTCTTTTAGATGACGTTCATCACAAGAATTGCGTGAAGAGGCCAAACGGGCTGGCGATGCTGCAGTCTGGGCTCGATACCGTACTGTTCGGCGCCGAGTCAAATACCTAGTCAAGAGAGCAAAGCAGTCTCGTGTTCGGCGCATTTTCACTGAAGCTTCTGTAGGCCAAGCGGGCTTTTGGCAGGCCTATAATCTGGCCCGTGGTAAAACCAACGAACTGCCTGCTCTCAGCGTGAATGGAGAAACTGTTTCTGAACCAGCTGCCAAAGCCAATGCCCTCGCCGATCATTTCCACACTAACTGGCAGCCACCAACCTGCAACGTTCCTGCAGTGCGCCCTGCCACTCAAATGCCAGCTGAGCTCAGGTGCGTTGAACCCTGGGTCCATCGCCAGTTGTCCACTTTGAAAACTGGCAAATCACCCGGTCCGGACAAAATCCCCTCTCTATTTCTGAGTGTGTGTGCATCTGTTTTGGCTCCGGCTGTGACTGAACTGTTTAATCGTTCGCTGGAGGAAGGGGAAGTACCAGAGCAGTGGAAATCTGCCTTTGTGTCGCCAGTTCCTAAGTGCCGTCCCCCCAAATCTCCCAAAGACTTTAGACCAATTGCTCTGCTTAACATTATTTCAAAAGTGCTTGAGAGGCACGTCAAGCACTTACTGTGGTCCTATTTGCGGGGCAAAATTTCCAACAATCAGTTCGGCTTTCGAGCGGCCAGATCCACAACTGATTGCCTGGCGAACTTTATCCATTCGGTGGCTGATGGGCTGAATCAAACAACCAAAGTTGCGGCAGTCTTTTTCGATATTAAGGCTGCATTTGATCAGGTGCCGCATGCTGATTTGCTGCTCTCCCTACAAGAGCATTACTCTGTTCCGGACTGGCTGTTACAATGGCTTGCCTCCTACCTCTCGGACCGGAGGTATCAAGTGCGAGTCGAGGAGTGTCTGTCCAGTGAGCGTCCGGTGCTTAGCGGGGTGCCGCAGGGGAGCTGCCTCGGGCCTGACCTGTTTCTGGCATACATTGATGTGTTGTCCAAGCAAAGGTACAGTAATGGCACTGCTCTATATCTCTATGCCGATGACTCGTGTTTAGTTCGAGCAGTTGGGTCTGTGAACGATGAAAGAGCTCTCCAAGGTGACGTCGATCTATTTTCCAAAACAATAAACTCCCTTAAACTCACTCTTTCTACTACCAAAACCAAATACTTGGTATTAGAGATGTGCACGGGCACCTTTTTTCCGGCCCGGCCCGGCCCGGCGGGCCGATCAGGTGAGGCATGCCCGGCCCGCCATGCCCGACGGGCATCAAAATCGGGCCCGGCCCGGCCCGGGGGGCCTAAAAATTGTGCCCGGCCCGGCCCGGCCCGCCCAAAATCCGGCCCGGCCCTGTCCGGCCTGTTAATTTTGCTTTGTCTTACTAAATTTTGAAAATTTGGCATGAATTTTCAGATTAAAAGCTAAATTTCATGTTAAGCTTTGGAAATTGGCATTTTAAAACAGCGAATTTCAAATTTATGCTTGCTTTTAATTAGAGTGCGAACTGGTATTGGGTTGCTTTCCAGGAATTGGATATTGGGGTATTTTGTCATTAATAATGATACACAATGTATAATGCCATACAATGTACATTACATATCCAGGGCAGTGGGGGTGGTTGACTGACACCCTTTCTAAAGCCAGACGCAGAAGCTCAACCCTATAAATCAAAGTGTGCACTTGAATCTAAGCCTGAGCTCCAAATTGAGCCTTAAAATTAAGTTGGTCGGCAGGTGGGGTTAAGGGCTTGTGTACGAACGGCACCAAGGCTGAAATTACTGTTAAAATAATTCTGCATACGATACGGTAGAATAGCGCGTATTTTGAATTCATTTGGGGCAATGCTAAGCTGATCAAGGTGTTCTTTTTTTGTATTCTGCTGTTCTTTATACATGCCCGACGGGCATCAAAATCGGGCCCGGCCCGGCCCGGGGGGCCTGAAAATGGTGCCCGGCCCGGCCCGGCCCGTCCAAAATCGTTGACGGGCATGCCCGGCCCGGCCCACGGGCCGGGCCGGGCGCGGGCCGGGCCGGGCATGCCCGGCCCGTGCACATCTCTACTTGGTATGCTGGTAATACTTGGTAATACCAAATACTTGGTATACCAAGTATTTGGTCTCCATCCCCATCTCCCAAAACTTTCTAAAACACTTACTTTGGAGGGGTCTGACATCGAGCCAAGTTGAAGTGTGCAAGTATCTCGGTGTGTTAGTGGATCGACGACTGTCGTTTGTGGAGCAAACTGAGAAAGTCTGTGTCCAGGCCAAACAGGCTTTAGGTGCTCTGTTCAGACTTTTCCAGGGTGCCTCTCCGCTCTATGTCTTTGAGCGTGTGTATTCTGGTGTGATTCTCCCTCAGATACTCTATGCTATCGAATTATGGTTTCCGGCCTCCTGCAAGTGGCGAACGAAGTTGGAAAACGTGCAATACTTTTTCCTCAAACGGCATCAGAACAACTTTGTTCGCTCATACTCTCAGCTATTGAATGATTATAACAGTTCTGCATCGACACAAATTGTGCCGATCTGGCGTCTATCTGTGCAACGATGTATGCAGCTCTTCTACAGTTATTACTACGGTGCTCGGTTCTGTGTTGACGGCGCGATTCAGTCTGTGGTTGGTAGGCGTAGCATTAGACTCAGTCACGGTAGGGCGGTCGGTATGACTGGTTGCAGAACGGTTACCACCGCCTCTACCTTTTTTCCTACTGCTAGCCATATTTGGAACCACTTTCCTGCCGGTGTCTGTGACCTTGGTTTGAATGAGTTTAAGAGATTTGTAAGCAGTCTTTCATTCACGTTGTTATTGCGCGAACTGTCTGATACTTTTAACGTTCACAATTCAAAATTCTGCTGTCCGTTCATGTTTCGTAATTATTTCTAGTAGGTGGTTTTATGACTCCAACCGTTTACTGTGCGCTGCATGGTGTTGGTTATTAATCAGGAGTAAAAGTACAGTACAGTACAGTACAGTACAGACGTGTCAGTGGTGCAGAGAATTTCCGGATACTTGGAGTAGTTGTCCAGCAACACCACGATGCACTTCTTGTGGGCTGGGGCTGTCTCAAACGGACCAGTGATGTCCATTGACAGTTCCACCCATGGTTCTTCCGGTGTGTACAGGTGTTCTCCATGTGTGGGCACCTTGGGCTGCGACTTGGCGGAATCCAGGCAGGCACTGCAGTGACGCACAAACTCCTCGCTTTCTGTGGCCATTCCCGGCCACCAGTAGCCTTCTCTGAGCTTGCGTTTGTAGCGGACGATCCCAGGGTGTCCTTCGTGGGCTTTGCTGAGTAGTTCTCTTCGGAGTGGACCTGGAACAACGATCTGGTTGTTGTTTCGCAACACCAGTCCTGTTTTGTCCTCCACCGAAAACTCGTCCTTCATCCTGTGATAAGGCAAGTTGCAAAATTGGCTGGGCAATTTGGCTTTGTCTGGCCAACCCTCCAGGCAGTATTGCTTGACTTTGCTCAGGTCGTTCCTCAGAGCTTTGGCGATTCTTCCAGCTGAGAATCCCAACTCCTTGACGCAACGAATCACTCTACTGGGTGCAGAATCGGTCTGCAGGCGCGACAAGACATCTGCCATGTGGTTGTTGTCACCAGGCATGTACTGCACATCATAGTCGAACACGTTGAGTCTGTGTACCCAACGTTCGAATTTCTGCGATTTCCTTTGATTCGCCTGTCGATGTAGTAGTGCTTGCAGCGCTTGGTGGTCAGTTCGAAGCGTGAAGTGTCTGCCAAGCAAGTATTTCTCCCAATACTCGCAGAAAAACATCGCCGCATAGGCCTCCTTCTTGGTGGTGTCCCACTTTCGCTTGGTTGCGTCCAGAGTGTGGTGTCCAAATGCGACTGGGAATTCCTGGCCGTAGTGCACCTGTGACAGCATCCCACCAATGCCATAACCAGATGCATCGGTAGTGACAAAGGTCTGCTTTAAGGGATCAAACATCTTAAGGCGCGGTCCCTTCGGTCCGCCGAGCAGCTGTTTCACTTGTTCGAACGCCTCCTGAGTCTCCCGACCCCACACGAACTTCGTGTTAGCCCGTGTGAGTGCTCGAATTGGTTCCAGCTTGTCGCACAGTGAGGGCACGAACTTGCTCAAGTAGTTGACGGCTCCCAAGAAACTTTGCACGTCCTTGATGTTTTTAGGTGGTGTCATCTGCCGCAGACTCTCCAGTTTGTCTGGATCTGGCTTGACACATCCTTTGCAGATCACATGGCCCAGGAACTTCACTGATGGTTGAGCAATGATGCATTTCCGCAGGTTGAGGCGTAGATTCTTCTCATTCAAGCGTTGTAGCACCTGCTTCAAGCTGTCATCGTGTTCCCTTCGATTCGCTCCATACACCAAAATGTCATCGATGTAGGGCTGACACCCTGGCACACCTTCCAGCGTTTCGTGTACCAGTTTCTGGAATACTGCTGCACTGTCCTTCAAACCCATGGGCAGCTTCTTGTAAGCGTAGTAGCCCCATGGTGTAACAGTTGTTGTCAGCAGCTGGCTGTCCTCATCCAATTCTGCATTGAAGTATCCTTTCAGCAGGTCGATTTTGCTGAAGACTGCCGCCTGACTGAGTCTCTTGTACAGCAAATCGTGGATGTTTGGCAGCGGGTACAGCACTGGATCGATGTCCTTGTTGAGCGGACTCAGATCGCTTGTAATCCTGACTGATCCGGGGTCATCTGGTTTCTCCACGACCACCATGCCATGTACTCGATCGGCATGCTCAACTCGCTCCCAGATACCTTGGCGTTCCATCAGCTCGACGGCTTCTTTGGCTCTCTCCTCAAAGCGTACTGGGATCGATCTTACAGGCTGTCTGGGTGGCGTCCTTGCGCCTGGTTTGAGCCGAATTCGATGTTTGAAGTCTGGGTAGGTGCCGACCTCCTTTTTCGTCAGGTTGGACAACTCTGCCAGCAGTGGCTGCAGTCCTGCCTTCCTCCAAGTCTCCAGCGCATCTGGCTGCGAAATTTGAGGTGTTTTTGGCTGCTGCTCCTTCGGCACTCGACTGGCTCCTCCCGGTCCAGGTTTCTGCACAGTTGCGCATCTGGGGTCCTCCTGGATAGTGGTGCTGTTCGAATCCACATCGATATGCACTCCTCCCAGTGCACGCAGCGCATCCATGCCCAGTGTATTGTTGCATGTGTTGCCAAACACATACACTGGCACTGTCACTGACCGTCCTGCTAACGATAACTGCGCCCTGAATTGTCCACGGGTAGCGATTGTAGAGTTGTCGAAATTCGCGAGTCGTTTGGCAGGCTTGACAGAGGTCTGTCCAAAGCACTTGCGCCACTCGGATTCCGTGATTCCAGTAACATCTGAGCCAGTGTCTACCAACATCCTCAGCACGCGACTCTGCTGGTCCTTCTTGTCTGGTGTGATCAGCACCTGACAGTGTACTGATTGTTGTAGACTTCGAATTGAGGCTCCTCCTCCTTTGGCGATGTCCCTCACTCGAATGGCCCGATTTTTGTTGCTGGATCGTCCTGATCGGCACACATTAGCGAAGTGGCCCACTTTTTTGCACTTGTGGCACTCCTGTCCCTTCGCTTGACACGAATCGGCATTAGTTCTGTGGCCATGTCTGCCACAAGCTGTGCAGGCATCTGCTGCAGTTGACTTTGTCCCTGTAGGTGGGTTGGAATCCTTTTTGGCTGCGGCGGCAGGCTGGTGGAGGCGTCCCTGGCCTCCCCTCTGTCCCTTTCGTCCTCCGCGCTGATTCCGTCCCTGACTGGCCGCACTGATCTGCGCAGGTCGACTTCCTGTCAGTTTGGCAGCATCCTGGCGCGCCGTCTCATCTGCTTGGGCGATTTCCGCGAATCGGTCCAGGTTGACCTCCTTTTGGGTTAGCAACTTCTCCTGCGTATCGCGGCAACTCAGTCCTTTGACCAACTGAATGGCCAACAGGTATTCAATGAGGTCTCCTTCCGTGATGACACCCTCAGTGACTGGAAAGCTGCATTGTTGTATCAGCAGGCGTAGCTCCCTCAAGTAGTCAGCGATTGGTTCACCAGAGTGTTGAGTCCTCTGTAGAAAATCGAAGTGTGCTCTGACTGCATTGGTAGGGCGATGAAAAATCCTCCTGGCACCAGCTAGGAAATCCAGGTAGGTAGTCTGATTGTCGGTGAATTCCCTCTGGCTGGAAAACTGCGCCAATGCTGCTGCTCCAATGTAGGATGTCAGAAACTTCTTTTTCTCCTGGTCGTTGAGTTTGCCACCGGCCGGTCGGGTTTCATCGATTCCGGTGAGGAAATCAGTGAATAGTCTTTCCCATAACGGCCACATCAACACTGGTGACTCTCCTGGAAGAGCCCAGTATCGATCCGGTGGTGGCAGGTAGAGTTTGCTGGGTCCCGGCTGTGCCATCAGTAGAGCGACTGGGCACTAGGCGGGATGTTCTGTAGACTGCAGAGCAGCGGCGTTGTTTTGTCGATGCGGTGCTGGATCGACGGTAGAGCAACGGCGTTGTTTTGTCGATGCGGTGCGGGATCGACGGTAGAGCAACTGCATTGGTTCGCCTATGCGTTGTTGTTTGTCGCCGGTGCGGTGCTTGAGTCGCCGATGCGGTGTTGTCTGTCGCCGATGCGGTGTTTGAATCGCCGATGCGGTGTTGTCTGTCACCGGTGCGGTGTTTGAGTCGACTATGCGGTGTTGTCTGTCACCGCTGCGATGCACGAGTCGTTCCGTTTGAGTCGACAATGCGGTGTTATGAGTCACCGCTGCAAGTGTTCCGTTTGAGTCGACTATGCGGTGTTGTTTATCACCGCTGCAATGCACGAGTCGTGTCGTTCCGTTTGAGTCGACAATGCGGTGTTGTTTATCACCGCCGCGATGCACGAGTCGTTCCGTGAGACGTACGGTTCCTTCCGCGAGACGCACGAGTCCTTCCGCGAGACGCACGAGTATGTCCCTTCCGGCTACCAATGAGGCGGGCAACGCAGCAGACGTTGCACGCCCTCCGACCAGAGCAAACGACACACACGGCACTCCCCGTCCAGAGCAATTGACACGCACGCACACACGTCCGTCCGTCCTTACTGGAAACAGGTTGTAGGAAACCAACTCACTCGTCAGCAGTCGCGTTGGCTTTCTTGTTGGCGGTGGCAGTCTGCTGCGGTTCGAATTGCACGCCGGTCGCCACTGTTCCGTTTTCGGTTTTGCCTGCAGGTCCTTTGTCGTTATCCTATCGCCCGGCTGTCACGCGGTGTAGCAGGTGATGCTTAACAACAAAGTCCTTTATGCCAGGGCAGCAACGGACCATCAACCGCGCCAGTATACAACTAAAGACTGGCCACAACACACGCACTCTGAGAGCACAGACTAGAGTCAGCCGCAAGGCAGGTGCGCAGGGAGAGAAAGTGATTGTTTTCAACACTGCCTTGCGTCTGGCTCTATCACTACACAGAGCTACAGACTAGGGCGCGGCAAACTGGCATGGCAGGCCGAGCCCGATCGATAATCTAGCCTAGACAACTAACACACAAGACGGCATGTACGTACCACAGCAGCATGTACGTACAAGCGATCACATATCAAACCTGTCTCGGGGGGGTAAGGGGGGTTTGGCCTTTCCAGCTGCGGGGAGTAACCCCCCCAACCCCCCTAGTACATGTATGGAAGTGTCTATCTTTAACACTGTAACTAAACTGAATGTTACTAAACTCGTAACTAAGTAACTCGATTTTTTACTTAGTAATTTTCTGAAAATGAGTTTAGTTTGAGTTGAGTTTAGTTAAGCAAAATCTGAGTTTAGTTAGTAAAACTTAGTAACTAACTAACTAACTAATGATTTTACTTAGTAAATAACTAACTAAATTCAACCGGCACAACACTGCTCACTAATATTTCTTGTTTTTTCCGAACTTTTCGATGCTAAAAAGCTGTAGAGTGACGTATTGTTTGAATGCTATAGATTTATCCATGCCTAAAACTAAAACAAGCCCTACTTGGTCGTTCTTTGCGCAAACAATTTCAAGATTCGCTGGTCAGGCCACATGTGCGCTGATTTAATCATGTGAAGTCACAGCACAAAGATACTTCCGCGTATATATCCACCTATATCCGCCACATGGCGGAGATTTCATGAAAAAACGTCTTGCTCTTAAGCCTAAGCCTGAACCCAAAGCCTAAGCCCAAGCCTATGCCTAAGCCGAAAACCGAGGCTAAAAGTTGGGTTTGACAGCGAGCTGGGCGAATGGGCCTTCTCAATTATCTGCTATGTCGCGGATAACTGGAGGATATTTACGCGCTGATACATACAAACGCATACAGAAAGTTGGAGGAAGGGAGCATCCAGTACTATTGTAGGCACCGGAGCTGGCAGCTTAGGCATACAACTTATGTGCATTGGATGAATCGTGTGAAAAGATAGGTGGGATTTTATACAAAATTGGTACATAAAACAAACGCATAGGTAAAGAAGTGGAAAGCTGACAATGTACAGTGTAGTCTACTAGGAACTGAAAAGGCCGAAATGTTTTTGTTTATTATTAAGACACATATTCTGTAAATGCCACATTCCCATAGGTACAGTTCCTTCCATGGTGAAGAAAGTTTGAACTTTCTACACCATTAGGTAGACCATTGAGAGGTTAGTGACAAACCATACTTGGTTTCGCCAAATTCCTCAGACTGTGTGAGAATATGCAAATTTTGTTTTCCGATTAGCACTGTTTCGATTTTAGACAATAACTTTGTACTTAATGGATGGATTGCGAAGCTGATCGCACCATTCGATTCCTCAGTGTTTTCTGGTTCAGAAAAAGTGAAATTTGAGTTTCTGAACTGAAACTATTGGTGGCAAAATTCAAGATTTTCCGGAACTTTCCGGGTTTTTTTACACTACTTTTGCAGTTTTTCAGTTCCAGTACGTTAGTTTGTGGCGTGCCAATGAAAATCCCTCATTGTTTCGAAAGTGCATCCTATAGTGACGTTTTAAGCACATTAATCGAAAAATCGGTGTACCCACATCTTGAGCTATATTCAAAAGTTCAGTATGTTGTCCAAAATACCCCAAATCGGAAATTGCTGAATAACTTCGTACCGATGATCGTAGCTTAAAATGGTTTTCACCGCTGAATTTGCTAGGAAAATTCTCGTTCAGATGAGTATCAACAATGCCATCAGAATCAAAGGGGTTGAAAAGAAAATTGCAGATCTTGCAAAAATATTGCATTATGTCTTAAGGATTTGTGACAGTTTTTCCACTCGATTGCGCCTGTTGGCACAGTGCCAGCCAAAATACCGTCCCCTTTTGAATGCACGCCCCATCTACGACTCATTTAGCCATAACAAACAAAAAATCGATGTATCCCCCCTTTTGAGCTTTTTTCCGATGTTTACTAAGGTGTCGAATATACTCAGAATCAGAAATTTTTGAATAACTTTTGAACAGATGATCAGAGCTCAATACGGTTTTCAGGATTGAATTCCTCTCGAAATTTCTGTTTAAATGATTCCCTTATGGTTTTCATTTGCAAACGATTCGATGATTGAATCCTCAAATCGCCCCAAAAAACGGTTTTTTTCGGCATGACTTGTGCAGTTATTATAAATTGATGCGTTTGATTGTCAAAAGCCGATTTTGAAAATATCAAGCTATAATGTATGGTTTTACTTGAAAAATCTGGAAGGTGCTGTATGTACTGCTAATAAGACCAATTAAATACATGAAAAACTTCCACATTGTCTGAAATAAGAATAATGACACATCCTAGCATAGTTGAAGTTGGTTATGCTGTGTGTTTAAGAAGGAGCCTGACACTAACTGTCAAGATGATCTAAACGATGAGAATGAAAGCCTGGTGGAAGATGATGCAGACCTCCCACCAATACCCCATGACACTGACACAGAGGATGGTAAACTGTATGACTGCCCTGAGCCATTGTGCGTAAAACAATTTCAAAAAGAGGGCCAGCTTGCCTTGCACATCATAAGACAAAGCCATTTGTTCAAGCCTTTCAACACTGCCAGATTATGCATTCAGTCAGCTGGTGTCACAGAGTCTTGGCATAGAGCAGCTCCATAAAACTTCAGCAGACCCAGTGATCAAAGGAGCACTGAATAGTTTAGAACAAGAAAGGAACACTGAGGGTGTTAGTGGCATCCTGAGTGTGTAGTGACCAACCCATTTCTCTTGGTGGTGGCAAAACATGGTCAGTGATGCCACTAACACCTTCAGTTTTTCTTTCTTCTTCTAAACTATTCAGTTCTCCTTTGAACACTGGGTCTGCTGAAGTTTTATGGAGCTGCTCTATGCCAAGACTCTGTGACACCAGCTGACTGAATGCATAATCTGGCAGTGTTGAAAGGCTTGAACAAATGGTTTTGTCTTATGATGTGCAAGGCAAGCTGGCCCTCTTTTTGAAATTGTTTTACACACAAGGGCTCAGGGCAGTCATACAGTTTACCATCCTCTGTGTCAGTGTCATGGGGTATTGGTGGGAGGTCTGCATCATCTTCCACCAGGCTTTCATTCTCATCGTTTAGATCATCTTGACAGTTAGTGTCAGGCTCCTTCTTAAACACACAGCATAACCAACTTCAACTATGCTAGGATGTGTCATTTTTCTTATTTCAGACAATGTGGAAGTTTTTCATGTATTTAATTGGTCTTATTAGCAGTACATACAGTACCTTCCAGATTTTTCAAATAAAACCATACATTAAAGCTTGATATTTTCCAAAATCGGCTTTTGACAATCAAACGCATCACTTCATAATAACTGCACAAGTCATGCAGGAAAAACCCGTTTTTTTGGGGCGATTTGAGGATTCAATCCTCGAATCGTTTGCAAATGAAAACCAGAAGGGAATCATTTAAACAGAAATTTCGAGAGGAATTCAATGCTGAAAACCGCATTGAGCTCTGATCATCTGTTCAAAAGTTATTCAAGAATTTCTGATTTTGGGTATATTCAACACCTTAGTAAACATAGGAAAAATGCTCAAAAGGGGGTACATCGATTTTTTGTTTGGTATGGCTAAACAGTCGTAGATGGGGCGTGCATTCAAAAAGGGGCGGTATTTTGGCTGGCACAGTGCCAACAGGCGCAATGGAGTGGAAAAACTGTCACGAATCCTTAAGAGATAACGCAAGATTTTTGCAAGATCTGCAATTTTCTTTCAACCCCTTTGATTCTGATGGCACTGTTGATACTCATCTGAACGAGAATTTTCCAAGCAATTCAGCGGTGAAAACCATTTTAAACTACGATCATCGGTACGAAAGTTATTCAGCAATTTCCGATTTGGGGTATTTTGGACAACATACTGAACTGTTGAATATAGCTCAAAATGTGGGTACACCGATTTTTCGATTAATGTGCTTAAAACGCCACATATAGGATGCACTTTCGAAACAATGTAGAATTTTCATTGGCACGCCACAAACTAACGTACTGGAACTGAAAAACTGCAAAAGTAGTGTAAAAAAACCCGGAAAGTTCCAGAAAATCTTGAATTTTGCCACCAATAGTTTCAGTTCAGAAACTCAAATTTCACTTTTTCTGAACCAGAAAACACTGAGGAATCGAATGGTGCGGTCAGCTTCGCAATCCATCCATTAAGTACAAAGTTATTGTCTAAAATCGAAACAGTGCTAATCGGAAAACAAAATTTGCATATTCTCACACAGTCTGAGGAATTTGGCGAAACCAAGTATGGTTTGTCACTAACCTCTCAATGGTCTACCTAATGGTGTAGAAAGTTCAAACCTTCTTCACCATGGAAGGAACTGTACCAAAGGGGGCCCACAAAAGTCGGCTGTTACAGAATACGTCTCTTAAGTTCGCGACCCATCCGGTAATTGTAGTGCAGCGCAACGACACTCGGCCGGCGGCTGAGTGGCACATTCTTGCTACTCTTTTATGCATTCTTGGAATTGTTAACAGATACTGTAAAATAAACACACCAAACTTAGACTTTATTCAGTCTCTATTCAAGCTTGTGTAATTATATTCTATCGTCTGTCAGCAAGCATTGCAGGTCCTGGGACAGTACTGTCTGAGCAGTTGGTTAGAAGCACAATTTAACAGTCTGCTGTACGATGCACACAGATTAGCTGCCAATTTGTCTTGACAAGCTGGGGCAGGGCCGCCCGTGCAGAGAGCACAGGTGAGAGCGCAATTTTCCTTCATAAACGGTTGAGCTGACGTACAATAGCCGTAGCCTTTCAAATAATTGCAGTCCGCCCGTTTATCTGCACAGCCTCCTGAAATTATATAACACCATATTTACATGTGCTGCACATTTAGTTAACCTAAGTCTGCCCTCCCCTACCGTATAACAGCCTATACAATCTACCCTACCGGATTGAATAAAAGACAAAATAGCCAATGTACAACGTGCGTCGAAAAAACAACCCAGCAGATATTTTATTGTAGCAACCGCTAATCTAAACCGATTTGAATGAATCTTATGTGAATGAAAGACAAATAAATTATTGACAGATAGGTGCAATTTTCATTAAGATACTCTGATTGGTTCCTGAGATATTTGCCATCAAATGCTTTGCCATCACACAGATTTTGGTAATGGACGAACAGTGATTAAACAAGCCAGCACACTTCTTTGCTATAGCAATCGTGAATCTCAACCGATTCGAATGAATCTTTTTAAATGAAAGATAAATTAATTCTTGAAAAAAATGGTGACAATTTTATCAAGATAGATGCTCTAATTAGTTCCTGAGATACAGTGGCGGCCAAAAGTTTGGACGCACCACTAAAATTTTCAGTTTTCTGTTAATAACACCTGTTCTGTTTGCAGTTTGCGGATGAAGTTGCGTGCTAAGTTTGTGCATAGTAGCCCTGCATAACCTGAAACCATATGGTGTTCGGTCCCCCTCACGTTGCTGTAGTATGAATCCATTTTCCAAAGACCCCAGCAAAATGGGTGGACAAAAGTTTGGACGCACCTATGATTATCTTGATTTTTTTGCTTTCCAGATGTTTTGTAGGGAACCTAGCGGCTCTTAATATGTGTAGCTGCTATTTAGTCTTCTTTTTATTGCAATTTAGCAGCAGTTTGGAGGATGGCTCAGTCCAACCAACTTATTCAACCAAAGAGGGCTCTTGTGCTTGAGCTTAGACAGAGTGGTCTCTCTAATCTCAGATAGCCTGACAAGTTGGGTGTTCCGGAAATAGCTGTTCGTTCTGCCTTAGTTGTCTTCTCTGAAACCGGTTCAAACGTCAATCGGAAACGAACCAGTCGACCGAAATCGCATACAACATGGCAGGAATGGGTCCTTGTGACGATATGCCTAGTGATCGGTATAAGACTGCTCTTAAGGTAACAGAGCAAATCGAGGCTACATGTGGTCAAAGCATCTCTGTATGAACCCCGCACCGAATTCTACTGCAAAAAGGGTTGAGTTGTTGCATAGCAAGGAAAAAACACCTATCAACTTTTGTGACCGCAAAAACGGTTCCAGTGGACAAAGGCCCACCTACATTGGACCATTGTAGATCGGTTCCAAGGTTTTCTGGAGGGACGAAAAGAAGTGGAATCGGTGCGGAAGCGATGGCCGGCTATATGTCAAGCCGTTTGTGGGCGAAGAATTCCGACCAGACTGTGCAGAGCACTGTAAAGTGGGGGAGGCGGTAGCATTATGATGTGGACTTCTTTCCCATTGAAAGGCCTAGGGCCCATTTATTGTATCCATGGGATCATGGGTAAAACCGTCTACACCAACATGTTGGTAGACATCATGCTGTCATATGTAGAACAGAACCTCGGGCTGAATTGGCTGTTTCAACGAGATAATGACCCCGAACACACGGCAAGGTCAGTTAAACAGTGGTTCGCTAACTATGAAGTCGCAGTTTTGAACCGGCCTGCTCAGTCACCTGACCTGAATCCAATCGAAAATTTGTGGAGATATGTCCAGAGAGACGTTATCAGTAAAGCACACCCTAGATCTGTCCGATCTGGAGACAGCCATCACAGAATTTTGGATTTGTATTCCCCTGTCTGTGTGCCAGAAAGTAGTCAACTCTATGCCCAGGCGCTGTGCAGTTGTGGTCAAGTCTCATGGCTTCCCAACAAAGTGCTAGTCGCCTAAATACATGTTTCATTCTTGCTTGTTCTAAATTATTGCAGGTTGCTCCGTTTTTTTTAAAAATCCGTTGGTGCGTCCAAACTTTTTTCCACCCATTTTGCTGGGGTCTTTAGAAAATGGATTCATACTACAGCAATGTGAGGGGGACCGAACACCATATGGTTTCAGGTTATGCCGGGCTACTATTAGTGATGTAAAATTATGGAATTTGAATTTCAATTCAATTACAATTAAATTATGGGCTCAGTTTTTAATTTCAATTAAATTAAATTAAATTAATTGAAATAGTTTTCGATTATTTTCAATTACAATTATATTTTCAATTAAATTATGGAACCTTGGAAAATTTCAATTATACAATTTTTTCGATTGTTTTTTCAATTTTTTGAAAATTGTTGTATTTTTGCTGTTAAAAGACAGCGACAGTGACCCGGGACTTCGAAAAATGTCCATGTAACCCTTACTAGCAGAAGCTACTCCATTGGAGTAGTACCCCACATACGTAGAATCACGCTTTGCGTGCGGCTGTTTACTGACCATAAATGTGACCGGAAAATGAAAGTGCAAAAATGTGATTGGTCAGTCACACGTCAATCACGCTTTTTTGTCAGACAATGCTCAGTGCTGCATGCAACGCGTGATTGGCCAGTCAGAGCAAATGACGCTTTTTGAAAATTTCAGTGAATGCGAAAACATTTTAGCCACGCATTTCATGTCCCTATCCCTACTATGGCCAGGCACACAAAAAGTACGTACGCACGCTCTGCGTCTAAGAGGTAAAAGCTTAGAGACACCTGGTTAGCCTGCTGCCCAACCAGGCGAGAAAATTTTAAAAATGTGCCTTTCAAAAACGCATAAAATGGCATCTGGGGGAAATTTACAGCTAGTTCATTGTTTATTATATATCAGTACATATTCTAAAGATTTTCAGCATTTTTGAGCAACATCGCATCTTAGGTACCTTTGCCAAAAAGGGGGTGTAAACCCACCATACATAAAAATATCACTGTTTTGACTTTATTGAACAACAAAATAAAAAGCAGAGCATAAACTATTACAAAACAAAGTGAGGTTAGTATAAAGAGGTGACAAACCCTAAATAGATTTTTGTATGGAGTCATTAGCGCCTCTAATACTCACGCATTTCCTTACATTTACCACAGGAAATAATTGAAAATATAATTGAAATTCCAGGCGAATTTCAATTAAATTACAATTAAATTATGACACAACTTTTGAATTTCAATTAAATTAAATTAATTGAATTGAAATTAAAAAGGGCCAATTATGCGAATTTCAATTACAATTAAATTAATTTTTTACATCACTAGCTACTATGCACAAACTTAGCACGCAACTTCATCCGCAAACTGCAAAAAGAACAGTTGTTATTAACAGAAAACTGAAAATTTCGGGGGTGCGTCCAAACTTTTGGCCGCCACTGTATATACTTCAAATGCTTCAGAAATAGTGGACTGCCGTTTAGTGGAGGATGGTGACGAAAGCAGTTGAGGAGGAACAATAGCCGGTGCATTTTTTCAAGCAGTTGAAACCACCACAGACCCGCCTTTTGCTACCTGTCCTTATAGTTAAGGTAGGCCTCCGAGTGAACACCTACCGAGCTACCGACTCGTTAGTATCTTAAAACCAATTCCAGATAACACTATGCTTAGTTTTTTTTCCATTTTAGAGAAGGAACTTATATAAAATGACAGGAAACAGTAGCTCTGGATAGCTCTTATAACTGGAAAATGTTATTTCAGTTTAAAAATGGATTTTAGGCGAATAGTTGAATTTGTTTTCACCTACAATAGATGGCTGCTCCAGACATACCTGACCAGTTCACGCTTGATTTGTAAAACTTTACTTGAAATTACAAAAAGAAAGCTTGTGTTAAAGCATAGCAGGTACTGTATTGCGTTCAAAACAAAAATCAGAATAATGTTTTAGCTATATTCACTTCCGCCTTTGTTTTCTCACGATGGACAGCTTTTATTCACTTTAAAAACAGTGACTTGGGGGCCGTTCATAAACGACGTCGTTCCAGAGGGGGGGAGGGGGGGTCGGCTGAAATGCGACGATAGACGACGCACCAGGAGGGGGAGGGGGTTAGCAAAAAACGACGTCGCTTTTTTCGGAATTTTAGGGTACTTCAATTACATTATTTTCGATTTACGCACATTCTATCAAACGTTTCTCCATACAGAAAAGCTTCCCAGAGCGGTTGTAGGGATTTATTCTATTGATTGTGCAGTATGGTAACAAGAAAACGTCACAGTACTCTATGTACTGCCGTTTTATTGGGGGGGGGGGTAAACCGAAAACGACGTCGCCGTAGGGGGGGGGTCCCCAAGAAACGACGCAAGGCGATTTTGGGGGGAGGGGGGGTCCGAAAAATCGGGATTTTGGAACGACGTCGTTTATGAACGGCCCCTTGTGTGCTAAAATCGGTCAATTAAACTAAGACCATGGTCTTTTAACTGGAAAATGGGTGTCTATGAATATGAACCAAGTTTTCTGACCACCTATTAGAAGACCATGGTCTTATAACTGGAAACAAAAACCTATTTATAGACCATGGTCTTCTAACTATGGTGGTCTTATAAGCGGTAATCTCCGGTACTACTGTCTAAGTACGAACGGCCGTGATTTATGTAATTTACGGTCACAAACGACAGTAATAGACTGATATAAAGAGAAATATTATTGGGCTTACGATCCTTTAGAAAGCAGTAGATTTTAGCTACTAAATTTTTAAGCCATTTCTTAATAATGTTACCAGGATTCGTAGTGCAGAGATTACAGGTAGCCGGGCAATTGTTTTTCATGAATTCCTGCGCTCCGGTGCACCATTGCAGTGATCTGAGGTAGGCGCAGTCTGATCTTCGATCCGTGCAGCCGCCAGGTGGCGCTGTTGTCGGTCTAGGCGTTGAAGGAGTCACCTAAAATCAGAGAATCAGTTAGATAGGACATCTTGGCTTCGATGGTATACATGTAACAGGTCCGGGCCGGCGTGGGGGAGGGGCGTTCCGTCAGGTGGGGGTCTTCGGGGGTTCGCCCAGTGGGGGAAGTCCAAATTTTCAAAAAGCTCTAAAACGCCTGGAAATGCGCTTTAGTACGTTTTTCTCAGCAAGGAGGCTAGATATCGCTATTTTAAGCTGCCAAATAGCGTTTTAGAGCCAAAAACAAGCAACAAAACGATAAAAAGGGGCTTCCAAAAACACTGATTTCTCTTAAATATCAGCAGCGGAAGCGCCAAATTCGGTTTCCAAAGGCTTTTCAAGCGAATATTAAGTTAAAAATTAGTGATTTCTGAGTCAGTTTGTCAGTACTGGAGCCGCTACTAGAACCTGTATTTTTGGGTCGGGGGTCCCTAGAACTGTCTCGGGGGCGTGAGGGGCTTTTGCTCTTCTAGCTATGAGGAAACCCACAAAGCCCCAGTACATCTATGTGGGATGGACTTCAGATTTCAATACAGTACGCACTGCCAAAAAACACGTACCACCGGTCCGTCGCACTGATAGAGTTTGTTAATTTTGAAAGAGTCGGTCGAGCTGAAGCCTCTTCGCTGGCCGATTTCCGCTCCAGCCTGCCGCGGCACTATAGTGGGTAGGTCATTTCTGCTGAACGCGTCCTTTTCGTAGTGCATTATCGATCCGTAATCGTATGCAGTGCCCAAATGGTCGATGACACGCAGAGAATACTTCTCAAATTGATCTGCAGTTGCAATGTGTCACAAGGATACTGTATGTACAAGGTGTGCCAAAATACAAACCAGCGAGCCAATTTTGCGTTTGGCAGTGAACAAAAGGGATCTGTCCAGAAGTTACTGTTATTTTAATAGTGAAATTTTATTTTAATTTAATATTAAGAGTCAGTCTCTGAACCGATCGAGTCTTGGTCCTTTGCCATATTCAGACCCCAAAAATGAAACTTTGGCATGGAGGGCTCAAAGTTGGACGACTAATACGTATGGATAGGTTATATAACCACCGCAAAGGATATCCCGATTCGATGCTCCACGCTCGAGATACGGCCTTCTGAAAATCGGTCCGCTTAACTATGGGACCAAATTTCAAAATCGAATTTCTAGCGCACTAATCAGTGTTGGGACTTAAAAATTGGGGGTTTAGGGTAACTTTTAGAGTACTTTCAGAATCAACGGTCGAATTGCATTTTCAATGAAAAAAATTTTTTTCGACCCCCTTTGGAGCCCCTAGCTCGTCTGGAACCCCTACACCGTTTTTTATTTCAGAATATTGTAGCGCTATCAATTCCCTACAGTTTGGTATAAGCCACATTGGCTAACCCGTTGAAGAAAGTGGTGAAATATGGCTTCAAATTTGAAAAATCCTTAAATTTTTGCTAGAAACTGAAAATTTGGTGCAGTACCAAAACTAAAAATTTGTGGATTTTTCAAGTTTGAAGCCATATTTCACCACTTTCTTCTGCGGGTCAGCCAATGTGGCTTATACCAAACTGTAGGGAATTGATAGCGCCACAATATTCTGAAATAAAAAAAACGGTGTAGGGGGGTTCCAGACGAGCTAGGGGGCTCCAAAGGGGGTCGAAAAATTTTTTTTTCGTTGAAAATGGAATTTGACCATTGATTCTGAAAGCACTCTAAAAGTTACCCTAGACCCCCAATGTTTAAGTCCCAACACTGATTAGTGGGCTAGAAACTCCAGCAGGAAATTTTGGTGCAGTACCAAAACTAAAAATTTGTGGATTTTTCAACTTTGAAGCCATATTTCACCACTTTCTTCCACGGATTAGCCAATGTGGCTTATACCAAACTGTAGGGAATTGATAGCGCTACAATATTCTGAAATAAAAAAAACGGTGTAGGGGGGGTTCCAGACGAGCTAGGGGGCTCCAAAGGGGGGTCGAAAAAAATTTTTTTTCATTGAAAATGGAATTCGACGTTGATTCTGAAAGTACTCTAGAAGTTACCCTAAACCCCCAATTTTTAAGTCCCAATACTGATTAGTGCGCTAGAAATTCGATTTTGAAATTTTGGTCCCATAGTTAAGCGGACCGATTTTCAGAAGGCCGTATCTCGAGCGTGGAGCGTCGAATCGGGATACCCTTTGCGGTGTTTATATAACCTATCCATACGTATTAGTCCTCCAACTTTGAGCCCTCCACGCCAAAGTTTCATTTTTGGGTCTGAATACTGAAACTCGATTGGCCCAGAGACTGACTCTTAATATAATAGAACTAGCCGATTTTAATTTTAATTTAATATTAATATAATAGTCCCCTGTTAGTTTTAATTTAGATTTAATATTAATACTATTAAATAACAATTTTAATAGTATTTTAATAGCATTTCTAAAATTAGATTCTAGATTTTCTAAAAGTAGATTCTAAAATGAACTTTAAAAGTTTTGGACACACTTTAGCGAATTGGCGAAACAGCATCTTTTGCTTGAAGTTGCTAATGTAAGTTGAAAATTTAATCCGAGATCCAACTTAGAAGCATTTTTCTCTGTAAATTCATGACCATTCTTTTTAAAATAACTTTGTCTGAACATGGTTTTAAGCATACATGTAACAGAGGAGCCTGCCGGTCTCCCCCCACTCGAGTTAGGCCAGACCCCCGGATGGGGAGCGCTCCCTCGAGACAACTTTTCCGACCCCCATTCCGATTTTTCTGGCAAGTAATTTTTTGAGCAATTTCAGACACAAAAATTGCCAAAATCGCCTGTAAAACAGCACTTTTTAGCCGTATTTCAGCCCAAATTAGCGATTCTTGACGATTTAGCAGAAAAATTGCGATTTTATTGCTATTTTTGAGCGTTTTTTAGTGCCCAACCCCCTCCCAAAATTTGGGCTCAGACCCACCAACCCCGTCCCCTTCCGCAGATGACCTGTTAAGATATTCGAAATTGCATTCGAACAGAACCTAGGCATTAAAATTTGAAAGAAAATATTGATGCATAGTTATAGAGACATTTTTGACAGGAAAAGACTGTTACATAGGTTATTGAGTAGATTAAGGTCCTTTTGTCATTCATGCCTATTACTGAGAAAAGTTTCACAGTTTCCAAGATTCGAGATTCAGAGGGCTGTTGGACACCTTCAATTTTTATCATTTTCAGAGGTAAAATTCTGATTTAAATTCTAGTATTGTAGGTAACTCGTTCATTGTGAAACAAGGTCAAACTATTAAAATGCTATTAAAATACTATTAAAAATAAATTTTAATATTCAGCCCCTCTTTGTATTTTTAATTTAATTTAATATAATAGTAGGCCCTCTATTTTAATATTAATATAGATTTAATACTATTAAAATGGCACTATTAATAATAGTTTTATTTTAATATTAATATATTAAAATAACAGTACCAGAAGTCTAATTTTCTGCCATTGTCTATGATACAGAACTTACCGGAGTTTTCCCAAGGGATATAACACGGAAAATCACGTTTCTCAGTGAAAACATTGCCGCCAGTTAATTTGGGATATTAACTGGAAACGGAATGGGATATTAACCCAAACAATGTTTTATCATAAATACAGTATGCGCGTGTAAAGAAAATTATTACAAATTTGACATAAACATTGCCGCCAAGTAATATCCCATGGGATATAAAGCGGAATAAGGGTCCATGTAATATCCCAGTGGGTTATTAAGTGGGGTGGGATACTAAGTGCAAATCTCCGGTACCTGTACGCTGTTGGGTTTGGCACAATAGTAGAAGAGAAGTAGAACGTACCTTCCATTCCGGGAATGATGTTAGACCAAACAACGTCCACATAACTGTCACGGTCGTTGCGTCCTTGTTCGTGGAAGAATCCCACGGCGTGCATTAGTTCGTGCATGATGATCCCTTTGACCAGACAACCACGGCCTAGTGAGAGATCTTGTCTGCCCCCTACAACATTTTGTGCTAAAAAATTCTTTCAACCTAAGCTTGCCTACTCTAGGCTTATGCTTAGGCTTAGTCTTGCTCTTAGACTTTGTCTCTGGCTCGAGGTCACGCTTTAGATTCAGGTTCTGTATGTTTTCGTCAACGGAGATAATATTTTTCTTTATTACTTGTGTTAAACCATTTCAAGCTGGGATAAAGAATTGCAATAAAGCGCTTCTCCCGACATACCATTTAATGCAAACAGTTACTATAGAAAGTTTACCTTGTTTTCCTACCGTTGAGTAACATCCATCATCGGGGAAAATGCGCACATAATTGTAGTCACTGGAAGTCTTCGGGACGAATTGAATGCACGTCTGTTGCGTGTAATCTTGCATGGCCGCGGCGATTCTCGAGCGACTAAAAAGAACGGTTAGTCGATTCTTAGGTACTATAGCGTTCGTATGTACAGTACATACTGCATAGTACCTGTAGGAGGAATACTGACTGGAAATGGTGTAGGGCACACGTCGCGTCCATAACTGGTATCGATTTTTGATTGCATTTCTGAGCAGACTGTTCTGATCGTCGATCGACGGTTTTCCATTTGCAAATGACTCCACATTCTTGGCATTCAAATTCTTTGTTGAGATGTCTCCCTCGAATAAGTCCGGTCGTTCACTCGCTTTCCGATCGCCTTTCTCTGATGGAAGCACGTAGGATGATCTTTGGAAATCCTCTGCTGAGAGACTGGTCTCTTCGTCTGGCACGTTCTTGTTGAAGAACTGAAAGTTGTTTTGAAACACGAACCGGACGGGTATTCTAAAGACTAAGAAAACTCTTTTAGCATAGTACAGTAGAACCTTTTTGTCTTCGCCTTTGCTCAATTCGTTCACTCAGGATTTTACAGAAGGATTTTACTCTAGAATTTGGATACCCAACGGTTTCCATTCTTGGTCACCGTCAGCGTCGCATATATGGGGGTAGTATTTATACTACGAATCACTTTTATTTATACCTATATGAGTACACTTACCTTAGAGTCATCCTCAGCTGTTACCAGCGAAGAGAAGAAAAAAAATAGAACAGCCAACCTAAGCAGTGACATCGTGGCCAACCGGAAACCGGGCTTTTCGCTCAAGTGCAAATCAGATATGTGGGCATTTTTTATTGGTTCGGTGCAGCTTTAGTTTGCTCAGTTGCCTATTGTTTGCTTAGAGACACCTCCTAAGCGCTGTGACGTGTCTTACACTCTGATAATATATTTCAGTCCAACCCTTACACAACCGGATCACACTGCCTCAGTCAACACCAGAACGCGCCATATTCGAATGGATAATTAGAGTAAGCACACTGTCCAGTATGTGTTCTACTTGACTGGTGTCAGTGGCACAGGTCACATGAGGGTAACAGGTTCTGGCCGGTTTTCCTGGAATGGATTGGCCCGGAGTGACTTTTTCGGTGAATATATCTTGGATGTACTGCACTGACGAGTCGTAGCTTGATTCGCCTGGAAATCGCTTTTGTTTACAGTGATATCGTAGTGTTGTTCTTTATTTAATTACCCTCGTATTCGGTCAAGTATTTGCTGATCGGTCTCAGAGTCAATTTATCCGCCAAAATGTCTTTTTTGTTGAGAAACAAGATAATCGATTTGTCTATGAACCACATGCTGCTTACCACTGATGCGAAGAGATCGACGGTCCATAGCAGACGGTTCTAAATTTATAAATTATCGGTCACTGAAAATTATCGGCAAATTGCATGGTCACCAACGAACGAATGAACGAACGAACGAACGAACAAACGAACGAACGAACGAACGAACGAACGAATGAACAAATGAACGAACAAATGAACGAACAAACGAATGAACGAACGAACGAACGAACGAACGAACAAACGAACGAACAAACGAACCAACGAACCAACGAATGAACGAACGAACGAACGAATGAACAAACGAACAAACGAACAAAATGAACAACCAAATGAATGAAGAAATAACTAACTAACTGACTGACTGACTGACTGACTGACTGACTGACTGACTGACTGACCGACTGACTGACCGACTGACCGACTGACCAACCGACAAATAAATAAATAAATAAATAAAGAAATAAAGAAATAAATAAATAAATATAACAGTGTTTTTACTGACTTTACTTTAGGTTTTGCGTTTTCCGTTTCGGTCACGTCATAGTCGGATAGCGCTCCAATATAAATCAGCGCATTAACGTTGTCAAATAGATGAATCCATTTGCGGCGCTCCGATTTCTGACCACCCACATCGAGAACTCTGTAACGGAGCAGCTATCAGAATCTGAAGCTTTGATTTTATTTTAGAATGCCACTTAAGTAAGGCACCACTTAAGATAAATAAAATTCAAAACCTGAACGGGCTACCAAGGGCCACAAAACTCAGCTCGACGATTCCAGAAGTGCGCATGCGGGACTGGAGCATGTCCTGATTCGTAGGAACAAAAGTGCTTTCGGATACCCTGTCCAGACTGTCTAGGAAACTAAATAAAACTCAGCAACGCAGAGTATACATAGTTAGGCTTTAGAACGTCATACTATTTAGCACAGTCGTCAATTTCAAATTCGTTACGTCTACTGTAGCAGTACTGTATTCCGGCGTCCGCCCAGAGCAGTCTGAGAGCGCTGCAAACTTCTTCCGTGAATGGTTTATTGGTGTCACTATGTGCAACTGCCGTTTTGATCAGTTCTATTTCAGTCTGAAAAGAAAAAGGGAAGAGCTTGTTTCTCCAAAATGTAACTGGTTACGGTAAGAGCTTGGCTCTCGTAGTTGATTTCTAGTTGGTCCATCGCCGCTATCAGACTCTCCATGGCCTGAATAACGTTAGCGTAAATGACGCTCCTTCTTTCTTGACGCTCCGCTTCGGAGAAACCTTCTGTGTGCAGAATTCTGGAACAGGTAGGGAAAATAATAACGTAGGCAATGTAATTTTGGTCCAATCTTGGCGACTTGGAGGGCCAAATTTTTTGCTTTTTTCAAGATTTAACCCATGGTCAAGAAGGGTAGGGGTAGGGGTAGCACCCTAGTGCATATTGGCCGGCCGAAACTTGCAAACAAGGTGGCCCAACAGCTGCTTGTCAAATATATGCGGTTAGCTGCAAGATGACACATGCAACCCAACCAAACCCAGCATATTGTTTACGGCTGGTGTCTTATTATTCGGCCGGCTAATTGGCTCAGTTGGGAGGGTCAAGAGGTCAAGGTTAATGAATAGTTTGGCCGCAGCTTAGGATTATGAGGCCCGATCCGATCCGAGCCGATGTGCGGGGGGCCTTACGGCCTGCGATCAGACTCGAGGTCCATTCCGCTACCCCCGTGGTTTCGTCATCTCGGACGTTTCCCTTCTTTCACTGCCAAGCCACTCAAGCCATGCTGTTGGGCGCCAGGTACTAAGAGAGTGCCTGGCGTGGTGACGTCATAGTGCTGTCAGCTCCCAACGGCCGCCCGGCGGACTGACACTAAACCGGTATCAGCCTTATTGCTGGTCTCTCAGACAGCTCCTGACGTCGTTGATCTTCCCTCCAACGAGTACTGTTATTTTACTATAGTATAGTAAAACAAAAATTAGTAATACTAGTGGTATTTTACTAGTAGTAAAATAATAGTAAAAAGTAAAATTAAGAGCCAATAGTAAAGTAAAAATAAAATTAAATTACCAAAGGCCGTGAATAGTAAAATAGAAATTTTACTACCATTTTACTAGTTTTTGGAGGATTCCAGCCAGAATCTTGATCAATTTTGCAATAAAAGATGTGTGGGTCCAGTTTTGTGGGTCCAAATTCACACATTGTTGTCCGTCTACAGTTCTGGGCAACTTTGTATCATGATCAAATTTAGCAACTGTTTGCACCAAATCAATTATTCACAAAATCTTGGCATTATTGACTCAAAATTCCACGTTATGACTAGTAAAATCGTAGTAAAATGGTAGTAAAATTAGTAGAATTATTAGTAAAACAAAAATTAGTAAAATCGGAGCTGCCTGGTAGTAAAATAAAATAAAAATTAAATTGACTGGCTGAATATGTAGTAAATTTAGTAAATAGTAAAATAAAAATCCACTAGTAAAATAACAGTACCAACGAGGCGTGCTTTTTGGAGCGGCTTTCGGTGCAACGGCAGTTGGCTCCCATTTTACCTACTCACTGTAACCAGCTTTCGGTGGCTGGGTGGAGCGTTGTGCCGACGACCAACTCTTTGCAGCAAGAAACTTGCCGCGCCGAGAGGATGAACCACTACAACCGCTAGGGATGCAGGAGCCGCCGTGACTCAGAGGCAGCGAGCTACCCACTGAGCCAACGACGGGGCGATTATGAGGCCCACTGTGTGCAGTAATGTGAGTATAAAATTGTTGGTCAAACTCACAGTATTTGCTTTAGAATAGTAGATTTTCCGCACCCTCCGGGCCCTACAAATACATGTACGCATTGCCTTTGATTTGAGCTACTAGCAATTGCTACATAATTTTAAGATTCACCCAGTAGTAAAAGTCGTATAACTTTGTTGACATCTTCTTCCAGCAACTGTTCTATTTGCTTGTTCACTTTGAACTGTTCGCGGGTCTCGGTACTCTCGCAAACGCCCATAATATAATACTAAACACGTGCGCCACTTTCAATCCGATGGGATAAATGGTTGGACAGGCATACGCCCCTAGCTGTCTTATTCGTGACTCCACCTGCCGGTGTTGAGGCTGGAGAGCAGATGAACTTTAATTGTTGTCTGCAGAACCGTTACAACCTTGGACAAACAAAAGTTTTAATTCTAAATACGTTCTAAATAGAAAGTTGACGGCAGATACAAGGATGAGTATTATCTAGTGGTTGAAATGGCAGACTTGGCCAGCAATTTGAAAGTAAAAACTCTGAGGTTGTCTGCGCATTGTGTTAAAGTTTCAGCCAAATTGATCGACAAATACCAAAGTAACAGCAACATACATGTAACAGGGGGGGTCTGCCCCCCACCCGACTTAGGCCAGACCCCCCCCGGATGGGGGACCCCCCCCCGAGACGATTTCACCGCCCCCCCCCCTCCGATTTTGCTGGCAAGTAAATTTTCGAGCAAATTTTTGCAATTTTTTACACTTTCACACACAAAAATTGCCAAAATCGCCTGCAAAACAGCACTTATTAGCTGTATTTCAGCCCAAACTAGCGATTTTTGGCGATTTTTAGGCCAAAAATCGCGATTTTTTTCGATTTTTGAGCGTTTTTTAGTGCCCACCCCCCTCCCCCAAAATTTTGGCTCAGACCCCCCCGGCCGGCGCCAGACCCCCCCCAACCCCCCCTCCCCCATCGGCGGATGACCTGTTACATGTATGAACAGCAAGACCAAACCAGCGATAGATAAATGGCCCCTAGACCTATTTTGTAGTGACTACCGGAGAGTGCTGCATAGGGTACCCCTCCAGATAGCGTACCCTGGGTACACTAACTGGCACTTAGTGCCGGATTGTGTACCCGGGGTACACTATTTGGAGACAGATTTTATGTCATGGGTGTCCAAAATTTCCAACATTACGGTAGATTTAAAGCAGGTCTACGTGTATTTTTTGCGAATTTTCAACCGTTTTTACTGATACGTACAAACCTCACAAGAATGGAAACTTTGACCAACCACTCTCATTTTCATGGCAGAAACAGTAATCTCGATTGGAAAATTTCATTTTTGCTCAGAAATCGTGAAAACAAGCAGTTTAACATGATTTGGCTAAGTGCCAGTTAGTGCACCGGGTACACCATCTGGATCTCATTTTTGTTGCGGAAAATGCTAAGTGATGGTTAGTGTACCCGGGTACCCAATGCAGCACTCTCTACCGTTGTCAAGTAAATTAGTTTAGTAATTTACTTACTTTTTAATTTACTTGCACCTCCACAAAATAATTTACTTACTTTTTAATTTACTTTGACAGATTTACCAACAATTTAATTTGATTTTAATTTACTTTCAACTTCTAATTAAATTCTAATTTACTTTTCTATGCAAAAAAATGCCGAAAATACCACAAAATCACCAAATATATGAGTATGGATTTCTAGTAAACTGATGGCACTATGAATCTAACTCCATTCTTTTGTTAAGCTTCATGTTTTTGGTAAAATCAGTTGTTCAGAAATGCATTATAATTATTTTTTCTAGGAGCAAAGCAACAGATGTAAAACTTTGGCTAACACTGTAACTTATGGACAAACCGGGATTTGATGAAACAAAGGGCTTTTAATGCATCAGTGCATACATGTACGTCTCAGGAGGTCTGGGGTCTGCCCCCACCCGACTTAGGCCAGACCCCCCGGATGGGGACCCCCGAGACGATTTTCCCGACCCCCCTCCAATTTTTCTGGCAGGGAATTTGTTGAGCAAATTTTCGCGATTTTTTACAATTTCAGACACAAAAAAAGCCAAAATAGCCTGCAAAACAGCAGTTTTAGCTCTATTTCAGCCCAAATTAGCGATTTTTGACGATTTTTAGCCGAAAATTTACGATTTTTAAGGGTTTTTAATGCCCAACTACTCCCAAAATTTGGGCTCAGATCCCACGCCCGGCGCCAGCCAGACCCCAAACCCCCTCCCCCTTCGGCAGATGACCTGTGACATGTATGCATCAGTGGTTGCACGAAACCTGTAGCTTCACATTCTATACGTAGTATAGGCTTCCAGTTATTAGGTTTATAAAGCAAGCATCTACGGTAACCTCTATAGGTTTAGCCCTGACCAATTACGATATACATAACAGCAATCAGCTGGTTTTATTCCATAACTTCAGGGGCGGAAAATCTCTATTAGCACTATTAGACTATTAGACTTTTAGTGAGCCTTGCAAGTTTGCCAAATTCTAGTTCTACCCACCTAGAATCTCGCGTGAGATTCCTTATTGCGTTTAGTTAACACTGGTCAAGCACACAGTCCTCATCCTCAGAGTCAGAAGTATCAAAAAAATTCAGAGAAAATTGTGTTGAATGATCTGCTGCATTGCAGCTGGGTTTCCATTCCCAACAGTGAGAGCATATGTACATTATGTGGTTAAATAGACAGACAGGAAAGGCACAAAACACACAAAAGTAACATACGAGAGCCAAGACTACCACAGGTCGAATAGTCAAAGAAGCAAATTACAAGTAAATTAGAAGTAAATTGAAAGTAAATTTTCAGGCTTTTCGATCTAATTTAATTTACTTTTTACTTGCTTCGCCATTTTCGTCAGAGATTTAATTTTATTTTAATTTACTTGCCACTTAAGACTGGTTTTCTGTAATAACCGACTTTTCCATGAGCCCATAGGAACAGTTGCCCCAACTTTGTTGGATCTTTGAACTTTATACATGGTTGGATAGCCCTTCCCTCACAACGAAACGAACGAACGAAACAACATTTTCAGAAACTAGGCACACCATTGAATTGCTCAGGAAATTCTGCATCAGATAAACTATAAACATATTTTATGCGATGAATTTTTTGACCAAAAAATTTTGAATTTACACTTTCATAAGCACAAATTTTTGGGTTTTTGACCGATTTCATGGTCTAAACCTGAAAGGCCACAGAATTTTATTTGTTGTTTTAGAAACTAACTCTATTTAGCATCGAATTAACACCTTAATTTGAAAATCGGAATGTACCCCTTATTCGCTATTTTGCATTTTATGGTGCAGGCTCACAGAAGGTGGTTAACTGTAGATCAAAAGTTTTCGGCCCATAAATCATGAACCGAGAGGCGCACTTCAAAATCTTCTACACCATTCGATTTGCCATTAATTTCTGCATCAGGTGCGCCATCAATGTTACTCTACTTGAATTTTTAGTGCCAAAATTTGGATCTTTTCCTTTTCCAAAGTTGAACTAAACTGAATAGGCGTTATGTTACACTAGGTTTTTTGTGATTTCTAACGCATAGCTGTGTGTTTGTTCGGTTTACGTTCAATTGGTCGCCATCGATTGGTCGCCGTTTGATTGGTCGCGATTGATTGGTCGCCATTTGAATTGGTCGCCGGCTTAATTGGTCGCCAGTTCAACTGGTCGCCGGCTTAATTGGTCGCCGTTTGATTGGTCGCCTATTTAATTGGTCGTTGTTCCACTGGTCGCCACTTTCTTTGTAACTTTAAAACTTCTATCAAAAATGGGTGCACCAATACACCAATCTAAGAACGCTACAAAATCTAATAGCCAGCACTTATTTGTAGTTTTAGAGAAGAGGCCTGTTTTAGTTTTTTCTTCGCAATTTATTTGGTGGAATTAGCTGTTCGATTTTGATTACCAAACTTGGAGTTTCAAGCGGTCAACGCTTTTACTTCACACACAAGACAAGATATCTTAAGTGCAGCAGGACACTCAAATTATGACGCCCATTGTCACTGGTTGTCATCATTTTCCAAACTCCCCTCTAGAAGCGAAGAAATGACGTCACTTTTTTTCCAACCCCCCGAATTTGCAAAAATGAGCAAGTTTTGGGACAATAGCTTTTAGATTCGTCTAGTTATTTTCCCGTGTTTAGAAACTGTTTGTTTTTAGAAGATTTTTTCGTTATTTTTGAGAAAATCAACTAATTTATCACAATTCTTGTGAAACTTGACATCGGTTGTCATCATTTGGCAAACCCCCTACCCCTAACCGATGACGTCATTTCTTCACAGCCCCATATCTCACTAATCAGCTACGATCTGGTAACGGAGTACCAGAATATAAAAGGCGATTAGAACAGCTACAAAACCATATGCGGGTCGGGATCCTAGCTTAAGAAACGAAGGAAGGGTGATCGTTTGAATGGAGACTGTCAGACACGTGAAAATGACACCCAAAATTGTTGTCAACCCAGGCAGTGGTCGGCCCAACAAAACTCTATTATTAGGAGCGCCATTGTCTTACAGGTAAACGTCTACGTGCATCGCGCAACTCATACTAACTCGTACATAAAGCAGCGACCAATCGAATGGTGACCAGTTAAATAGGCGACCAATCAAACGGCGACCAATCAAACCGGCGACCAGTTAAACTGGCGACCAATTAAGTTCGCGACCAATTGAAGTGGCGACCAATCGATCGCGACCAATCGAACGGCGACCAATCGATCGCGACCAATTGATAGGTAATCGTTTGTTCAGTAGGCTGTGATTCCATTGTTTAGAATGCGTTTTTAAACTAAACTTAAAAGTCTACTTGCCAGTGTACCTGTCCCAGATGGAGACGAGTTTTCTGGTTGCCAGAGGATGAGGCAATGTATGGATTCAAATTAGAAAAAGAGCTCTGGATTTCATCAGATGCAACTACACCTTCTCCTTTGGGTACGGTTTTGACCAAGGCGGCTGATGTGAAACACACAGCACAAGTTTCTCAGCAAGGTGCTCAGTCAGTATTCAAGAAACCACAACTGCGTTATAAGCAAGATGATCACATATTTCGATTCTGATTTGTAGCTGTTTGCACTGTTCTGTGTAGAGCTAGGATACCTGGTCCAAGTGTGATCAAACCATCTACATGTTGTTAAGATAACGTGCAGAAAACGTCAAACCAATCAAACTTCCTTTTGGCAATGACCGGACAAGAATGAAAGCATTGTTGTATTAATTCAGTAAGCTTAGTTTGTATATGAAAAATAAAAAGACCCAAATTTTGGCACTAAAAATTCAAGTAGAGTAACATTGATGGCGCACCTGATGCAGAAATTAACTGATTTAAAATGATTTATGGGCCGAAAACTTTTGATCTACAGTTAACCACCTTCTGTGAGCCTGCACCATAAAATGCAAAATAGCGAATAAGGGGTACATTCCGATTTTCAAAATAATGGGTTAATTCGATGCTAAATACAGTTAGTTTTCTAAACAGCAAATAAAATTCTGTGGCATCGCACGTATAAGCGACAAATAATCAAAAACCTAAGCTAATGATTGCCATATCAAGTAAGGAAAATGTAGATCCAACTTTTTTCACTAAAATTTCAAGCAGAGTTCAACAATAACAGTGTATCTGATGTAGAAATTGATGGCGAATCGAATGGTTTATTCGATTTTGACGTGCTCCTCTCGGTTCATGAGTTATGGCCGAAAACCGTTGATCGGCAGTTGATGGATTTGAGTGAGTGGGCGCCATAAAATGCAAAATAGCGAAAAAGGGGTACATTCCGATTTTCAAATTAAGGTGTTAATTCGATGCTAAATAGAGTTAGTTTCTAAAACAACAAATAAAATTCTGTGGCCTTTCAGGTTTAGACCATGAAATCGGTCAAAAACCCAAAAATTTGTGCTTATGAAAGTGTAAATTCAAAATTTTTTGGTCAAAAAATTCATCGCATAAAATATGTTTATAGTTTATCTGATGCAGAATTTCCTGAGCAATTCAATGGTGTGCCTAGTTTCTGAAAATGTTGTTTCGTTCAGAAGTTATGGTCGGAAAACCATTTTTGGCGTTTTCCCATCGTTTTTCAAAAGAGGGTGGGAAATTGAAAAATTCAAATGTGGTCTCTTACTACGTATGTGAGGGAAGGGCTATCCAACCATATATAAAGTTCAAAGATCCAACAAAGTTGGGGCAACTGTACCTATGGGAAGTTGGTATTTACAGAAATCACGTCTTAATTTACTCTTCGGAAGTAAATTATTTTCGAATTTAATTTAATTTTAATTTTAATTTACTTGACAACGGTAGCACTCTCCGGTACTAACTACTAATTTTTGGGGCTTTATGACGTCATCCAGACTACAAATTGACTACGACTACATATTCTGATTTAGTGACAACAAATTGACCACAAAATACCTTTTGAATCTGTGAATTAGTAGTCAGCAAATTCTGGAATTTATTTGGTGATATCATGCATCATTTAGAAACGGAAATGGTGTCATTTTATCGTTGGGTTTTTGTTAACTGAGCTTTTTCACTAGTTTTGACAACTTTTTTGTCATTCAAAAGCAATTTTCCTGTTATATTTAGGAATAATTATTGAATTTCTGACCGTTTGTAAACAAACCAAAGCGTACGTTTGTTTGTTTCTTGGTAAACAAAATATAATACAGGCAGATTAATAACGAAAATATATCTTTTGCAGCTGTAAACAAGAAAACCGTATATTTTGAAGCTAATCCTAAATTTAAAAATTTCGTAGTGGAAATTAACAGGCGTTTTTGGCATCACTGCGGATGGATATTTTTCCGAAAAAACCTCGGTCTGTTTTTTTAAAGTTTTTTTCGGTTTTTTTCCTAAATCGCGGAAAAAACTCCACCCATTGTTCTGAATATTGTAGACTGGTTTTATGGTTTCAAACGCTTTCTAGCGCCTCCCGCAGTCTTTTCAGACCAGAAATACCTGTGTTACATAGATATAAATCACGAAACAGGCATGTAAAAGTGCCTGACAGGCCCCATCAATAAACGCTATATGCAAATTTTCTTACAGCAGTTTGCATTTTTGTTTTATCATGCCAAATTTGGTCTTTTCTGTTGTTTTTCCAACAGTTTTAAGACAGCATAGCCTATTATACATCGCAAAAGTACATTTTTGAAGTGAAAAAATAGCTATTATTAGCTTAAGTTTTTTCCGCGATTTATGTTTTTTTAGATACTTGAAAGGAAGGCATACATGCAACAGGGGAGGTCTGGGGGGTCTGCCCCCACTCGACTTAGGCCAGCCCCCCCCCCGGATGGCCCCCCGAGACGATTTTCCCGACCCACCTCCGATTTTCCTGGCAAGTAATTTTTTGAGCAAATTTTTGCAATTTTTTTACAATTTCAGGCACAAAAATTTCCAAAATCGCCTGCAAAACAGCACTTTTTGGTGTATTTCAGCCCAAATTAGCGATTTTTGGCGACTTTTACCCTAAAAATTGCGATTTTTTCGATTTTTGAGCGTTTTTTAGTGCCCAACCCCCCTCCCATAATTTAGGCTCAGACCCCCCGGCCGGCGCGAGAGCCCCTCCAACCCCTTCCCCCTTCGGCGGATGACCTGTTATATGTATGAACGAAAGGACCCTTATCGTTAGATCTCCATTCTGTACACCAGCAGGCTTTAAGACTAAAGTACAATGGAAGCATTTATCTTAGAGAAATATAATAAATGGAAAGAGAAGGACTGCCTCTTGCTGCCTGATGACATGACTGAAGTCATTAACTCGTGGACTTTGCTTGCGGAGCAATTAGGAAATCATAATAATAAGTCATTGATGTCGTTCGTAAGCTACGTTCGAGCCCACGAATACCCTACTGTGTTATTGCGTCTAAGACTTTTCCCTCTGTACGGTATAAGCAATTTCTCTTGGCACAGACACATGTAAACCTACATTAGATTGCGTTTAATTGCAAGAATTCAATCCGAGCGTAGTAATTTTATTTGCCAACTCCTATCGTTTTCTGATCAGTGTAACAGTAACAGATGAATGTTAGCTTCTTTCACAGACTTTACCTCCTCTGCAGTTTAGTTGCAATCCCTGCCCATACTATAGTCATAGGTGTGCTTGTGCGATTTCGTCAAAAAGACACATTCAAGTCGCCATTCTTTCGACTGCTTCTTTCCCTGTCCGCTAACGATCTGTTTGCTTGTGTTTGCATGGTCTTTCTACAACTGGGCCCTCTGTCAGATGTGACCAAGTTCCCGGTGGCCAACTCTACACTTGGCAATGCTATCGTCTACTTTGGGTTGTTGGGGGACGAGGTTGCTTTGATCTGCATAGCCGTTAATCGCTTCATCAATCTCAATTTTCCCTTTGCGTCTGAACATGTAAGACCGACCGACCGACCGACCGACCGACCGACCGACCGACCGACCGACCGACCGACCGACCGACCGACCGACCGACCGACCGACCGACCGACCGACCGACCGACCGACCGACCGACCGACCGACCGACCGACCGACCGACCGACCGACTAACTGTTTTCCTATTCAGTTGTGGCGCAAAACAAGTACAAAAATAGCCATATCGGTGCAATGGATTCTGTCTGCAGCCATGGCAATGACGTTTCTCCATCCAGATGGGCAGGTAATAGTTAGCTAGTGCTTGTTAGCCAATGTTTGTTTGTGTTCAGTTCATCATGCTATTCAATCAGTCCAGTGGTCGGCCGCTCCATTCTGACTATCGAAATCCGAACGCTACCTTTGGAAGAATTCGTGATTTCGTTGGGTTCGCTTGTGACCAGGCCAGTGGCATTTTATTGGCAACTATCTACTTGGTGTGCGTAGCGAACATGATTCGACGCAAAATTAACGTATCTCACCAGCCCAGTAAGTACAAGAAAGAAAGATTTACAGTTGAGTTTGACTAAAATTGCAGCGCAAAATTTCGGCAGAGAATTGCGACTGGGTCTGCAGGGTTTTCTGCTGAGTTCAGCGATTATTTTCATGGCCACAGGATACGGGCTAATCATCACCTTTGGAGCAGAGAGCATGCCCTACTGGTTCTGGCCGCTCTATGCCCTTTCTGTGCAGTCGAACTTTTTCACTGGCCCCTTCATTGCGGTACTAATGAGTAAAGAGTTGAAAGAACACACAATGAAGCTGTTCTGCTGTGACCCTGCAGTTTCCCCTAAGACTAAAACTTTGCCAGCAGCGCAGATGAAAAGAATGTAAGGGTGATTTCTTGTACCAAATGTAAAATAATAGTAAAATTTCACTTTTGCTTGATTTAATGCAGGCAGCCAAATTTTACTGCAGTCTTTCTGTATTTTATTGCACTGGCCCAAAAATATTGAAAAATCGAAGGAAACGCGTGTCGAGTTTCGGTTCCACTGTCCGTGTACCTGGTACCAGCTAGAACAGAAGAACACGGCGCCCGGAGGCACTAATTATAGAGAAATCGCGAACGAAATAAAGAGCGATAAACGAGAAAACCGACAAATTGTCGGCCTGTTCACCGGCGAAAGTTAGGCGATGCGAACAACAACGGACGAGCGGAAGCGATGGGGCGAGGCTTGACAGCGCATCAAGCCAATGAGCGCACGACAACGTTCCTCCAATAGGGCAGCTAACTTGGAATGGCTACACGCTCCAGGGGCATAGAACAGAATATGTTGGAACACGAATCGAGACGAAAATAGATACTGATCGTTACAAGCGGTAGAAAAATCGTCTCGGGGTTTCCGTCCAGTGGGTTTGACGCCAGTCGGTGGGGAGAGGCAGACGCCCTTGTTACAGGAGATTTCCGCTTAGTATCCCACCCCACTTAATATCCCACTGGGATATTACATGGACCCTTGTTCCGCTTTATATCCCATGCGGTATTATTTGGCGGCAATGTTTGTGTCAAATTTGTAACAATTTTCTTTACACACGCGTACTGTATGTATGATAAAACATTGTTCCAGTTAATATCCCATGCCGTTTCCAGTTAATATCCCATGGCCTTGTCCAGTTAATATCCCTGGGATAATAACTGGCGGCAATGTTTTCACAGAGAAACGTGATTTTCCGTGTTATATCCCCTGGGATACTAGTGTAAGGAAAACTCCGGTACATGTATCATATTGTAGGCCCCCTTTCTTCATTAGTTCACATGTGAATTGAAGTGATATAAACTAGATTAAGGGTATTACGTCTGATAATGTGATTAAGACGATAATAAAGGGCGAAAAGAGTTCGATTTACCTCGAGAAAGTGCTACTGTGTCTGTACAACTACAGTATGTCACAAAATTACTATGCACCGAGTTTTTTCATAGTCTAGCGCATTATTTGCACATCGGTGAGTAGATGATAAATCTATTCAGAGAACAATAAACAATGCAGTGACCTACTATTGGAGAGAATGGGAAGAGACAGATGTCTAGGTCCGTCTAGAAAGATAAGCGACATAAAAGTAGCGGCGCAAGGCACATCTGTTATTAGAATTTTTACTCTCATCCGGTAGCCGCGATGAAGTTGTTTCTTCTGTCTCTACTGGTGGGTTATACCCTAGCCATCTATAGGTACGTACATTACGTAATACTCTTTAATCCAGTAGCGTACTCAGGAGCTGTATAATGGTGGGTATATGGACTGCCAAACTGGAATGGTTTTTCCACATATTCGGTATACCCCCAAACGTGTATTGTGGGTGTTTGGGTTTTCTAGTATGTCTAGTTTGCACTCTTACACCGCTTCGACAGAAGGAGATTAATAAAATCTAACAACAACAATGACGAAAAAAACAATAACTGTTTGAAGGCGTGTTCAAAATTTGTCTCTACACCCCTTTGCAAAATACTGGGTACAAAGTCGGTGTATTTTATAGGGTTCCGCTGAAAAAAGTTGATCGACAGAACTTTGTCAGTCAAAAGGCCGTCAAAAGTCAACTGGAAGCCCGATATGCCTTCAAACCGACACGATTTGATGACAACGAACCCCTCAACGACTACATGAACGTATCTTTATTTTCATTTTTTCATTTACTTACAATGCCCTAAAAGGCAACTACCGCAAAACTTCCGATAACAGCGCTGCGCTATATTTATTTATGTGTGGTGCGTTTCAAACTTCAATTCCTATGTAGTACATACTACATACATGTAAGCTTCCAAAACAATGCTTAGACTGTACACACGATGTGTCTGTGAACTATATACACACTAATTTTTACTAGGCCCAATACTATGGCGAAATCGTGATGGGAACGCCAGGCCAGAAATTCAAAGTGCTCTTTGACACCGGCTCCAGCAATGTCTGGGTGCCATGCAAGGGTTGTCCAATTACCGACATCGCTTGTCGTAAGTAGACCGGCCAGGCAAAAGCGAACAAGTTCGAACAAACTTTCTTTCAGTGCTGCACAATAAATTCGACTGCAAGAAAAGTTCGACCTGCAAGGAAACCAGCACCCCGTTCGAAATCCGCTACGGCAGCGGATCCATGAAGGGACACGTTGACTACGACAAAGTTTGCGTAAGAGTCAAGAATTTATAGTTCTAAGCAGATTTATGGCGCGCAAAATTTAGTTCGATGCCTCCGGTAAGCTTTGCTGCGACAAACAGGGATTCGCCTGCGCCACCAGCGAGCCGGGACTGACCTTTGTGGCGGCCAAATTCGACGGTATCTTCGGTATGGGATACGATACGATCTCAGTGGACAAACTGCAAACGCCCTTCACTTGCGTGATGAACGACAAGACCAAATGCGAACAAGCTGTCTTCGGCTTCTACTTGAACCGGTTTGTTCTTTCTAGAAGATGCTGATACCCCTTCTCCCGCCGGCGCAGTTGGTGTAGTGGTTTAGGCCGCATAGCCACTGTGCGTGACGTCGTGCGCTCATCCTCTCGGCGCGGCAAGTTTCTTGCCGCAAAGAGTTGGTCGTCGGCATAAAGCCACCCAGGCCACCGAAAGCTGGTGACAGCTAGAGGTAAAATGGGAACCGACTGGATCTGCCTAAGCACCGAAGCCACTCCACAAAGTATGCCGCGTTGGGAAGAAGATCTACGATGTCAGAAGCTGTCTGAGAAACCAACTATGCCGGGAGCCCTCTGGCATATGGGGCACCGGCGGCCGTCGGGAGCTGTCAGAATTAAGGTGGGTTCACATAGTCGGTCGGCGTCGGCAACGCGGCAACTCGGGAAATCGACCCCAATTTGAGTACACACATAAGCGTGCAGCAGTTCACATAGTCTGTAGTGTGTCTGGAGCCGTTCCAGACGGCTAAAGACTTGCCGATGATTTGCCCAAATCCCAAATCGCCACGACGCGATTTACAACCTTTTATGGCCGCCAAGCGTTCCCGACCAATTAAACAGTGCGCTGAGCATGCGGCCGGTTCACATAGGCGCGGTTGGTCGGGGATGGACAGGCGCTAATCACACAGCGGCACTGCTGACCAGAACACTTGAGCAGCTGTACAATAGATAAACCGTTTTAAGCAAAAAGCAGATAGTCACTGCATGCATATTACTTTTCTCTGCGCTCTCTGTGCAATCGAGAAGCGAAAATCGAGCTGTCGCCCTCTGAGCCAAAAGCACCGAAATCAAACTTGGGCTTTTCCGTTCAGAAAAATTTCGCAAAGATGTCTCCGTAGATAAATACACAACACTGCCGCAGCTTTACGCCTGCGTTAGAGCACATAGAACGGCCCATTCTGTCACCGGGACAGCGCAAATGACTCAAATGCCTGTGCTCATTAGACTTTTGGGCCGTCAAAATACCGTAATTATCAGGTAGGCCGGCCGGTTCCAGATGCCGACAAGAGACTATGTGGATTGCGTTTTAACCCAGTTTTTCTCCACCGCTATACCGACGCTCGGCCCCGATATTTTGCCGATGGCGTTGCCGACGCCGACCGACTATGTGAACCCACCTTTATGGCATCAACACGCCGGCCGCCCTCCTGACCCGCACCCAGCAGCATGGCTAGTAGTGGCTGGCAGTGAAAGAAGGGAAACGTCCGAGATGACGAATCACGGGGTCGCGAAATGGACCACGAGTCTGATCGTAGGCCGTCAAGCCCCCGAAAATCGGATCGCATCTGACCCCTCCCCCGAGTAAAGCGAAACAAAGCATGATCAGAAAAAATGAAAGGAAAGTAGGACATTTCATTGTGGGTTTATTTATACCATTCATGTAACAGGGGGGTCTGCCCCCCACCCAGTGGCGTATCCAGGGGGGTGCAGGGTGTGTACACCCCCCTTTGCGGTGGAGGTAGGAAAAAAAGTCTGTCAAAAATATAAGAAACTAATGAATTATGTGCTAAAACTGTCTATTTTGTGCTCAGAATGCCTTCTAAATGCGTTTTTGAAGGCCAAAGTTTCAAAATTTTCTCGCCTGGTCGGGCAGGAGCCCAACCAGGCCATTATAAACTACTAAAACTTGTAATTTCTGTTAATTTTAAGTTCGGAATGCGTTTTAAGCGCGTTTTTGAAGCCTAATTTTGCTAAATTTTCTTACCCTGGTTGGGCAGCGGGCCAACCAGGCACTTTCAAAATTTTACACCCCCCTCTCCAAAATCCTGGATACGCCACTGCCCCCACCCGACTTATGCCAGACCCCCAAGACGATTTTCCCGACCCCCCCTCCGATTTTTCTGGCAAGTAATTTTTTGAGCAAATTTTTGCGATTCTTTTACAATTTCAGACACAAAAATTTCCAAAATCGCCTGCAAAACAGCCCTGTATTTCAGCCCAAATTAGCGATTTTTTCGATTTTTTTTAGCGTTTTTTAGTGCCCAATCCCCCTCCCAAAATTTTGGCTCAGCCCCCCCCCCCCCGGCCGGCGCCAGACCCCCAACCCCCAACCCCCTCCCCCTTCCGCGGAGACCCTTCCCTTCCCCCTGTTACATGTGTGGTTTATTATACTGACAAGCTCAATATTGAGTGATCCCTTTATTGGCATCATGAACAGCTTGCCTATGAGCAAAATTTGCAGACAAAAGTCACTACTCATCTTAGAGTTGTTCGTGACGTCTAATAGAGAAAACACTCCATATTGAGCTTGTGTGTATAAACCCACAGTATGATGTGCTACTTATGCGTACTTTCAGCTTTTTCAATCGTACGTACAGTGTAGGTCTTGCTTACAAAATTACATAGTATATTCCAAGCATCAATCAAATGCCTTTCTGCCGATCTACCAAATTAGGTGTTTCGACACGAATTTGTAGAAAGCATACGGTAGCATCGCAATTGACGCTTGCAAGTGTGGTAGCGCCAATTAGTGTATTTCTTATTCTTGTAGCCACTCCTTCAATTTATTACGAACATACATGTAACAGCTCCGGGCCGACCTGGGGGGAGGGGGGGAGGGGGGGTTTTCCTCAGGTGGGGGGTCGAGGGGGGGGGGTTTCGCCCAGGTGGGGGGTCCCAAATTTCAAAAAGCTCCAAAACGCCTAGAAATGCGTTTTTAGCACGTTTTTTTCAAAAAGGACGCTAAAAATCGCTATTTTAAGCTGCCAAATAGCGTTTTAAAGCTAAAAACAAGCAAAAAATGACAAAAAGAGCTTCCAAAAACACCGATTTTTCTTCAATATCAGCAGTGGAAACGCCAAATTCGGTTTCCAAAGGCTTTTCAAGTGAATTTTAGGCTAAAAATTAGTGATTTCTGACCCAGTTTGTTAATACTGGAGCCACTACCACGACTTGTATTTTTTGGTCGGGGGGAGGGGTCCCTTAACCTGTCTCGGGGGGGTGGGGGGGTGAGGGGGGGGGTTGGCCTTTCCAGCAGGGGGGTAACCCCCCAAACCCCCCCTAGTACATGTATGATTACGAACGTTTGCAAGAGTGGTGATTTAGATAAACCAATGATGCAAAGAAAAGCTGTTTGAGCCTTCCAACCGTTCTCCCAGAGTAGTCATTTTTGTTTGATTTAGCGACCCCAAAACCCAGCCCGGAGGCGAGATGACCGTATGCGGCATCGACAAGAGCCACTTCGACGGCGACTTGACCTACGTGCCGGTGACCAAACAAGGTTACTGGGAGTTCAAAGGTGACGCCATGACCCTTGGAGGTCAACAAATCGACTCCAACTTCAACGCAATCGCCGATACCGGAACCTCGCTGATGGCTGGGCCTACTGACCTTGTCAAAAAGATACAAACGGCTATTGGAGCGACACCTGTTGTCAACGGAGAGGTCTACTGTAATTTTGAATTATAAGGCCTACTAAACTACTAGACTAAGAGAATGCTTTGTCTTTTAAAATTAGCCTATTTCAGTACATGGTCGACTGCGCCAAAGTTCCCAGCATGCCCGACCTGAAAATTACACTCGGAGGAAAAGACTTCACACTGACTTCGAACGATTACATATTGAAGGTTAGATTGTATTTGGTGGAAAATCGCGCAAAAACGGCTGTAAAATGTTTAGGTGAGCCAACTTGGTCAAACTGTCTGTCTTAGCGGCTTTATCGGCATCGACATTCCGGCGCCGATGGGTCCGTTATGGATTTTGGGAGACACCTTCATCGGAAAATACTACACCGTCTTCGACCGGGCACAGAACCGCGTTGGCTTTGCGCAATCGACCAAATAAGGAGAGAAATGACCGGTTGATATTTTTAGTCGTCTTAGGCTAGCTGTCACATGTTTTCCGGTAACGTGATTTGATAAATACCCTACATCCTGTTGTTTGCTTACATTAGACGGGGCTTATTTTTGCACATTCAGCCGGGCTGCAAAAGATAAGATCTCTATCGGTAAAGGGCAGCGGAATCTGTGCGCAAAGCAGTGGCTGACTTGAGCACCAGGCCTGAAGAACTTGTGTAGGTGTGATTCTTAACAAAAATGAAGACGCTCCTTTTGCTGTTCGGAATTTCGAGCTTAGCGCTCGCTGCTAAGTAAGTTAGCATCTTACAGATACCGTACATGCCCTAGCTAGAAAAGCTAACCTAACCCCTCCTACCCCGACCGGAAAATACAAGTACTAATCGGCCCTAGCATTAACAAACTGGCTCAGACCAGAAATCATTTGTTTTAGCTCAAAATCGAGCTTTGCTAACTGAATTTGGGCTTCCGCTGCGATCAGTGTTTTAAGAAGCCATTTTGGCATTTTCTGTTTGTTTTTAGCTCTTAAACGCAATTCTGCTGCTCAAAATTGGCCTTATTATTAAATAGACACGCCAAAACGCATTTTTCAGGTGTTTTGGTTTCAGATTTTAGAAAATTTGGACCGCCTTAGTGGGTAAAACCCTCTACCCCACCCCCTCCCCAGCCCGGAACTGTTACCAGCAGTGGCGAATTCAGGGGTATAGTAGGGTGGGTACACCCTCTTTGTGGTGGAGGTAGAAAGAGAAAGTCCTTTTGAATGCGTTTTTGAAGGCTAAATTTTCAAAATTGTCTCGCCCTGGTCGGGCAGAGGACTAATCAAGCCACTTTAAACTACTAAAACTTCTAATTTCTGCTAATTTTACACTCAGAATGCCTTTTAAACGCGTTTTTGGTGATAATTTTGCTAAATTTTCTTACCCTAGTTGGGCGGCTGCCTGACCAGGCGCTATCAAAATTTTACGCTGCCACCTTTCGCAAAATCCTGGATACGCCACTACCTGTCACATGTACGTATATGGTTGGGCCATACCGTACCTATACCTTGTACAGGCTAAGCTAGGTTTCCCTGGCGAATTGCGAGGGAAGCAGCGTGCATTTCACTTATGCATGACGCACTGATGCTCCGATTTTGATACATCGACACTACCCCCCACCAATTTGGAAGTTAACAGCTTCTGTTCAGCACTGTGATCAAGTTTTAAGCTTCGCCATTGACCGGGATTAGGCTTAGGATGAACTTAAACGTACTTTTAGGATCTATCTTAGCCTCAGCTTAATCAGTTAGGTTTTCGCTAATGTGCGGGGATAGCGTCCCACAATTGCCACTTTTTAGCGAAAAACAGCAGCGCCGCTGCGCCACTTTCATTCCATCTCTGAAAATTGGCTACCGTAGTTAGAAGATAGATGTTTTCGTGTTGAAAAACCAAAGACTATGTCGAGTACGGTAGCTAGAAACGAACGGATCCTAAAGAATCGAAAATTTTTTAACAATGCAGAAACCGAGTGGATTGTGAATGGCCTATAGCAACTGTCCGGTTCTTAGGGTGCCATTGTTCAAAATCGAAAGCGTCCGCAACCAACTTATGCGCCTGGGAAATTGGAAGGACTTCGCTGAACACAGGGAGAACTTGGTTCGAGCACGATTCGTACGGCTCTACGCTCAGCGATTGTTCCAGACCGACACCGCTGACGAATCGGAACTTTTTAAATCAACCTACGAAATCTTGAAGAATTATGAAGACGTAAGGGAATTTGGCTCCTTGATTTTTAAATAAAACAGTGAACTGTTGTTGTTTGATTTTAGGCCCAATATTATGGTCCGATTTCTATCGGCACACCGGGCCAAACTTTTACTGTCATCTTTGACACTGGCTCGGCCAATTTGTGGATTCCGTCCAGCAAATGTCACGCCATTGCATGCAGTATGTCTATTAATTAGATGCAAAAATTTTTGAGTGCTCTAGTCTGGAGAACAAACACCTTTGTGTTAGTTTTAGTTTTCAGAGAATTGAAAGCGTAAAATTTAGTGCTTCACCATCGCTATCACAGTGACCAGTCAAGCACCTACAAGAAGGACGGTCGCAGCTTCGCAATCCGCTATGGATCTGGCTCTATGGAGGGGTTCGTATCCAAAGACAAAGTTTGCGTAAGTTTTTGGAACTACTAGGTATAAAAATACGCATACATACAGTAGGTAGAACGCAAATTCAAATTTCCCGCGCACTTTTAAACCGGAAGGACGACAATTATAACAGACAGAGTGTGCCAAAAAAACAACCCAGCAGATTTTTTGCTGTGACCACTGTAAATCTTAATCAAATCAGAGATTTTGGGTAATGAATTAGAGCGATTTTTATTGTCACGAGGCTTTACTGGTGACACATATGCTCGGTTACTTCACCAGTAAAGTCTCATTTAGCCCCCAGCAGCAGGAATCTGCTTTATTAAGGTGCAACCGAATCGATCTTGTTCATTTCCAAAATCTGTTTTGATTTTGAGGGAAAAAATCTCTGGAACTAAGCAGAGCATCTTGACAAAATTTTCACCATTTAGAATTTATTTGTCTTTCATTCAAAAAAGGATGTATTCAAATCGGTTGAGCTTTACGGTTTCTATGTACCGTAAAAAAGCTGCTGGATTGTTTATTTTTGGCACACCCTGTAGTTAATGTCAAAAACGAAATTTTCGAATGGCTAGTTGGATGTCTGACTCATAAGGCGGCCTAACTGACTACAAAAACTCTGAAATCATGAACCAAAAATCCAATTTGAACTTCAGTAAGTAGAGTCATGCAGGATGTATGGTTCAGTATACCCACTGATGAGATCATACCTAATTCGAAAATAGACCGTTTTAAAGAAAGAAATAAACAAACAAAAAAGAGCAGATCATATTGCAGTCAGGGTTGTATATTTTTCCGAAAAAACCTGGGCCTGTTTTTTTCCAGTTTTTTTTCGGTTTTTTCGGGTTTTTTTCCTAAATCGCGGAAAAAACTCAAGCAATAGTTCTGAGTATCCTAGACTGGTTTTATGATTCCTAACGCTTTCTAGCGGCTTCCTCAGTCTTTTCAGACCAGAAATACACGTGTTACATAGATATAAATCACGAAACAGGCATGAAACAGTCCCTGACAGGCTTCATCAATAAACCCTATATGCAAATTTTCTTACAGCAGTTTGCATTTTTGTTTTATCATGCCAAATTTGGTCTTTTCTGTTGTTTTTCTAACAGTTTTGAGTCAGTATGGCCTATTATACATAGCAGAAGTCCATTTTTGTTTAGAAAAATGACATAAATTAGCTATTTTTAGCTTGAGTTTTTTGCGCGATTTATGCTTTTTTCCGACCCTTACGAAAAAAACCGGGTTTTTCCGAAAAAAAAACACCGGAAAAAAACACACCTCACATCCCTGATTGCAGGTAACAGACTACTGCGTAACTGACCAAGAGTTCGCCGAGGCTATGAAAGAGCCCGGAGCGGCGTTTGTGATGGCCAAATTTGACGGAATTCTGGGCATGGCCTATCCCGAGATATCGGTGGACAAGCTGAAACCGGTTTTCAACAACATGCTGAAGCAAGGCGTCGTCAAGCAAGCCGTCTTCGCTTTCTGGCTCGACCGGTAGGCACTTTTTACCATTGGGGAGCTGATTCAACAAAAAAGATGGATTCGGCTCCCCAACGCCTGGGTCGCCAGGCACCAATTTATGATTGATTCTAGCGACCCGCAGGCGTCACAAGGAGGCGAACTGAGTTTGGGATCAATCGACTCTAAAAGATACACAGGAGCCATTCACTATGTACCGATTTCCAAAGAAGGTTATTGGCAGTTCGATATGCAGAAAGTGACCTCTGGATCAGACGATTTGGCCTGCAATAGTGGCTGTACGGCTATCGCTGATACTGGCACTTCCCTGATTGCCGGACCGAAAGATGACATCGAGAAGATTCAGAAACGAATTGGCGCCACACCCTTAGTGCATGGAGAAGTATGTTGTTTACATTTTGTGTGACTTTTTAGCGATGTCTGCATGTTTCAGTATATGGTCGACTGCAAAAAGATTGGCTCGATGCCAGATATTACCTTCGAGATTAATGGACAAAGCTACACATTGAAAGACCATGATTATATACTCAAGGTATGTTTTGAGGGATTACCGTAAAACAGTCTGGGAAATCCATATATGGTATGACAACATATATAGTACCCCTTAAGATTTGATCGAAGGTGTACCATGTATGGTACCACCCGAGGCCTTGATCGAAGGTGTACCATATATGGTAACAATATCATATAAGGAAGTGATCATCATCATTACAGTGGCGTATCCAGGGGGGGTGTAGGGTGTGTACACCCCCCCTTTGCGGTGGAGGTAGGAAGAGAAAGTCTGTCAAAAATATAAGAAACTAATGAATTATGTACTAAAACTGTCTATTTTGTGCTCAGAATGCCTTCTAAATGCGTTTTTGAAGGCCAAATTTTCAAAATTTTCTCGCCCTGGTCGGGCAGAAGCCCAACCAGGCCATTATAAACTACTAAAACTTGTAATTTCTGTTAATTTTAAGCTCGGAATGCGTTTTAAACGCGTTTTTGAAGGCTAATTTTGCTAAATTTTCTTACCCTGGCCCAACCAGGCACTTTCAAAATTTTACACCCCCCCCTTTCCAAAATCCTGGATACGCCACTGTCATCATTCTACGTCTTCCAAGAATAGCACTATAAAACCATTTCAGGTATCGGCTATGGGCCACACCGTCTGTTTGTCCGGTTTCATGGGACTGGACCTGCCCCCGAGAATGGGCAAATTCTGGATCCTCGGTGACGTGTTCATCGGCAAATACTACACCATCTTTGATTTCGGGCAAAACCGGGTCGGCTTCGCTCTGGCCAAACAAGGTGAAGAGGACGACTCAAGCGAAGAAGCAGACCTCAGCCAATCAGAGTCCGACTCCTCCTCCTCCTCCTCTTCCAGCGAATCAGAGAGTGACGAAGAATTCGAATTGAGTGAGTCGGCCTCGAGCGATTCCGAATTGGACGAATCAAGCGCAAGCAGCAGCAGTGAGATGGATTCGGATGAAATGGGCAGTTCAGAAGAAGAAGATGAAGTATTACAACGTATCTTTGACAAAGAACCCTATTAATCGGGTCGGGTGTATCTTGTTTAAACCAGTAGCTATACTACACCGGTCGGGCAAATTTGGCTATGTACGTATGTACTACGTACAGTATATGTAGGGAAGTACGTATTAGAATACTGTATAAGTAGGCAGCACCCAGGTGCCATATCCTGTCTAAACAACCACAACAATAAAAAACGTTTTGGCAAAAAGTTAATCAGATTCCCCTGTAATATTACCCAAACCTACCTACATAGCTATGGGCCGTCTATAAACTAAGACGCTAAGAGAGAGGGGGTGGGGTGGTTGATTGAACGACGGGAAACGTTGCAGGGGGACATCGAAACCGTCGACTTTTTTAGGTGCCTAAGAAGCTTTTGTCGGCAACGATCCTACAAGGAAAACGTAGTTCATGTTTACAACTATGAAAATGGTGTTTATTATCAAAAAGTTCCTTTTTCATAGCTTCTACTGCACTATGTACATTTTATTTTACATTTTGCAATGTCGGGCACAGTACAAAGTTTAGTCGGGGAGGGGTGTCTGTCAGAGCAAAAACGTTGGAGTTTTTTGTTGGCTTGGCAGTGCTGAAAACTTCGGGACGGGGTGTGCAAAGTTTTGAATTTTTAAACGTCGTAGTTTATGGACGGCCGGCAAAAGAGCCCGATCGTGTGTGCAAAGTACGTACCAACGCACCAGTCTGCGATATTCTAGTAGTTCGTGATTCCTTTAATAAACGGGTAAAAAGCGCCACAAAACACAACCACAAAACCTACAAATCCGGCATTTCATCGTCATCATCGTCATAATTAGCGTTCTCCTCATCGTCGGCAATCAGTTCATTTTTCTCCATCTCCAGCTCCTCAAACTCGCCTACCGATTCGGTAAAACTGAGTGGCAGTGACATACGTCTTTTGTCTTTAGCGCGCGAAATTCGAATGGAAGGGGCAAAGGCCAGAGGCATGGACATGCGTCGTTCATCAGGTAGGTCGAATTTTACGTCCAGGTACTCAGAGGCGTTAGAGGTACGGAAGGAAAGATCGCTTGAAAGGGCAGTAGTGCTGGTGGCTTTCGGTCTTAGAAGCGCGACCCTCTTTTGAAAAAATTTCTCCATAAAAGGACACATGAGAATAAATCTTAACCTAATCGGCTGAACGAACCAAACGCAACTGAAAGGGTAGCAAAAGACGCCGACTAGTGGAATAAAGTAGAAGAAAACTTCGAGCGTGAAAAAGAGGTTGTCCTCCGGCCATATAAGGGCTTTAGTGGCCACTAAGTACATAAATAGACCGCTTAGAAAGCCGTGCAAGCCCCAGAAAATAATCTGCGAGACCAACAACTTGCCTATAGATTCGGTCAAACTTCTCTGAGCGGCTACAAACGCACTCGAATGGTATTTAAAGACAAAAAAGACCATAAAATAGGTAACGGCGCCTAGGCCTTGAAGCAGAGATAAAGTACAAATCATGCAGAGCGTAAGCGTAGGGTGCATGGCAAGCAGCAGACTACAAACTCCGAAATCGGGCATGTAATTCCAGTCGTCCCAAATAAGGAAGAACGTGGTCAGACCACCGCTGGTCAAAATGGTAATGGCCAGCCAGAAACTGCAAGTTTCTTCTACCGGAATCTGTTGTTGGTCATTAATGCTGACACTTCTAATCAACAGCACTCTCACCCTCTCCACAGCGAAGGTGGGCAGAAGTATAGCACACTGGCAATAAGCAAAGAGTAAAAGCGATTCTTGCAATCTACATAGAGGGTTTGAGACCCGCAGATAGCAGGCATCGAACAACATCGCCACGAAAGCGTGTATAGATTTGGCCATGATATAGCCAGCTATTATAGCGTTACTAAGAGCATAACTGGCAAAGATTCTTCGCAGAGAGCGAGTCAAAGTCAAAGTTCGTAGACCGACCACCGATATAGCGACGTTCAGCGACAGCGCTACAACCGAAATAAGCAGCTGAGTGGCTTTGAAGCTCCAGAACAGGGGTTTATTGAGAAAAAAGTCGGTTTGGTTGCAAGCAGTTTGCATGGTTAGAAGCAGAGAAGAATGGCCCAATCAATTTGCGAAGACGTTGGGCGGTTAGGAGAAGCCAAATTGTCACGAGTGCGTGCGAGCTGGTCGCTGATTATCTCATTTGTGAGCGGCTTGGCGTGACTGCCCTAACTAGATTTACTACACTCTACACTCGGTTTAGAGCTCCGCTCTTATAATAAAACGGCTGCCCGGTCGATCGAAAGCTAGTAATGGCTAATTCTATTTTGACACTTGATTTTTCTACTTCCGCAATTGAAAGTATGAATAATACTGAACAACTACGTATTGTATGTAACACGATAAGCACACAGATCTTTTTAAATGCGCAAGCAGAAATAAATGCAGCCTACAATTAGGTCCCGACCGGATACAAATTTCTACCGGATCCGGATCCGGATATGCCCATATCCGGCCGGATCCGGATATCATTGATCAACTTAAAATTTTTTAGAATGCAATAAACCGCACATATACATTTCTTTGTTCTATAACAGTTGATTCAAAACAACATCGGGCTTCAGAGAGGAGCGATCGCCTTCCGAAATCGAGCCAGCAGTCTTGAAAGTTCGGTCGCTAGCTACCGGACCGATAGGAGCACTCAAATACTTCCTGGCAAGCTGAAAAACTGTTTTTAGAACCATACAACTGCCGCAAATTTCTAACCTCTGCCAGTCTGCCAAATGTTGACTGCTTCTCTTTCCAGTAGAATAGTGGGTCTCTGTCATTCGGTACCAGCGCCTCTTTCAGATACTCAGAAATCAATTTGTGCACCTAAGAGAAAGTATCCATACTTAGTGTAGCTAAACATCAAACAACAAAACAACTTTGTCAGTTTCTTCATCAATGCCACCAGAGGTATCGATTTGGTTTGGCGAATCCAGTGAATCGGCGAAAAATCCCTGTTCGCCCTCATGGCTGCTGTGCGTTTCAGTAGGTGTTTCACTATTTACACTACGGTCGAATGAAATATTTATGTTCAAATATGTAAAAAATCACGTTTTCTCATCTGTGACTGATATCCGGCAGGTAATATCCGGTACCGGATCCGGATATGGCCATTTCCGGCCGGATCCGGATATCCGGTCGGGCCCTACCTACAATAGGTATGTATTGAAGCGAGGAGAGAGAGAGAGAGAGAGCTCAACATACTCAAACAATCACACAAAACACTCAAACTCTTCAGTATGTACAGTACCGTATAGTGCCATTTATTGTACCCGGGGTGGGGTACTATAAAAGAAAAGAGACAGAATTTTATTCTGAAGCGAGCAGTTATCAATACAAATCGTGCCAATATTACAGCATTTTTGGTGGTAAACCTTGTTTGTATGAAGAAAAACAGTATGTAGATAATGCAATCAAAGGGTTCCGACGTAAGGGGTCGTCCTAAAATCCCTATTTTTCGGATCCCTCCCCCAAAATCGCTTTGCGTCGTTTCTTGGGACCCCCTTCCCTAAGCCGACGTCGTTTTCCATTTACTCCCCCCATAAAAATGCAGTACACTGTCATGTTTTCTTGTTGCCATACTGCGTAAGTGAAGAACCTAATTTTTAAAACTAGACCGTAATTTGAGCAAAGAACTTAGCATACTACTGTAAATTTCTTATAGACCGGATTTTGTAGAGTGCCATATAAAGTAGCCGGGTACTATAAATGGATTCAATTTAGGTATATTGCCGTATTTGCACCTTTTTTCGACCGGTGTTTCTTTTCCTTGAAATAAATAAAATAGAAAATGATAAATTTTTAGTATGATATAGTCTATTCGATTCAAGAGATATTTGCCCACAAAAGTCAAAACGAATTTTTGCATTGAACAAAAGCGAGCGAATCGGTTTCACTTCAAAATAAAACAGATTCGTACTGATGAGGGCTGGGAAGTAATCGAGCGTGTGTGTCACCAGTAAAAGCACCTTACGTTAGCCCACAGTAGCAGCAATCTGTTTCATTACAAAGTGCAACGGAACAATAAAAATCGCTCTTGTTCATTGCCAAAATTCTGTTACAGTCGTGCCTCGTTAACATACATGTACCTGGGGGGTCTGGGGGGGGCTTGCCCCCCACCCGACTTAGGCCAGACCCCCCAGATGGGGACCCCCCCCCGAGACGATTTCACCGACCCCCCCTCCGATTTTTCTGGCAAGTAAATTTTCGAGCAAATTTTTGCAATTTTTTACACTTTCACACACAAAAATTGCCAAAATCGCCTGCAAAACAGCACTTTTTAGCTGTATTTCAGCCCAAATTAGCGATTTTTGGCGATTTTTAGGCCAAAATTGCGATTTTTCTCCATTTTTGAGCGTTTTTTAGTGCCCACCACCCTCCCCCAAAATTTTGGCTCAGACCCCCCCGGCCGGCGCCAGACCCCCCCAACCCCCCCTCCCCCATCGCCGGATGACCTGTTACATGTATGCTCGTTAATATGACCCTCGTTAATATGGTTCCCTCGAATATATGGCCAATGGAAAACATAGTGATTTATTATTTGTTAATATGGCTATTTCGATAATATGGCCATTTGGGCCTTGTCCCGATGATGTGGCCATATTAACGAGGCACCACAGTATCTCGAATCTCTCGCTAAAATTGACCGAAATCATGGCTTCGTTACTCGACTGCATTTTACCAATCCAAATTCAAGTGTGTTATCTTAAAAAATTCACTCCTTTTTGTCTTTGCGGTGATTATGGACTACCATTAGAGTGCGTACTATGGCGCAAAATCTATACGCTGATGAAATTAGCGCTCAAAAGAGCAATGTGCATGCTCAATCAAGTGTAAGGCAGGCCTAGCCAAAGCCAACCATCAAAGTAAGCTAAATTTTTATAATTTGTTACTGCCGTAAGCCGAAACCCTGTCAGCAGTAGCGAGCGGGGCCATTAATCTCCAAATTACCCCTAACAACTGTCTCGCTGGTTGAATTATAGCATCTCAGGCAGGTTAACACGCATTCTTCGCATAAAACTCGGTGAAACTAATTAGCAAATTCCACCGAGTAATCAGTAATTAATGAATTTAGCGCAAGAAGAGCTGGAATTAATTTGTCTAGCCGTCACGAAAGAATTACATTCAGAGACAGAGAGACTATTAGAACGAGCTAGGCCGCTTAAAACAGGCCCTAGTCTCCAGTTACGGATGTTAATTTTTAGCGGATAGACAGGTTCTAGACGTTTGCTGACTCAACGAACAGCCAGGTGCGCTAGCTACTGCTAGCTTCAAACTCGCAGGTAAGCCGTGTTTTATTGACAGATCTGTGTACAAGCTTCTCCACATTTTGGCACATTAGTATAGCTCTCGTATCACAAAGAACCAGTCTTTGGCTTAGAGTCTCTAACCCGAACACCTCACCACCCGCCCTTTAGAACTCTTCTAACTCTAATCAAAATATACAAATTATCACAGCAAAGGCGCTCCTAGCTAAACTGCGGCGGCGACCTCACGGCGCCTAAATGTACAGTACTGAGCTTTTCTACTACAAAACTACCTGGTAGTATGACGCGATACCGTACAGTGCATAGGGTCGCCTGTTTTTCAAAGCGCTAAGCATTAGGCAGTGTTTTCGCTCGGCAATTTTCTCAGTAGTAGTAATAATAGAAGGGCCGGTATCGGCTGGCGTAGTATCCATAGGGATAATAGTAGGTCATATCGTGCCAATCTTTAGCCTTTCTTCCCCAGTAGCTCGGCGTAAGGAAGTACTTTTGCAGCGTGTCAAACGCGATCGTGCCCCGTTTGTACATATCGATGGCGCGGCTCATATCCATCGATTCGTAGACATACGGACGAACCGGAGACCACAACGACCGGTCATAGCCAGGGTCGCGGTAGCGGCGCCAGTACAGCGGGTCCAGGTAATCATTGATCCAGCTGCCTGCACGCGGGTAGGTACTGAGACTGGGGTAGTACCAGTGCAGCGAGTAAGGGGGGTCGATGGTGTAGTAACGACGGGGGAACCGGTAGGTGTAGTTGGTGGGCCAGTAGAGAGGGGAGAGATAGTATCTCCTGTCCCACCAGTATTCGTCGAACAGGCTCCAATCGCGGGTGTAGCGGGGTCTGTAGATGGAGCTGGGGTAGCGGTTGAGGGCACTCAAGTCGGGCACTGACCGCACACGGCTCACCTTGACCACTGGCGACAAGCTGCGAGTGCGAGCCGGCACGATCGCTACCGAGTGGGAACGACGAACCATTTTAGAGGCCAGCTGAAACGGCTGTGTGGTGCGATTGTGTGAAGCGGCAGAGGGCCCGGGGCCGCTGCCGCCTGCTGTGCCGTGTTTAAAATAGCAATTGAGGTGGTGGAGTGGTGGCGGGTAGCTGGGTTGGGTGGGGTGGGCTCAGTGTTGCCATAGGTATGCCAAGAATTGAATGCAAACAAAGGGTGTGTTTTAGGTGCAGCAAGAGCAAGCAATCGATAGGGCTGGGGTGGGCCATGCAAAATCCTATTTTGCGCAAACAGACTCTGCCTGCCAGTGGCCAGCCAGGTATCGGCCTGTACGACAGACAGACAGCTTTCTTCTGAAATTCAATCGGCCCACCACCAGCAGTATTGATTCCGACATCATATCACTTATTACTGTGCCCGAGCAGAAGCTCTTTCTCTGTCAGTCTGCACAGCCCAAAAGGTCGCCCTCTAATCGCGAAGAGCGCTAGTCTGCCTTTTTACTGCCACTCTCAGCCAATCACAACCGACCATTATAGTCGAATGGACTGGCGGAGGCCGCCAGCTCCCACCCTTCACGTGGTTCCGGCGGCCTGGCCACCGCATGATTGATGAACGGAGGTAGCGTTAATTTTGGCCTTCGATAAAAACAGCCTTGTCCATGGCCAATTTCACTCACAGCCAAGCCATGCCCATTGCCTGGGCGCTCGTACTGTCCGCCCTGGTTACTGTAGTCATCGTCTGCACTGTAGCCGGAAATGTGCTAGTCGCGCTTGCAGTCATTCTGGTCAGGAAGCTCAGAGAGCCAGGCAACTATCTGCTGGTTTCATTGGCAGTGGCAGACTTCTGCGTAGGCATAGTGGTCATGCCTCTGGGCCTGGTCTACTTGGTGACAGGCAGCTGGCAGCTGGGTGAACTGCTCTGCAACTTTTGGACTTCAGCTGACGTCACCTTGTGCACAGCTTCCATTCTCAATCTCTGTGCCATCAGTGTGGACAGGTACTGGGCCATCACCAAGCCTCTGACCTACGCTGCTGCACAGCGCACCACCCCCAGAATTCTCTGCTACATAGCGTTGGTCTGGCTCAGTGCTCTAGTGATCAGTGTCGGCCCACTGTTCGCTTTCCAGACTCCGCGACCAGCTGGAGTCTGCGAAGTGAGTCAGAACATTGTCTACCAGATCTACGCCACCTTGGGCTCATTCTACGTGCCGTGTGCAGTGATGCTCACTGTCAACTACAAGATTCTGCGAGCCGCACAGCGACTGACCAGAAACGATGTGACTCATTCAGCTAGCGTCGCCCAGAACATCAACAACTGCGGCCTGTCCAAGGACCAGCCGGATACCAACAACAGTTGCACGCGACAGAGCAGCAGACAAAGTTCCAGTGGAACTCTGGGACCGATCCGCCACGTGCTGCAACACCGAGTGGGCAACGTGTTCAGCTGGCGATTCCAGCACAAACAGAACCACAGTCACTTTTTCCGACATGAGGGCAAAGCCCTCAAGACGCTGGGTTTGATCATGGGCGCCTTTATCACCTGTTGGCTGCCGTTCTTCGTGCTGGCCTTGATAAAGCCATTCTGCGATCGTAAGTCGCGATGCAACATTCCCACCTGGCTGGATTCTAGTGTAACCTGGCTGGGCTATATGAGCAGCCTGATTAACCCGATAATTTATGCCAAATACAACCGCGAATTCAGGATTCCGTTCCGAGAGATGCTCTGCTGTCGATTCAGCACTCTGCAATCTGTGCTCAGAACCGAAATGTTCACCATAAAATATGGCCCCACTAATTTGAATGACGATGAAGAGACCAATCTGCGTATGAATCATCATAAGCCGTCCTTTTGATACTTGTAACGGGATTCTTTTACAGGCAAGAATCGAACCGTTTTGCCCCTTTGAGCCTGTTACATGTATTTACGTACGTATGTGCAGTTCGCCCTGAAACGCAAGCTGCCGTTTCTGCATAGCGGGTGTACTTTGTTCCTTTCCTGTGCCACCAGCATATCACTGTTTCTTTCTCTTACAAGCGTGTTGTGTGTGTGTGCGAGTTTGGTATAAGACTAGTGCGTGCAGCGGTGATTGCGGCAGTTAATGCCACCGGTAAAAGGCTAAATAATTTAGCCACTCTTCTCCAAACGACCATTATTTATTCAGGCTCGCTTTCGGCTTGCGCCTGCGCCGTCAGCTTTACGATTTGTGCGCGCGTCCAAAAACACACCGAACCAGCGGCAGATTTGGATCGAACGAAGCAAAATCAGAAGTGCTTATTATTGGTCTTTTGGCTACTAGTCAGTCAAGGCTAGAACCTACACACAGGTAGAATACTAGATTTAGTATCACAAAACCTAAGCCGACTTTCACAAAAACCTTTCAATAGATAGTTCTTTGACTGATCGCCGCCGCGTGCGTAAGCAACATTCGCGCGGCTTGTCTGGTTTCCAGATGGACTCGAGCGTCGCGAATCCAGTCCGCCGCTATGCGTGCCGGCTCCCCTTTGAGTAGTAAGAGCAGTCTATAAGAAGGCATGTGTGAGTGGAGTGTGGTGTGTGTTTGCAATCAATAGTGTGCTAGTAGGTAATGGAGCAGCAGAAACAGAATCCACATCAAACTCCATTTGGAGCCCGTCAAAAGACCCCATCAAGTCGACGTTAACCCTTATCAAATGCGCCGGGGGCTACGCACCGTTAAAACTGCACTGCTAAATCACTCCCAGCGCTATCCTTAATCGAATCTAACAGAGAACTTTCTCAGTTGCGATTCGCCCCACACAGAGAGCGCGCGAAAAAGTTAATTAGATCCAGCAGATCTGTCTGACGTAGGCGTTGGGCAAACAAAAATCGGAATTGGCCTGGTCGGGGCTGAAATATTTGTTTGAGAGCGTCTTTTTTGCGCGCGCGCTTAGCTCACCTGGGAATTGGCGCCTTAGAATATTGAGCGGCTAATCGGAAAGCATATATAAATGAGCCATTTAGATTCTCACTGCGCTAAAGGCGGTGTCGGCTAGCCCGGAAGGGCAATAAACATCTGTGACAAGCATGGTTTTTGTAGCGTGGAAGCTATTTGAAAGATTAACTTAATCAACTGTAAGAGCCTTCTTTTTAGTCCGTAAGGGCGCAGTTTCTCGGCCGCAATCCTCAACTACTAAATCCATAAAAAGTTTATAGCTTACTGTTTGTTCAGCTAAGTGGGCCATTTTTAGATAAAACAAGAATAGGTTTTTTTTAGAATTTTTAGATAGGCTAGCTCATACATGGGCCGGGGGGGTAAGGGGGGTATACCCCTCCCCCTCGGCCGGCCATACCCCCCTCGGCCGTCCAAACATACTCCATACCCCCCTCGCCGGCAAACCCCCCCACCCCCCCTCCCGGAGGGAGAAATTTTCGCTTATTTAAGGAAAAATAGGCGTTTTTTGGCCTTTTTTCGGGGACCCCCCCCCCCCGAGGTCTTCTCCCCCCCCCTCCGGATTTTTCCGGCCCATGTATGGGCTAGCTTAGCTACACACTGAATCATACAAGTAATACAGGCAGGCACATAACGCCGTTTATGGTACCGGTACCTAGTGTAATGGTACCATATATGGTAATCCCACGTTCGGCGACTGTGGTGGCAGACATGAGCTAGCATTTCGGCTAGGGGGGTAGCGGCCGGCTGAGGGGGGGGCAGGTCAGAGCCTGAGGAGGGCCAACCCCCTCAGACCCCCTTTGCCCATGTCTGTGTGGTGGTACCATATGATCAGGGTTCGTGCTGCTTTTGTACAGCAAAATTCCCTGACTTTTCCATAAACAAAGTAAAAATTCCCTTACAAAACAGGGTGCGGAAACTGCAACCTATGTGAGAAAATTAAAAAAATTGGCTTTGTAAAACGCATTTAAACGGTATTGAGAGAGCAAATTTCCAGTTTAAGTAGTAGTATATAAAGTCAGACGACCGATCTTCAAAAGGGTGCTCTGTACAGTTCTGACACGACCATTTGGCGGCGAAATGTTTTTGTTGCTGTCAGACACTAAATTCCCTGACTTTTCCGTGACTCCCTGACTTTCCAGATCCCGCACGAACCCTGGATGTCGGTACCATAAACGGCGGTAAGTGCCTGAGGGACTATCCAACTTGCGCACAACCGATTTGCGCACATGGATCGCGGGCACACCAACCTGCGCACAACCGATTAGCGCACAAGCACAACCGATTTGCGCACAACCGATTTGCACACATTTTTTATTGCAGCACAATATAGTCACAACTGACCAATATTGAACAGACAGCAACAGTAATTTTGGGAATAACAGACAATAACAATTATTACATTATGTAGCACAATTTACACAACAATTTAAAACAATTATCATAGCACAATAAACATGACATATAGCTGGTTGCGCTTTGGCTGTGCGAAGTAGTGGCTTGTTCCTCTTAGAAAAGCCATGCGCTCGATCATGCTGATTTGGTAACGCTTAGCCAGTCTGCGAATTTTGCCATCGATGCGTTCGTATTTTGGATTGCGCGAAACCAGAGTGCACCCGCGGCCATCTGATCTGTCTCTCAAAGTACTCAAACAATCCTCACTGCCAGAGAGCAAGTGGGGCTTCAGATTATCTCATCCGAACCATCACGTCATTTGGGTCGTGGTAAATGAGGTCCGCCGTACCAACAATGATGTGGAAAGCTGGAACTCTAAGATGGCCAGGTTGTTCAACAAACGGAAGCGAAGCATCCAGATATTTACTTTTTCCTGGAACGCATCCTATCAGAACAAAACAATGTAAGGCGCAGGCAATAAGATGGCAAAATTCGCAGACTGGCCGAACGGCCAAATGGGTTTGTCCAGCGCATGGCTTTTTTAACAGGAACAATTACTTTATACGCACAGCCAAAGCGCAACCAGCTATAATAATGTCATGTTTATTGTGCTATGATAATTGTTTTAAATTATTGTATAATTTGTGCTAAATAATGTAACTGTTATGTAGTTATTGTTGTTGTAATTGTGCTGCAGCAAAAAATATTGTGCGCAAATCGGTTGTGCTTGTGCGCAAACCGGTTGTGCGCAAGTTGGTGTGCCCGCGATCTATGTGCGCAAATCGGTTGTGCGCAAGTTGGTAGTTCCCGTGCCTGACTGTTAGAGCTTGATGGGGTGTTTATAAGGAAGGGAGAAGGAAAGAAAGCAAACGCACCTGACGGCCTCATCAAAATCGGAGCGTTCATTAAGACAGTGGTTAGCCCTGGACAGCACCTCGAACGTGTCAGCCGCTTCGGTGTCCACCGAATCGTTGGCAGGGTACTGTTTCCACGAGTCAAACATAAACCCCGCCTGCACCGTAGACACCAGATAGCGCCACAGACTGCCCCCACTCTCATCTATTAGGGCCGTTCTTCTACACAGCTTACGCACCTGACACAAACACAGATTCTGCTTTGAACTATTAAAATTTAGTCTAGTCTGTTGATGGAAAACCTACGTATGTACCAGTCATGCCTTCTGGTATGCGGTCCGGGTCGGGGAGGGTGATACAGAGCATACATGGGCCGGAAAAATCCGGAGGGGGGTAGGGGGGTTGAGACCTCGGGGGGGGGGGGGGGTTTCCCCGGAAAAAGGCAAAAAAAACGCCTATTTTGCCTTGAATAAGCGAAAATTTCCTCCCTCCGGGAGGGGGGGGTGGGGGAGGGGGGTATGTCCGGCCGAGGGGGAGGGGTATACCCCCCGGCCCATGTATGATACAGAGGTGCATACATGTAGTACTAGGCGTTCGCGGTCACCCCTAGCGGAAACGCCATAACCCCGTAGCCCCCAGAGACAGTCCGCCACAGACCCGAAAATACTAGTAGTAGCAGCATACATGTAACAGAGGGGTCTCCACCGACCCGACTTAGGCCAGACCAACTTCAGACGATTTTTCCGGCAAGTAGAATTTTTTGCAATTTCAGGCACAAAAATTACCAAATTTCGCCTGAAAAACAGCACTTTTCAAGCTGAATTTCAACCGAAATTAGCGATTTTTGACGATTTTTAGCCGAAAAAATGCCATTTTCAGCGTTCTTTTAGTGCCCAACCTCCTCCCAAAATTTGGGCTCAGACCCCCCCCCGGCCGGCGCCAGACACTCCCAACCCGCAAACCCCTCTCCCCCTTCAGCGGACATGTTTGAGTATCGGCCCCAATACTTGTTACTATTTTAATATGAAACTGACTGGCTGAGAAGCTTAAAGTCCGCTAAAAAGCCAAGTCTTTGGTAACCGAATTTGGCGTCTCCCTCCACGGCTGACATTTAATAGAAACCAGTGTTTTTAGAAGCCGCTTTCAGTCATTTTTGCTTGTCTTTAGCTCTAAAACGCTATTTGGCAGCTTCAAATAGCGATTTTTTCTTCTCTTTGTTAAAAAAACGAACAGAAAATACTCTTGCATGTGATTTGGAGCTCTTAGAAAATTTGGACCTCAATCTCGGCGAAACCACTCCCCCTGGCGGCCCGTCCCGGACCTGTTAAATGTATGAATTTCAGTGATGGCGAATAGCCAGCTTAACGAGAGACAGAGACTCACGATTGGACGCTCACCCAGTTAATCGCCTATGTGGGCGTTTAACTGGAGGCAAGGTTCAGTGAAACGGCCAGAGCGACTAATTGAAATTGAAGTGAACCACCTGGTACACCAGGGTTCGTGCGGCTTTTGGATAGCAAAATTCCCTGACCTTTCCCTGACTTTTCCATGACCAAAGTCAAAATTCCCTGACTTAACCAGGGTGAGAAAACTGCAACCAATGAGAAAATTTTGAAAAATAGGCTTTGAAAAATGCATTTGCAATGGTAAATTTTAAGTTTAAGTAGTAGTATATAAAGTTTGAAGATCGATCTTCAAAAGAGTCTGACAGCACCATTTGGAGATGAAATGTTTCTGCTGCTATCAAACTTCTCCCTGACCAGACACCAAATTTCCCTGACTTTTTTTAAAAATTGCCTGACTTTTCCATGACTCCCTGATTTTCCAGGTCCCGCACGAACCCTGTACACGGTACTTACAGATGTTTTAGCGTAAAACGGATGAAACACCAAACATACTCACTCATTAAAACAAAGGTTGCAATAAGATGCCAAACTGAAGTTCTTTTATGAAATACAAGCTAAAAAGTAATTGAATTAACTTTAGCTTGTTGAGTATAAAACGATTTGAATCTCTCAAAATTGACCTACAGTGTTACATAGGTTCATTAAAAAGCTCTGGGCGTGTAACTGAATTTCAGATTATTTCCTAATTTTGCCTACATCAGCCAGGACATCCAAGCGTGAGATTGGGGTAGTTTGCTTGAGAAGAAAGTCCAAAAAAGCCAATTTACCTTGGCAAAGCGAGCCTTCAGGTCTTCCTCAGTGTAAACTCCTGACTCCAGAGCAACGTCGTCAATCGACTTTAAGATAGTATTGACAAACGCGTCCTCCCTGCTAGCCTCTTTTATGCCCATCAGCTATAAGAAGCATACACGTAACAGCTCCGGGCCGACCTGGGGAGGGGGAAGGGGGCTTTTTCCTGAGGTGGGGGGTCGAGGGGGGGTTTCGCCCAAAGGGGTCCAAAATTTCAAAAAGCTCCAAAACGCCTGGAAATGCGTTTTTTTAACACGTTTTTTCGGTAAGGACGCTAAAAATCGTCATTTTAAGCTGCCAAATAGAGGTTTAGAGCTAAAAATAAGCAAAAAAATGACAAAAAAGGCTTTCAAAATCACCGATTTCTCTTAAATATCAGCAGTGGAAACGCCAAATTCGGTTTCCAAAGGCTTTTCAAGCGAATTTTAGACTAAAAATTAGTGATTTCTGAGCCAGTTTGTTAGTACTGGAGCCACTACTAGTACTTGTATTTTTGGGTCGGGGTGGGGGTGATGGGGGTTGGTCTTTCCAGCAGGGGGGTAACCCCTAGTACAGTCATGTCTCGTTAATCCGGACAAGTTGGGACCGGCCAATTTTGTCCGGATTAGCGAATTTCCGGATTAACGAATCAAAGCTAAAACACTGTTTCTCGGGTCAAAGGCCTAAATGACAGCTTTTTGATAGTTGCATATCAGATTCTGCAGCTGTACCTCCTAATTAAAACCCAAAAACTAATTTCAGCTGATTATAGCTCATAAAAAGGCAAAAATAATTACATTAACGAAAAGCATTATTCAATCGAAAATTCACACCTGAGTTGAAAAATTGCGCATGGATTTTGTCCAAATTAACCAAATCCGGATTAACGAATCACTTTACCATACAAATTTCGAAGTTGGGACCCCAAATCTTCTGTCCGGATTAACGAGTCATATAACATGGGGGAAAATTGGGACCTGGCCTAATCTTGTCCGGAAGGCGAATATCCGGATTAACGAGGTCCGGATTAACGAGATATGATTGTACATGTATGATAAGAAGTCGGTCTAATAATGAGACAAAAAAGCAATAGCAGCTTACTTCGTTAGCTAGCGGCTTACGACGACTCTCCATATCGGGACCGGCCTTCCGACCGTGCACCACTGACTCTTCTAGGTTCTGACAGGCCACGAACAGCAGCTTTGCATTGCGATTTTCGGCGTCCTAAAAAGATTGGTGTAACTATGGCAGTGAGCCGGATACAAACGGCCACACTACAGTAGGATTTTATTTTGGAGCAACTGGCAGAAGAGAAATAGGCCTACTGCCGAAAATTCAGCCAAAAAAGACAAATATCGTGTAGAAATCGGATCAGAACGTTTTCTCGACTTCTTTTCGAAAAACAAAAAGGTTGGACAGGCTTCGTCCGTACGGATCGAGTCGCGTACAAAGGGTTGTAGGGTGGGTACACCCCTGCTTTGCGGAGGAGGTAGGAAGGCAAATTTAAAATTTAAAGAAAAAAAGAGATGACCTTACACCTGTCTATTTTATGCCTGAATTCATTTTAAATGCGTTATTGAAGACAAATTCTGCGAGGTTTTCTCACTCTAGAAAAACCAGGGAACTTAAAAATTTTGTACCCATGTTTTCAAAATCCTGGGTACGCCACAGGTAGGGGATGAGGAAGTTGCCAATTTAGACAAATTGCCTGACTTTTTAAGGCAAGCTGAAAAAAAGCAAGAAAACAAATTCACTTGATTGGCATTAACGAACTGCTTAAAGATTAGCAAAAGACGAAGACAAAAGTGACGTCACTAGAGGCATCACTCCATATTGAGCTTATGAGTATAAACCCAGACAAAAAAGTCCTAACCGCACTTTCACTTAGGTTGCTCTGGGGAGGGGAGCTAAGATTGTTGATAGCCAAAATACCTGTACAGCCCGGCTGTCCAGGGCCGATTCGATGCCTTTTAGCCGAGCCACCGAGCCAGCGATCTGTTTGTGAAAGAGACGACGTTCCTTCTGAATGGCCTCGTCGATCGCTTGCTGCATCTCAATCTTCATGCGTTCTTTCTGCTGCACCAGAACCTCCTCCAAGTGTTTGCTGTGCGCCGCCACCGAACGCCGCAACTGCGCTCGCAGCTCCTCCTCTGCCTCTGACTTCTGCTCTGACAACTGAAACTCTACCTACATTAGTTATACTCTATGTACAGTATGTAACAGGTAGAGGAATACATGGGCCGGGGATGGGGTGAGTGGTTTACCCCTCGCAGCCAGTACCCCGTCGGTCATTCATACTTTTGGAGACAAACTTGATCTCATACCTCACTCAGTCAGCCATACCCCCCAGGGTTCGTGCGGCTTTTGGATAGCAAAATTCCCTAACTTTTCCATGACCAAAGTCAAAATTCCCTGACCAACCACCAGGGTGAGGAAACTGCAACCAAGGCGAGAAAATTTTAATAAATTGACTTTGTAAAACGCATTTAAACGGTATTCAGAGCGCAAATTTCCGGTTTAAGTAGTAGTATATAAGGTCAGAAAACCGATTTTCAAAAGGGTGTTGTGTTAAGTTCTGACATGACCATTTGGCGGTGAGATGTTTCTGCTGCTATCAAATTTTTCCCTGACCAGACACCTAATTCCCTGACCTTTTAAAAATTCCCTGACTTTTCCATGACCAAATTTAAAATTTCCTGACCAATCCGAGTGAAGAAACTCAAACCAGCGTGAGAAAATTTTGAAAAATTGGCTATGGTAAAAGGCATTTAAAGAGGGTAAATTTCCGGTTTAAGTAGTAGTATATAAAGTCAGAAAACCGATTTTCAAAAGGGGGTGTGTAAAGTTCTGACAGGACCATTTGGCGGCGAGATGTTTCTGCTGCTATCAAACTCTTCCCTGACCAGACACCAAATTCCCTGACTTTCCCCTGACCCCCCGACTTTTTTAAATTCCCTGACTTTTCCATGACTCCCTGACATTCCAGGTCCCGCACGAAACCTGCCCCCCCCTCCGACTTTTTTTGGGAAAGCAAAAAATTTCACACCCCCTCCGAAAATCCGGCGACCTTTTTATTGGGAAAGTGTCTTCCGCCGAAAAACCGTACCCCGCTCCATTTTTTTCGGCCCATGTATGAAAGAGGTAGGTGTCCTAAAAAGTGGTCGCGCACAGTTTGAGAACTTTTTCTTAGACCGAACTTTTTCTTTTTTAAAGTTGAGAAGCATATAAGTGTTTGCCACACAAAAGACTCATTGTCTCTTTCCAAATTTCAGTTCTACATTCAAAGTCTTCGTGCATTTACGCCTCAAATAATTAAAATATCAGAATACCTTAAAAACTAGAGTACGAACTGGTATTAGGGTATCTTCGAGGTATTGGGTATCGGGGCTTTCGTCACCCAATACAATTTGGGTCCTGCCAAAATCGAAAAAAAAGGATTTTGACCTGAAAAATCAATCTAGAAAAATCGAAAAGGCTGATCAATGATTAGGTCTAGAAAGCTGTTATTGCGTTGTTCATCAACTAAAATTTAGTAGAATTTCTTATAATGTCCGCTTTTCTAAGTAGTACAGCAGTAATAAATTTACCTGTTCTAATCTAAATTAAAAATTGTGCCATTTCTCACGATACAGAATCTACAATTACCGTACATGTAGGTACGGGCCCAGGGCTGTGGGGGCGGTACACCTTTCCGGCCGAGTTAGAAAAAGAATTGGTCAAAAATAAGAAACACGATTGAACTATGCATTGTTGGGCACTAAAACTGTTAATTTCTGCTCAGGTATTGGGTATTTCTGGTACTGTATGTATGAGTAAAAGAGCGACTCACTCGTCTCTGCCACTCAACACTGAGGTCGCCTCTCAGTCGGTGTTTCTCTCTGTCCAGTTGTTCCTCAATTACCCGTCTGTGTTCGGCCTTCAGCTGGTCAACTGCCTTCTCTATGTGCTCTTGTTCGCGCAGCTGAACACAACAAACACATAATCTTATTGATGTTACAGACAAGAGTGCATCAATTTGAATTATACAGGGTGTCTCAAAAATTATCACATTTCTCTTTACTGCCATTTCCGCAAATTTTGACCAAATAGGCTGAAATTTGGAACCTAGGTGCCAAAATTCGGGGAATTTTATGTGTTAAAGTTTGGTGCACTAGGCTTGACTCATTCCCGAGAAATTTTAAAAAAAGTGAAATTTGGGAATTTCAATAGCGAAAGCCAGTCACCGAGAAATGGAAACATTTCTTTTGACTGTATCTTTCCTAATTTGTGTCGTATTCTAATTTAATGAAATTTGGAGTGTAAACGCAGAAATTCAGGGTAATTCGTGTGTAAAAAGTTGACGCATGAACTCCAACGCCATCGTTAGAGTTTAGGCGATAATGTAATGTGACGTTTTTCGGTGACCGGCTTTCACTATTGAAATTACCAAATTTCAATTGTTTCGAAATTTCTCCGGAATGAGTCAAGCAAAGTGCACCAAACTTTAGCACATAACATTCCCCGAATTTTGGCACCTATGGTGCAAACTTCAGCCTATTTGGTCAAAATTTGAGGAAATGGCACTAAAAAGAAATGTGATCATTTTTTGAGACACCCTGTAGTATAAATTTCGTTTTTCAAATTTTTACTCAAAAAATATAATAATAATCTGAGACGAAATTATATGACACACAGGCCGATTCACATATCCCGCACGGTTTCGCAAGCTCACAACTTTTTGTTTGTGGACCGAATCGGCTGATCTTTGGATATAATACAGTCAGGCACTTAACGCCGTTTATGGTACCGACACCATATAAGGTGCCGGTACCATACAGTAGTGTACAAAAAATGTCATCTCCACTTTTTCGGGTTCACTAAAATCACTCTTTTTCACTCAATTCTCAACGAATTTGAACCAAATTTGGTGCTGCATGTGCCCAATTAGTCCGGCTACTTGTGTTACAGTTTCGGAGCGAAAATTCAAATTTTGGCGGGAAATTTAAACGAAAATACGAAAATCATATGGTCTCATAAAAACGGCTCTTACTCAAGAAATACAAAAGCTACGCCCGTGAAATCATAGCCGCTTATAGACCCAATATAATGCAATTATATCAGTCAGGCACTTAACGCCGTTTATGGTACCGACACCATATAAGGTGCCGGTACCATATATGGTACCGGTACCGAGGGTAGTGGTACCATATATGGTACCGGTACCGAGGGTAGTGGTACCATATATGGTACCGTCACCATATATGGTACCGGCACCATATATGGTACCCCTACCCATGGCCATGGGTGCCGGTACCATATATGGTGCCGGTACCATATATGGTGACGGTACCATATATGGTACCGGTACCATATATGGTACCACTACCATATATGGTACGAAATCTGAACGGAGTGGTACCATATATGGTACCGGTACCGGAAAAACGCGAAGGTGGGGGGGGGGAACTACCAACTTGCGCACAACCGATTTGCGCACACGGATCGCGGGCACACCAACTTGCGCACAACCGATTTGCGCACAACCGATTAGCGCACAACCGGGTTGCGCACAACCGATTAGCGCACAACCGAATTGCGCACAAAACAACCGATTTGCGCACAAAGTAATAGTTGTGTTGTTGTGTGTTGAATGTAGTGTACATACGTTGTAAGGCTATGGTATTGCAGGCTTAATCGTACAGGCATGCTTGTGTAAGCATTATATGTAAATTTGGTTCGGTCAGCCAAACTGGCATGCATGTAGTCCAGTTTAACATTTGTTCTCTCTTTCTCTCTGATAGCCACTGCAGCGCACTGTTTTATTGGGTTTTATGGCTGAGGTATTTAGCACCACCAAAGGCAAGCCGGCACTTGCCTATAATGGCTTTCGGTACCGATTATTCCGAGAATCAGTCCTCCAGGTAAACCTATTAGTTATATTTGACCTTAGTTTAAATAAATGTACCTAGTTCAAGGAGAACAAAACGTGGAGATGTTGTGTTAAAGCGTGCAAAGGGTTGTTGAAAACAGAGCCGAGCGTTACCAATTGGGTTTGATCGAGCGCATGGCGTTTCTAAGAGGAATAGGGCACTACTTCGCACAGCCAAAGCGCAATCAGTTATAAAATTTATATTATAAATCACTCTGTTATAAATGCAACTGTTATGTAAAATTACTGTTGGTGTCTATCACTATATTGTGTTGCAAAAAAGTAAAAGTGTTTAAGTAAAAAAATTGTGCGCAAATCGGTTGTTTTGTGCGCAATTCGGTTGTGCGCTAATCAGTTGTGCGCAAACCGGTTGTGCGCTAATTGGTTGTGCGCAAATCGGTTGTGCGCAAGTTGGTGTGCCCGCGATCCGTGTGCGCAAATCGGTTGTGCGCAAGTTGGATAGTCACATACATGTACTAGGGGGGGGCTTGGGGGGGCGGTTCCCCCCCCCTGCTGGAAAGGCCAAACCCCCCCTCACCCCCCCCCCCCGAGACAGGTTAAGGGACCCCTCCCCCTGACCAAAAAATACAAGTACTAGTAGTGGCTCCAGTATTAACAAACTGGGTCAGAAATCACTAATTTTTAGCCTAAAATTCACTTGAAAAGCCTTTGGAAACCGAATTTGGCGTTTCCACTGCTGATATTTAAGAAAAATCGGTGTTTTTGGAAGCTCTTTTTGTCATTTTTTGCTTGTTTTTAGCTTTAAAACGCTATTTGGCAGCTTAAAATAGCGATTTTTAGCGTCCTTACTGAGAAAAACGTGCTAAAAACGCATTTCTAGGCGTTTTGGAGCTTTTTGAAATTTGGGACCCCCCACCTGGGCGAAACCCCCCCCCCCTCGACCCCCCACCTGAGGAAAACCCCCCCCCCCTACCCCCCTCCCCCCAGGTCGGCCCGGAGCTGTTACATGTATGGATAGTCCCGGTGGGGGTACCATATATGGTACCACCACAGACCTCGAACGTGGGGGTACCACATATGGTACCGGTACCATATGGTGACGGTACCATATATGGTGCCGGTACCATATATGGTGTCGGTACCATATATGGTACCACTACCTACGGTACCGGTACCATATATGGTGCCGGTACCATATATGGTGTCGGTACCATAAACGGCGTTAAGTGCCTGACTGTATATGTAGAAGTTTCAAAACCCTCGCTCAAAGTACGCGCAAGAATCCGATTTTCAAAGTTGGCAAAAATCGGGATTTATCATCATTTCCATAGCTAACATTTGGAGGTTCACTAAAATTACCCCTATTATAACAAAAAATTCTGCCGATTCGGTTCACAAACTAAAAATCTGCGAGCCTGCGAAACAGGGCGAGAAATGTGAATCACCCTGTACATTGGCGTAAATTTTCGACACGGAATTAAAGAATCGTTTTTATGCAAAAAAGTCGAATCACAGTCACTACAGGATAAATAGCAAAGAAACAGTAAGAGAAAGGGAACCAACCAGTTGCTCGGTGAGCTGTCGTCTCAGTTCGTCAACCCGTAAATGGGCATGCGCAATCAGCGAGTTCAGTTCCTCTACCGACAGCGTATTTTCTGAAGCAACCACACTCATGTGGCATCGCTTTTAAGGGCATGTAACCATGAATGTAAAAAGCCATTACGTAATTGTTGCTTGCACGTTCACCAACACTGTATAATTGCAGCATCAGGCAGTCAGAGAGACTAAGCCGTAGACGAATCGGTTCCTTGTATAGCCTACCTCTCCGACTATGACTATGATGTTCCATTGATGGCTTTTGAACGCCTACTTAGCCGTACGTGGCCACCTAGCCCTCTACGGCTACTTAGCCTTCTATGGCTACCACTCTTCAACAGCATGGCCAAAGGGCTACGTAGCCATAGTTGGCCATGCTGTTGAAGAGTGGTAGCCATAGAAGGCTAAGTAGTCATAGAGGGCTAAGTAGCCACGTACGGCTAAGTAGGCGTTCAATAGCCATCAATGGAACATCATAGCCATAGTCGGAGAGGTAGGCTATACAAGGAACCGATTCGTCTATGGCTTAATCTCTCTGACTGTCTCAAAGTACGAAGCAGATAGAGATACCTTTGGCGTGTACATCGACATTGGGCAGAATAGACTTGAGCTCTTTAGCGAACCGATTTCTGCTTTGTTCCACCAGCGACTTGTACTCGGCCATTATTTTACTCTCGCGCAGTGCCTGCCCCACCTGCAACCGAAACTCTTGCACAACCTAAGCTTTAAGCCACGAGCAAATTTGCAGGTCTCTACCATACACGTAACAGGTCATCAGCCGATGGGGGGAGGGGGGTTGGGGGGTCTGAGCCAAAAATTTGGGGGAGGGCGATGGGCACTAAAAACGCTCAAAAATCGAAAAAAATCGCAATTTTTTGGCTAAAAATTGCCAAAAATCGCTAATTTGGGCTGAAATACAGCTAAAAAGTGCTGTTTTGCAGGCGATTTCGGCAATTTCTGTGTGTGAAATTGTAAAGAATTGCAAAACTTTGCTCGAAAATTTACTTGCCAGAAAAATCGGAGGGGGGGGGATCTACTAAAAGCAAGCAAACAGGTTCCTTAAGCGGCTTTAAACCGAATAGACAGAGCGGTTTTCGCAACCATGAACTGGACTAGAAATTTTAATTAAAGAAGAGGTTAAAAGTCACCTTAGCTTTAGCCTCCTCCAGTTCAAACGACAGTTTGTTGAGTAGGTCAGATGCGTCGTTGAGTAGCGAGATATCGGCAGTGACCTTTGACCCGCGCCCGTCGTTGATTACCTTGCGCAACATCTCCAAGTAATTCTGAGCGTCCGATTCGCGAGGTTGATCGCCCATCTGACAGAATTCCAGGTCCTGGTACGCATCCGTTACCATGTTCCACTGAGGGTCCTGACACCAGTAATTCAGTACACAACTTATTTATACAGTATGGGCCAAAAACTGTACATCACTTTCTAAAACTTTACTCAAACGATTGGTTCGCGGTAATTTCAATAACAACTTGGCTGAAATTTTCAGGATAAATTAACAAGATAACTGGGTAAATAATGTACAAGTCTGGTGCTAAACATCTGACTGGGTCTGGTTTTATGAGCCGAAAACTAAGCAGAAATTCTAATTTTTTAGTTAATTCAAGGGGTACGGACCTGAAGCTTGCAGGAATGATTGATATTGCTGTTGGGTACAACATACTGACAGGATAGCTCAATTGGCGCTAAAATATGAGATTTTCATAAACATGACAAAAAATGTGACTTTTCTCCGTAAAAATGACGATTTTGAAGATTTCGATTTTCCAAAAACACTGCGGGGAAGGTTTCCAAGATGTAGAATAGAACAGAGCTTAAATTAGGCTCGTTCATTTTTCGAACTTGCTGTTACAATCTGTTCTTGATTAACAATTAACGAAAACATAGAATTCTCCGCGGACCACCACGACACTTAGTATTCGGCTCAGAAAAAAGAGACAGTCACCCTTTTGGCACCAAACTTGCGCGGATTATCAGCCCAATTGTCTTGTTAGTTGATCATGAAAATTTCAGCCACATCGATAAAGAAATGAGCGAGCACCAATCGTTTGAGTAAAGTTCGGAAAAGGGGTAGACAGCATACATCATACATGTAACAGGGGGGTCTGCCCCCCACCCGACTTAGGCCAGACCCCCCGGATGGGGACCCCCCCCCCCCCCCCCGAGACGATTTCACCGACCCCCCCTCCGGTTTTTCTGGCAAGTAAATTTTCGAGCAAATTTTTGCAATTTTTTACACTTTCACACACAAAAATTGCCAAAATCGCCAGCAAAACAGCACTTTTCAGCCCAAATTAGCGATTTTTGGCGATTTTTAGGCCAAAAATTGCGATTTTTCTCGATTTTTGAGCGTTTTTAGTGCCCACCGCCCTCCCCAAAATTTTGGCTCAGACCCCCCCGGCCGGCGCCAACCCCCCTCGCCCCATCAGCGGATGACCTGTTACATGTATGGCATACATGGGCCGGAAAAATCCGGAGGGGGTATGGAGACCTCGGGGGGGGGGGGGGAGCTCCCCGAAAAACGGCCAAAAAACGCCTATTTTGCCTTAAATAAGCGAAAATTTTCAGGGGGGTATGGCCGGCCGAGGGGGAGGGGTATACCCCCCGACCCATGTATGGTGAACAGTTTTTTACCCATACGTACTTGCGTACATACGGAGTGCCTCAGAAATGGGTCATTTCGGCAAAAGTTCGCTATAGTAAGCTGAAAAATAATTTTTTTTACTAAAGTTCCTCCTTCTAAAAATCATCAAAGCAAACAAGTTTTAGCAAAAACCGGCAACATCTGCACAAATCAATGAACATTTAAACAAAAGACCGATTGCAAATCGGTTAACCAGAAGGGCGGCAAACTCTTTTTACCGAAATCCGTGCGCCAGGGACGCTTTTCGACTATTTTTTTGCTATCGCAATTTTGTATGCAGGCGGATCCTGCTTAGATGGCGATAAATTGATGACTGTAACAGATCGTAGTTAAGATTACAAGACAAAGTTAATCTAAATGCGCACTAACATTTACAGTCAAGCAGTAAACGCCGTTTACGGTACCGGCACCATATGGCCATGGCCATGGGTGCCGGTACCATGGTACGAAATCTGAACAGAACAGAGTGCCGGTACCACATAATATATACCATTACCTACCACCACAGGGCCCGAAGGTGGGGCTACCATGTATGGTACCGGCACCTTATATGGTGTCGGTACCATAAACGGCGTTAAGTGCCTGACTGAATTAACCGTCCGTCAGTGGATAATCGGTATCTTTCTCGTGTAGATGCAGGGTTACCTTGGGGTCATTGACTGCCTGTCTCAGCAATTTGGTGTGTTGTTGAATGGCAGTGACCACGGCCGTTTTAGAGTTCAGCGCCACCTCTATTTTCTCCTCAGCACTTGTCATTGCTGATCTTAGAGAGTCTTGAAGCGCTGCAATTTTTTACTCTTCTAGTAACTAGACAGATCAAACAATATACAATACAGATTGTTCAATAAAAAGCGAGAATTTAGTTTTAGCTTTAGTTTTTTCTTTTTGGTGTCATTTGAAAGAGAGCGCCTTGACCGATTGATTGGCTGGACGCCGGTCAAAAACAAGTGACTGGAACGGGTACTGTACTAATCTTTTTGAGCCTTCAACTACCAGTAGGACTAGGGTGGCAGAAGGAAGTACAAAACAAATCAACCTTAGTGTTGGCTTAAAGGCGTAAGGATCTCTCGAACCGTTACCCTTTATGCGCCTTAGTTTCTCTCTTTGTTCGCGTTCGATGTCCTCTTTTAGTAGGTTGTCTCTTTCTTTAGCTGCCTTCTCAACCACATCCACTTCAGGGGCGTCGACAGATGTGGCCGGCGCTATTTCTTTGTCTGCTTCTTTCTTGGAAAGCTCTGGATGGTGAGGTTGTTTGCGCTTTGGCAGCAGGTCCGTTACTTTGTGCTTTAGCTCGTCTAGTTTCTCGCTGCTTGGTCTAAAGATTAACATGATTACCAGACATGGGCAAAGGGGGGGGGGGCTGAGGGGTTGGCCCCCCTCAGCCGGCCGCTACCCCACCTCAGGAATTTTTTGGAAGAATTTTGTATAGAAAATTACGACAAAAATATGCCTGGATTAGGTGTAAATGAGCTCAGAATAGCTTATTTTAAGGAAAAAATAAGCCAAAAAACCTTGATTTTAGCCAAAAATCGGACTTTCTGGCTTACCACCCCCTCAGCCGCTCCTTCCCCCTCAGGAATTGAAAATTCTACCCCCCCCTCAGCCGAAATGCTAGCCCACGTCTGATGATGACAATTATAATTATTAATATTATAGTACTGACGACGTTTGATATGGATATTTTCAGCTCAATATCAATCGATATGCAAGAAGTAGAAAAAGCATAAAACTAATTTCGCTGCCTATCAGCTAAGCACTGATGCAATGAACGATGTGATATCAAATTATTAGAATTGCAGAAAAGGTAGTGGTCCTTCTGAAGAGTACATCGTACGATAGGACAAGTAAGTTTGTACTGGGCTAAACTATGCGTACGTGGTTTGTTAACGTCGCCTGGGCTAGCAGAGATCTCTAAAATGTTTGTGTCAAGTAAAAAAAGTCGCAAGAGCCTCCCACGGCATACAGCACTAGCGAGAGCAGAAAATATAAGGCGCCTACAGTTGATTGGTAAGTTCATGTTTTAGTTGGTCCAACTTTTCACTGCCACCTCTAAAAGACTGGCTCAACTTAACTGAAGAAACCAGGAAACAGAAAATGAGAAAATATAAACCAATTATCCAATAGTAAGTCAGATAAAGAAACAGCTCACTTATACAGTCAGGCACTTAACGCCGTTTATGCTACAGGTACCTAGGGTAGTTAGTGGCATACATGTAACAGGGGGTCTGGGGGGTCTGCCCCCCACCAGATTTAGGCCAGACCCCCCCACCCCCCGAGACGATTTCACCGACCCCCCCACCGATTTTTCTGGCAAGTAAATTTTCGAGCAAATTTTTACACTTTCACACCCAAAAATTGCCAGATTCGCCTGCAAAACAGCACTTTTTAGCTGTATTTCAGCCCAAATTAGCGATTTTTGGCAATTTTTAGCCAAAAAATTGCGATTTTTCTCGATTTTTGAGCGTTTTTTAGTGCCCACCCCCCCTCCCCCAAAATTTTGGCTCAGACCCCCCCGGCCGGCGCCAGACCCCCCAACCCCCCTCCCCCCATCGGCGGATGACCTGTTACATGTATGGGTAGTGGTACCATATATGGTACGAAATCAGAACAGAGTGGTACCATTGTACCACCACAGGCCCCGAACGTGGGGGCACCATATAATGGTACCAATTGACTCATCATATAATAAAAGTTCAGTTCCATTTCACTCCATAGGCGGAGTTATCCTATGCCAGCTGGGTGGCACTACGGGCACTTTTTAAGTGGCTATCAACCAAGCAAGTTAGACTCCGGCAGACTGGAAAAAGTGCCACCGGGTGGCAGTTTGCCAATCGACCAAGGTCTAAATTGAGTGGTTGGCAGCGACTTAGAAAGTGCCAGTAGTGCCACCGGGTGGCAGTTTGCCAATCGACCAAGGTCTAAATTGAGTGGTTGGCAGCGACTTAGAAAGTGCCAGTAGTGCCACCGGGTGGCAGTTTGCCAGTCGACCAAGGTCTAAATTGAGTGGTTAACAGCGACTTAGAAAGTGCCAGTAGTGCCACCGGGTGGCAGTTTGCCAGTCGACCAAGGTCTAAATTGAGTGGTTGGCAGCGACTTAGAAAGTGCCAGTAGTGCCACCGGGTGGCAGTTTGCCAGTCGACCAAGGTCTAAATTGAGTGGTTGGCAGCGACTTAGAAAGTGCCAGTAGTGCCACCGGGTGGCAGTTTGCCAGTCGACCAAGGTCTAAATTGAGTGGTTGGCAGCGACTTAGAAAGTGCCAGTAGTGCCACCAGGGTGGCAGGCAGAAGTCTAAGCCGGACCTAAGAATAAGAACATACAATTGCGGCAGTGACGGATGACGTTGGACAGGCGGTCCAAGCAGTGCATCGAGAGCGTCTTTGCTGTAAGGAAGGTTCTCTTCCAACTGTGCCCTGAACTTGGGCTCGTAGTAGGCGTAGGAAACTGTACCGGCAGCCCCAACTGCCGCCGCGCCCAGTGAATAAAAGACGAATCGGCCCGCTCCGCCTTTTGGGGCGCCTTCGCTGAAACAATAACACTCTATAGAGTCTGTGCCCTCAAAATTAAACATTCTACCACGTTAGCTGGCTATGCAGACGAAAGTATAATGCCTTTACAAGAAATAGATTCCTGTCTCTCCCCAACTTAACGTAGGGACCGGCACGCGAAAATTCAAAATGCTCCTAGGCGAAATTGGGCTTCAGAATTGAAAAGAGCACACTTTATGCAGTCTAACAAAACAAACCGGAACGGAATTGATTGGATAATAAGCGAGTTATGACCGTTTAACTGCGTCACCCAGCGTGCCACCTTTTCTTCCTAGAAAGTTGACCGCAGCGTACATACCGATATGACCGATGTACTTTATCACACTGTCACTCGTAAAACCCTGCGCCGATTCTGATGGGACCGGTGTCATTCTAATCGCAATGCGATTTTCTTTTACATTTTTTATATACCAAGACCGTAGGACTGTGTCTACCACCTTTATATACCGAACAAACACCTTGGTAGCTCGAACTAGAACTGAATAGTAGAGTGTGAACTATTCCTGTGTTTTCCAGGTACATTTGTATATGTAACAGCGGGGCTGGGGTTCTGCTCCCCTTCCACCGACTTGGGTCAACCCCCCCGATAGGGGAGCACCCCCCACCAAAACGATCTTTTCCACTCTCCCTCTCCGATGTTTCTGGCACAATTTTTTTACAGTTTCAGACAAGGATGAGCTGCTACAATACATGTAACAGGTGGTCTGCCCCCCCCACCCGAAATATTCCAGACCCCCCCGGATTGGCCCCCCTACTTCCTCCGATTTGTACTTTGGTGAGAAATTCCGGATCAGGTGTAGCGCGGGGGGAATCAGGAACCGATCCCAAACAAAATAAATGTTTTTAATGATTATAATTAATCATAAATTAACACGCTTTATCGGTAAATATCGATTATCGATTATTTTTGGAAAAATTCCAAAATCGCCCAAAATGGTCGTGTTGTATATCATTTGAAAGCCCTTCGCCTGGCGAGTCTAATGATCACTGCATCAACATAGGGCAAGCCCCGGGGGCCTGTTTTGCCAAATATATAAGTACCCCTAGAGACGCATCAGTATAGGCAGGCTCCGGAGGACCTGTTTTCATACATGGGCCTGGGGTGTGGGAGTATACCCCCTCGCCGGCCAATACCCCCTCGGCCGGCCATATCCCCTCCCCTCCCCCCTCCCAGACGGAGAAAATTTTCGCTTATTTAAGGCAAAATAGGCATATTTTGGCCTTTTTGGACCCCCGAGGTCTCCATACCCCTTCCAGATTTTTCCGGCCCATGTATGCCTGTTCTCCAAATATAAAAATACCCCTGGAGGGACGCATCAGTATAGGCACGCTCCGGAGGGCCTGTTTTACAAATATAGAAAGACCCCTAGGGGACGCCTCAGTATAGGGCACGCTCCGGAGGGCCTGTTTTAAAAACATAAAAATACCCCTGGGGGACGCATCGGTATTGGGCACGCTCCCGGAGGGCCTGTTTTCCAAATATAAAAATACCCTTGACACGCATCAGTACAGGGCACGCTCCTGAGGGCTTGTTTTCCAAATATAAAAATACCCCTAGGGCGGAATCAATCAGTATAGGGCACGTTCCGGAGTCGTATAGTCATAAGAAAGTTAATTAATTAATATCTAGTCCATTTCTGACCTTCCCTGATTCCCCCACCCCCAGCTACACCTAACCCTATCCGACTTTCGTTCGTTACTGGATTACCTTCCGTGCCTGTTTGCGTTGGAATATGCAACTCAAATTTGGGCAAAACATATCTTTAACACTTATGAATAAACGATGAAAATTTGAAGGAATTCCACTGACATATAAATGAAAACGAATCATATTAAGTTAACTCGAATAAGCGATTACAGGCTTTACCGCTTTTGTACCATATTTATTGACTACACACGTTAAGCCTGAGCAGGATTCACCTTATATTGATTAGCAGAGACGCAAAACTACTAAAGGATTGTGAAGAAGCAAAATAAAAACCATTGGCTTTGGGCTGCTTAGGATCCCCAATACGTTCGTATTCGATACCCCCCAATTTTATCGACCTCATCAACTTTAACCCAATTTCCGGGATCTTTGGCGGACCTAGCAGACCAATGCTCAGTCATTTGAGTAAGAGGAACACCTAAACTAAAATTTAAGCGGGCGCATCTTTTTAATTTGTTCTTTGTTTAAGAGCAAACTTTCGTTTTCTGAAAAAATACCGATTCTGCCTATGCTTAACCATGTAAAATTTCAATCTGACTTCCGGGATCTTTGGCTGCATCGATGCCGAAAAAAATGGCTCAAACGAAAGATGATCAATGCCTCTTTAATACCGTCGGGCGCACCTTTTGAGATCATAAACTTTTTTTTACACTGAAGCTGTTTTTCCGCTTATTTTAGCCGAAAACAACCGCAGCTTAGCGTATAGCAAGGTGATTTGGGTGAATAGTTATGTTAAAATAATCAAAACAAAAAACCATAAAAAAAGAACGCGCTTTTCTAGCCGCATTTTTTAATAAAACATGATTTTGATCCCCGCGACACCAGTGTGGTGAAAACGTACGAAGAAAATTAGGCACGCGGAGCGGCGCAAAATTGGCCGCCGTTGCCGGTCCCTACTTAACGATCCCAGTTTTCTTATGCGTCGGCAGGTAGGTAGCAGGGTTCGTACAGATCCGGAATTTCCAAATTCACTATACCCAAGTGTGGGAGGTCCCAGGTTAAGGGAAGGGACGGGACCCCGACCCAAAAATACAAGTACAAGTAGTGGCTCCAGTACTTAACAAACTGGCTCAGAAATCACTAATTTTTAGCCTAAAATTCGCTTGAAAAGCGTTTGGAAACCGAATTTGGCGTTTCCACTGCTGAAATTGAAAAGAAATCGGGGTTTTTGGAGGCCCTTTTTGTCATTTTTTGCTTGTTTTTTTGCTCTAAAACGCTATTTGGCAGCATAAAATAGTGATTTTTAGCGTTCTTACTGGAAAAAACGTGCTAAAAACGCATTTCCAGGCGTTTTGGAGCTCTTAGAAATTTGGGAGCCCGTCTAGGCGAACCCCCGCTACCCCCAGGTCGGCCTGGAGCTGTTACGTGTATGGACATAATAGTCGGTCAATCGGCCTGGCCAAACCTGTATTTAAATAAACCTGTTCAGGAAAAAGTTTTCCCCGACTAGACACGAAATTCCCTGACTGCGTTTAAGAGTCAGTCTCTGATTCGATCGAGTAAGTTGAAAATCGAACTTTTGCGTAGAGACCTGTGCGTTGGTGTACTAATAGGCATTCATGAGTTATGTTAAACCTGCAAAGGGTTTATGGATTTGACGCTCCGTTCCCGAGATACAAGCCGCCAAAAATCGGCCCGCTTAACTATGGGACCAAAATTGTCAACTCGAATTTCTTTTGTACCAATAAGAGTTGGGACTAAAAAATTGGGGATTTTAGGTAACTTTTTGAGTAGTTTAAGAATTTTTGGTCCAAAATTATTTTTGAGTAAAAATTTTTTTTGCGACCACTTTTGGCCGGCCCTAGCTCGTCTGGAACCCCCTATACAATTTTTTTTTATTTCAGAATTTTGTAGCGCTATCAATTTGCCAGACTTTGGTGTAAAGCATTTTGGGCTGCGACCCGACATTCGTGAGATATTCCCATCCGAATGGCCAAAACCTTGCAGAGTTTGCTCGTTTTGCAGAACACAAAGCTATGATGACGGAGTCCTGTCATTATAATAAGAGTTGGGACTATAAAATTGGGGATTTTAGGTAACTTTTTGAGTAGTTTAAGAATTTTTTTGGTCCAAAATTATTTTTGAGTAAAAATTTTTTTGCGACCACTTTTGGCCAGCCCTAGCTCGTCTGGAACCCCCCTACACAGGTTTTTTTATTTCAGAATTTTGTAGCGCTATCACTGTGCCAGACTTGGTTGTAAAGCATTTTGGGCTGCGACCTGACATTCGTGAGATATTCGCCTCCGAATGGCCAAAACCGTAGCTTTGTGTACTGCAAAACTAGCAAATTCTGCATGGTTTTGGCCATTCGGAGGCGAATATCTCACGAATGTCGGGTCGCAGCCCAAAATGCTTTACACCAATGTCTGGCAAATTGATAGCGCTACAAAATTCTGAAATAAAAAAAAACTGTGTAGGGGGTTCCAGACGAGCTAGGGCCGGCCAAAGGTGGCCGCAAAAAATTTTTTACTCAAAAATAATTTTGGACCAAAAATTCTTAAACTACTCAAAAAGTTACCTAAAAGCCCCGATTTTTTAGTCCCAACTCTTATTATAATAAAAGTAATCCGGCATCGTAGCTTTGTGTACTGCAAAACTAGCAAATTCTGCATGGTTTTGGCCATTCGGATGCGAATATCTCACGAATGTCGGGTCGCAGCCCAAAATGCTTTACACCATAGTCTGGCAAATTGATAGCGCTACAAAATCCTAAAATAAAAAAAACTGTGTAGGGGGGTTCATACATGTGCATGGTCGGCGGCTCAGGGGGGAACGGCCAGATCTCCATGCGTAGTTGCCTGAATATAGGTGCAAATTTTCGGCCGGAAATTCAAATTTTGGCGGGAAATTTAAATTTTTGCCCAAAAATTTGTCGAAAAAATCTAAATTTTCGGAAAAATTTCAAAAAGTTTTGGTAAAAATCAATTTTTTGATAAAAAATTGCCAAAAAACCACTTTTCTGACAGAAAGATTGTCAAAAAATCCAAATTTTCGAGGAAAATTTGAAAAAAATTTTGGGTTTGGTGCGTAGTTGCCTGGAGGAAGGGTGCGTAGTTGCGTAGTTGCCAAAATTCATTTCTGGGGCTTAAAAACGCATCTGGAGGCTTTCTAGCAGCCTCTAGCAACGTTTGGTAGACTTTTATTTTCGTCCCCCCTGGGACCCCCCATGCACATGTATGGGGGGGTTCCAGACGAGCTAGGGCCGGCCAAAGGTGGTCGCAAAAAAAATTTTTACTCAAAAATAATTTTGGACCAAAAATTCTTAAACTACTCAAAAAGTTACCTAAAATCCCAAATTTTTTAGTCCCAACTCTTATTGGTACAAAAGAAATTCGAGTTGAGAATTTTGGTCCCATAGTTAAGCGGGCCGATTTTTGGCGGCTTGTATCTCGGGAATGGAGCGTCAAATCCATAAACCCTTTGAAGGTTTAACATAACTCATGAATGCCTCTTAATACACCAACGCACAGGTCTCTACGCAAAAGTTCGATTTTCAACTTGACATAGGGATAAGGGTGGAGACTCGATCGAATCAGAGACTGACTCTTAAATTCCCTGACTTTTGCCTGACTTCGGCCACCTGTACTAACCCCGGGTACCTAAAAGCGAGACCAACCAAAAGTAAGCTGACCTGCTAGTGGAGGGGCCTTCGGAGGAGAAGCGACATTGAGCTACTTTGTACACATTTGCCAGACGCGTTCTACTGTTATGACTGCTCACACTCTAAAAGTAACTATACAATTGGTTGAAAAAGCATCACATTTTTTGTAATTTTTTTGTCCCAAAACAACATTTTAGAAGGAAAGCCCGTACTACGGTATTGGGTAAATGTATAGTTTCCGGGCGTAAAATCACGAACCGACCACAGATTAAAATAAATACTTTTAATGATCATAACAAATTATAAATTAACAAGTTTTATCGATAAATATCGATTATCGATTATTTTTTGGCAAAATTCCAAAATCGTCAAAAATGTTCATGTTATATATCATTTGAAAGCCCTTCGTCTAACGAGACTAATGATCACTACATAGCATGTGGCGCGCCCCCGGGGGCCTGTTTTGCCAAATATAAAAGTATCCCTAGAGACGCATCAGTATAGGCACGCTCTGGAGGTCCTGTTTTCCAAATGTAGAAATACCCCTAGGGGTACGCATCACTATACTGATGCGTCCCCTAGGGGTACTTTTTATGTCTTAAAACAGGCCCCCGTGGATGTAGTGATCATTCGTCTCGTTAGACGAAGGGCTTTCAAATGATATATAACATGAACATTTTTGACGATTTTGGAATTTTGCCAAAAAATAATCGATAATCGATATTTATCGGTAAAACTTGTTAGTTTATAATTTGTTATGATCATCATACATGTAACAGGGGGGTCTGGGGGGTCTTCCCCCCCACCGGACTTAGCCCAGACCCCCCAGACGGGGGACCCCCCCAGACGATTTCGCCGACCCCCCCTCCGATTTTTCTGGCAAGTAAATTTTCGAGCAAATTTTTGCAATTTTTTACAATTTCACACAAAAATTGCCAAATCGCCTGCAAAACAGCACTTTTAAGCTGTATTTCAGCCCAAATTAGCGATTTTGGCAATTTTTAGCCAAAAAATTGCGATTTCTTCTATTTTTGATCGTTTTTTATTGCCCAACCCCCTCCCCCACGATATTCGCTCAGACCCCCCCGGCCGGCGACAGACCCCCCCAACCCCCCCTCCCCCCATCGGCGGATGACCTGTTACATGTATGATGATCATTAAAAGTATTTATTTTAATCTGGGGCCGGTTCCTGATTTTACGCCCGGAAACTATACATTTACCCAGTATTGTTGCTATACAGTCAGACAAAGGGGTATGATTCTCTTAAATCGATATAAATCAATATTTATTTTGCATGTAAGGAAACAATCGATACCTATAGCCCGTTTTAGGCACGATTTAGCTAAATTCACTGACAAGTTGGAAAGAAGAGTAGGCAACGTACGACTGCTCGAAACATGACCAATGCCTAAACAGTTGTGAATCCCGGTCGGCGGCTTGTTTGCGGTTGCGGGAATGGCAAGGAAGAAGGAAAATCGATTATTATTATGCAGACAAGAATTTGTTCAGACAAAAAGCCGAACCGTCATCTTCTCCAGCCTCTCTCTCAGCCGCGCAAACACCGTCAGAACACTTAGGAAGGGCCGGTCTTCTCGTCTCCCTGCTCTGCCTGTATCTTTCTAGGGCGGCTTAAAAAGTCGCCTTTGTAAGGAGACCTGGTGTGGCCTGTGTATCTCCGGATCAATATTTACCCAATATTTACCCGGACAGATTAATTTACCAGAAATCAAACAAAATTTACCCGGTCCCGTTAGATTTATTTACCGGTCGCCAGAGGTTTTTAGCAATCAGTAAAACACGTCGGAACAGTAAAAATTCCGGTAATATCGAATCGGCATAAAGCGAAAATTTACGGTACCAGCGCTAATGCGTGATGAAGTTTACATCAACTTCAACTTTATTCTCTCAACCCACACCAACAGGGGTTGGAGACTCAAATAAAGAACAAATGTACAATACAAAACAGTCAAAAAACTACTGCACTGTTACCAACTAAGACTCCTGCAAATGTTGAAAAAAACATTAGATTTACAATAGGATTTGAAACCAACAAAGTTTTTGTGCACAGCATCGTTTGGAATGGTGTTTCATATAGAAATAGCATTGTACAAGTTACATGTGCGTTCAGTGCCCCCATTTTCATTGGAGGAAGCCCATTCCCACCCGCCGAGCCGACCTTCCAGCCTAGGTTTAATCTTAGCTTTTCACATCAAAAATACCTATTTCGCGGGTGGTGGAGTGTCCCGGGTATCATTTACATTAAAGCTTGACCGGGAAATACGGACGTTCTTGACCGGGTTCTGGAATAAAATGCGGTTTTGCACTAATTTAGACTTAGACCCTAAATAGAGATGTGGCACGGTTTCGAAAGCGTTTGAGTTGAGGAGAGGCTTGGTTGGAACTGTCTTCGTCACAAGTAGATTAAACAGTGCTAATTGGGTCTTTCCTTAGAAAATCTTTTTCCATATAGAGTTGTTCACAGCTCGTGGCCCGGCGGATACAAGCAAGCAGCAAGAGTTACCGTTGTGAAACCAACAAACAACGCGTTTGCACATTAAAAGTGGTGGCGCTCTTATAAGTTATCCGAATCTTCGGTTTTCTGCGTCAGGTCATGTGCTAAAGAAGACTCTGCTTCATTGCACAGCATTGTAGAAGCCGAAGCAGTCTGAAATTGCATTTGGACCACTTTGGTACAGATCGCCTAAACAATGGGCCACTTTGATCGGGAGATACCAACGACGCACCAGGAAACCTGGTTAGCATTAGTACTCCGATTGTAAGTTTGCAAGAAACACGATCAAGTCTGGTATCAAACGACTGCTCAAGACATCCTGATTATTATTTCACACACCAATAACAAATTACTGCATGCATTATTCAAGTTCTAACCCAGATTACGCGTTTTCTGCCTGTGGTCAGGTCATGCAAATCGGTGCTGGCCCAAAATATATATCTTTCAAAAAGATGACCAGCTATGGCATCAAACAACTGCTTTTGACTTCCAAATTATCTTTTACACACCAACGCGCCAACACACTAATAACTAATTACTGCATGTTTGCCTCAGATTTCGCACTCTCGCCACATTGCCCTGCCTATTTCATCGATTATCGGCCAATTTCCCCTCGGAACTGGACATAGAAAACATAGTATAAAATTCATATGCTAAGATATTCATGTGCAGATAGGTGGGCAACTACTCAAGCTACATAATAAGCACAGTTAGTAGGTTTGGGGTCCAAACCCCAGGACTTTAGCTTGCTTCAAACGATTGATGAAATCACTGGGCGGCTAAAAATCGCCTACTAAAAGAAGTTGGAAAGTTGGATACGTAATGGAAAATGTTAAAAAATAGAAAATGCTCCTCAACAAGTTGATCATCGTCGATCATATTTTGAAAGATAGCTATCAATTTTACAGTGTGAGTAGGCCTATCTTAGACGCAAATTTCGGTGCATTTGCTTTTAAAGATTTTTGAACAACAAATAAAAAAATTGAAAAGGAAAGAAAAATTGCGCAATTTCGACATCCACTAAATCAATCGTAGCATTCAAACCTGTAGACGGATACATCTCCGCATGGACAGGCTGGTAGATATGACAATTTGCTATCGATTACGGATAAATATAACAATCTTCTTCCAAACCCCAGGACTTTAGCCCGTTTGAAGCCAAAAATTATCTGCACTAGAAACACTAATCTACGCAATGGGTACTCATGCCAACTTGGTTTAATGGAAAATGTGAAATATTGAAAATGGAAAATGCGCCACGACGACCAGTTAGATGTCAAGAAAAAAATCGAAAATCCTTGAAATCCGCTTATTTCAGTTACCAGTGCAAACGATCGAGAAGTCTGCCACTAGTTGTCGCTGCGAGCGCCGATTAAAAGAGGAGTTTTCCATTTGTGAAAGTTTTCATTTTAACGCAGCACACACGCTTGACCATGTACATACACATGTCATATATGCTTGCATATTCCAGCTCTTTTTACTTTCTCTCCATTTATCATGTTGCCGTAGAGTTAAGGAATCGACGGGGACCGAAAAAATCCCAAAGACAGATTGAATAGCCCACTGAGAAATCAGGTTGTACATGTAACTGTCTCACGGGCCTACAAAATAAAAATTATCACACAGTTTCTGCACTGTGTATGCTTTTGTTTTGTGTTGTGTGTGTTGTGTTTTACTTGTGTTGTGTATAAATCGACATGTCAAATACTGGTGAGAGTGAGGTAGTGATAGCAGTGAGAGTTACCGATTGGCTTGGGCTTCTGAGTGGTAGCAGCAAAGAAATGGTCAGTGAGGCGTTTCCAGTTCAAGGACTCAAGTGGTATCTAACCATAGCGGCACAGTGGAATGGCAGTCTGTCCTGTCAGGTGGGATTCGATCAGACCCCAGGTCGCTGCATCAGTTGCACAGCTAGCATGCGCTACACAGTCGATTCGCTGGACCCCAATGGCGCTTACTGCAATATAAATGTGGACCCGGTGGCACTGTGTGCAAGAGAAGCATTTGTCAGATCTGTTTTTAGTCATCAGCGCATTCAGTACATTCTCAGCAGCTCCCGATCTTTTATGGTATTGGCTAGAGTCGTCATTCAAGCTACAGAGAAATTTCCGTAAGTAACTGTTTGTGGTCGGTCGGTCGGTCGGTCGGTCGGTCGGTCGGTCGGTCGGTCGGTCGGTCGGTCGGTCGGTCGGTCGGTCGGTCGGTCGGTCGGTCGGTCGGTCGGTCGGTCGGTCGGTCGGTCGGTCGGTCGGTCGGTCGGTCGGTCGGTCGGTTCCTTTCTTTGTTTGTGCATTCAAATTCTTTTCATTGAAGCTTCACAAGTCCAAAACTTTCAGAAGTTTTCCGTTCTGTCATTGTGTCTTGCTGCCAGATGAGGTGAAGCATTTCTGTGGCGTCAGTGAGTCTCGAAACGAAGTCTACATCGTGCGCAACCTGGGCGGCTACCTCAGTTTGTGCGCAGTCAGACCTCTGAACACTGAGCGCGTCAGGAATATATTCTCGCTGCCTTGCGTGTCCCTCAGCTCAAAGTTCGACAACCTTTCAGGAGAGATCGCACTGGCGCATAGAGATGGGGCCGATATGTGTATGTTCTACGTAGTTACCGTGGATGGCAGATGTGTGTGCAGATTGAAGTACAACATGGGCATGCCTTTTGACAAGATCACAGTTAAGAAGTGTTCGTATGGCTGGGTGATATGTGCCATCAAAGTCAGTCAAGAGGACAATCTGGTATCCACTCGCTTTTGGCTAGTAGTCAACGACCAAGCAACTGTGATCACTGAGCTAAATTTACCCACCTTGGCTTGTGTTAGCAAGTCATCGGTGTGTGGTAGATTCATCTACATACTGATGTTGAACTTGAGTTGTTCTTACTCTATCTATGCGTTCGATATTGACCAGAAGGGGCCCTGGATCCGCTATGACATCAGCCCACAGCCTGCCTTTCAGATCGATTCACTCTGTGCCTGGAATGACCATCTCCTTTTGCTCACCCCTCCTATACGACAGGTGCCGGAGCCGAGTTTCTTGTACCAACTGACCTTCAAACATAACCAGTGTTTCGTGTCCCCTTATGCAGAGTTACCCTCATCAGTCACTATGGACAGATTTGTTCGCTTTGGAGAGAGCAGTATCGTTTCGGCTGATAACAATGTGCTAACAGTGATGCCCTTTCAATTACCCTCACTCAAGCAGTTTGCCAGTGTGTCGGTGCAGAAGTTACTGGGATATGAGGCTGGTGGAACCAATAGATCGGTGTGGTTTGGTTGGCAGGCAGAGTTAAGAAAGTTACTCGGTCATTCGGCTACTCGATTTTGTGACTGACTCATTTACTCTTTGCTCTATTGACTGGCTACCTAGTATTTTGGAATTGAAATAAATTACTGGTTCAACTTCTAATGGAGCTAGAGCAGGGTTACTTACTACTTATGTAAGGGCATAAATCAATTAAAGATTTGCACAAGAGTTTCGTATCTAATCATAGAAATGAAACTTTGGCGCAGATTGGCTTGCTTTGCTCTGACTGTACCAATCCGAAGTATTATAATTTTCAGTTAAACATATGTAATTAATGAACAGATTAGTCTTGCTTCACCTAATGTTTCAATAACGTCAGTAGGCATAGAATGGATTACCTGGACGGTTTTGTGTTGCCCAGCACAGTACAGGCAGTGGTAACCACTCCACTGCATCTGCTCCTAATCTACACCCTCTTCAAGCACCGAAAGAGCCCAGACCTCAGGGCACCCTTCTACACCCTGGTCTTTTCGCTCACTATCAATGACCTGCTCGCTTGCGTTTCCTACATTCTTCTGATTCTGATTGGCAAAATATTCAGCTTGGCCGACACACACCCAACCTTCTTCATCACCGCTGGGCTGGCCCTCTTGAATGGCTTTTACGCCGCTGACGAATTGATGTTGCTGTGCATTGCACTGAACCGGGCTGTAAACATACTCTTTCCTATGAGAGCAACCATTATCTGGGCTAAATACGTGACTGTGGTGGCTGTGGTGGCCCAGTGGGTGGTCTGTGGCGTCATCTGTCTTTTGTTCATCCACCCAGTGCTGCACATCCATGTAAGCACTTTGTTTGTTTGTTCCTTTCGGACAGCTCAGGAGTACTGTTGTTTGGGTATGGGATTTTCAGGAATCGGTTCGGTATGGGTAGGTATTCTTAAAAATACCGGTATACCGGTTTTTATTCGGTATTTACCGAAAATGTTTTACAAAGTCAAAACACTGAATTTCCCAAGTACAAGGGCCATGGATTTAGTCATTTCCATGGTTAGAGGCTAGAAAACCAATCAAAAGCAATGGGATTTACAGTTTTTACGAATTTTTGAAATTATTTTTTAGTTTTATTGGAGTGAAAATTGTTTCTATAAATGATTTTGGCGGAGAGAAATGCTTCTATTGTACTGTAGCTTTAAGGTTTGCTAGTGTTCAGTTTGGAGATCTGGCGAGCAGTGATAAAATGCGGGGCTATTTTGTTGATTGTGAATGTACTGTATATCAAGTATATAGAGACTTGATTATTAAGGAGCAGTGTGAAATTAAGCCAAAACTAGATCAACACTTTCTATGACAAAGCAAGTTTGGGACAGGGAGTTGTTGGTATTTGTCCTTTCGGACTAGGAGTAGCCAACTGCTATAGATCAGGAAGAGACACAAGGTCCGCAGCCTCCATAACAACAACTCTCCCCTTTTGCTGTCGGTGTGTGCAAGGCAGGGCCGGTTTGGTCCCCATTTATCTACTTGCCATTGCTGACTTTCGACGGCCTGGGTTGGGCTTTGTGTTGACTACTTCCCTCCCATCGCCTCGACAGATTTCGAACCCACAAACACACCGCTTCCACGGGTGCCGGGACCGCCGTGACACACGGGATAGCATGAACTACCCATGGCCAAGACTCGACAAAGTTGGGTCAGAGAACTAAAAATCCTTCAAATTCGATATTTTGAGGAATCTTAATAGAATATGTGTTTCTGGACGCCCCAAAAATGCAAACTTATAAAGAAAACAATGTGGTCATAGGGAACTTTCGATAAAAAGTGCACTAAGCTGGACAAAAAATACCGATTCCAAAATACCTGGGTATTCCCAAAATAATCGGTATACCGGGTATGGGTATTTATTAAAATACCTGGAATCGGTAGGTATTTATTGGGTAGGTATTCCTAAAAATACCCATTTTTCGGTATGGGTTCGGTAAACCCAATCAACAGTACTCAGGAGGATGCTCATATTAGAGTTTTGGCCCATGGCCAAGGCTTGGCAGACCTGAGAGTATAGTTTTAGAACGCAGAACATCTACTCTTTCATGTGGACCTAACACACCCTTTGGTTCTATTTGGCTTTGTGGTGATTTACATCGTAGCTGTCACAAGCACAGTGGCTGTTCCCATCTTGTATGCCCTGTGTTTCTGCAAGGTCATCTACCATAAAATGATGGTCAGTGGCAATGATGATGAAAGCAGTTGGCGAGCCGAAATCAATTTAGCCTTGCAGGGCCTGATGCTCAGCTCCATTCTAATATTAACCTCAGTCACATCCTTGCAGTATATGTCGGGTGCCGAGACCCAGAATGCGTTGGTTTCTGCGCAAACAATGTTCTTTGTGGCCAATGTGGCTTTCTATGTCAACCCTTACGTTCTACTGTTCATGTCAAGCGTGCTGAGAAAGAAAGTGGCACTGAGTCTCAAGTGCGATGGTAGTGTGGGGCCGCAGCCACAGTAACAAAAGTGCTGATGGGCATAAAATTATAGCCTGACTATACCTCCTTGCGCCAGACGCCTAAATTCGCGAAACGCTAACCGCTGGCTAATTTCGGAAATCGACAGCGGTTAGCGTTTTCTATTTTCGCATGTAAAGCGAAAATAGATTCTCTAACCGCTGCTGTGGGCGTAAATCGATACTTGAGGATAGTTTAACTAAGACGGTTCTCTTCGAAAATAGAACGAATCTTGACAGCAATTTTCAATCTTTTTGTAGTGGGACGGCTATTACACAACGTAAAATTGATGGCAAATAGATGCGACTGAGGCGTACTCCCCTCTGTGTAAAAAGGCCCTGAAAAAAGGGTCAGGTTTCGCCTTTGGATGAGATCACAGATTCGAAAATTTAACAATTGGCAGCCAGCCAAATTTGGCGCGCGGCCTACGAAACTCTAAATTCAACTCCGCCCATCGCAGTTGAACAGCGGTTAGCGCAGCGTCGGCCTATTTTCGAAAACGCTAACCGCAGGCCAACTACTCCAAATGGAGTATGGTCTGCCCCAACCGGATACGATTTCGTTGCATGCTTTGTTTGATACAAAACCACTATTCATTTATTTATAAGCATTGAAAGATTGTGATTGTTTAGTGTATGTGTTTTGTGTATACAGTTCATGTACGGTTGTGCGTGTGTTGTGTGTTTGCTTTGACTAGTCATAAATCTCCCGTTTCATTAATGCGAAGCAACCCATCTGAACTAACCTACAGCTCTTCCACAAGTCTCACCCAGTTTCTGTACTAAAGTCTCTCCAGTTCCCTGCACTTCAGTCAACAGTTAAGGCTTCAGAAACCCAAATTAGGGTTCCGGAACGTATTCTAGGCGAAACCCCATTCAGGGTCTCTGAAAAAAACAACACGAGTTAGAATTTTCGCACCGAAACTGCACAATGAGTAGGCAGATTTTTTGTTAATTTTTGCTGAAAGTTTGAGCCAGATCGATGCAGAATTGACCGAGAACTAAACGTTCGAGTGAAAGCAAAAAATCGATGGTACATTATCAATGCTGTACATATGCTATCACCAAAAGGTGGGGTACCATATGGTACAAGTACCATACCGAGCCGTATTTGGTGCTACCAAAGTGTTGCGACAGGTTGTACATTAGCTAAGCTAGCGTGATATTCTCGCTGCGTTATGTTGGATCAAAGAAGCATAGCTCTAAGAAGCTGTTCGATTAGAAATGACTGAACAAGACGTTATTTACGATGGTGGAGTATCTAGTATCTGTAAGTTAGGTTGATTATCTTCAGCAGACCAACCAATCGTAAGACAATTAATTCTAATGACAGAATATCCAGCTGTCCTAACTTTGAGCCAAATCGATAGAGACCTGACCGAGAACGAAATGTTTGACTGTAGCGATCGGGCCATTATGAAGGTTCAGTAGGGCTTTAGCTAACTGAACTGCTTCCCTAAGAGAGGTTGATACATTTCCTTTGAAGATGGACCTCCACACAGCTGTGCTTATAACCTGCGCATCACTTTATCTCACAGGGTCGAGCGTTGAACTCCTTTGTACAGTGGCCATTTGTCGTAAGACCGACTGGAAGCAGAAACCTGAGCTCATCTTGATTCTGAGTCTCGGTCTGGCCGACCTGTTGGGAAGTTACACTTTTTTGCTTAGTCTGCTCGCCAGCCTGCTGCCAGTCCAGTTGCACTGGGCTTTCCTGCATCTGATCGGGTTTGCAGGCAACGCAGGCTGGGGCGCAGGCAGCGTTTTGCTCAACGTGTTAGCTGTGAATCGTTTGGTGGCAGTGCTCACTCCTTTGCGCTATGACCTCATCTTCACCTCTAAGTTCACAATTTATGTGTCGATCATTTCATGGCTAGTTGGCAGTATTTTGTGTGCTGGCAATCTGTTCTTATGCTGTCCAGTTGTTTTCTCTTGGCAGAAACTGTCCTTTGTCTACATTTTCCCGGAAGCTGCCGTTTTTCCAGAGTGGATTCAGCTGAATTTTCTGTTAAATCTGGTCACTATAGCTGTTCCATCGGTATGCTATTTTGTGTTGAGTCTGAGACTGGTCTACATGCGCATTGATAGTCAGAGTTTAAGTGGGATCAATGTAAGTTTGTGCATTCAGTTTTTCCTTATTACCTTCGTCTATATTGTGAATGCCCTTGCGTGGAATGTTGTTAGTGTTCTAGGCAACAGTTACTGGTTTATGTCGTCAGTCAGTTCGGCTTTGTATTTCACCATCAATGGTTATGTGTACGTCTTGTTTAATAGAGTGATTAAGAAAGCAATCAAGGATTGTATTCGAGGAGAGACATTGGTCCAACCTATCGGTCAGTGAAACATTTGAAATCCTAAACAAACCCATGGTTCACTCTGACTATTGTTGTTCTGCTTATGTACACTATTATATCACATTTATGGCTTGAGGTTTCAACTAGGTTTTGTCGGAACCGCAGGTTCCGCACCACAGACCTTAACCACCCAGCCCATTCAGTGATAAACTTCTTTTCAGTATAACGTTATGTTGGTTTTTGTAGTGTTTACCATGCCTGGCTCTCTTTGATTTCTTGTGAGTGTGTATGAAAGCATAGTATTATATCCGTTTATTGGAGGATGTCGGTTTCGATCCGATCAGGTATCAGGTACAGGTATTTCAAAAATACCCGATCAGGTATCAGGTACAGGTAGGTATTCGCAAAAATACAGGTATCAGATATTAGGTATCAGGCATTTTGTCAAACAAGTTAAAATTTGGATTTTAGCCTAGAGATCACTCAAAATGCCAAATTACGCTTGAAAGACAGATAAAAACACAAGGTACAGCCCCTTAAGGAATTTTTCGTTATGAACCTGCACCAAATGCTAAAACCTGCTCTCAAAATTATAACAAGGGTGCGCAATCGGTTTTCAGATCCACCTCTGGTGGTGTATTACTCTCGCCAGCCTGTGTAAAGGCGACTGTAAACCACTTTTTATCCATGACTCCATATATGTCTCCATCTCTACCCAGTCGCTTACCCAGCATTTTGCAAAAGGATGTGTAAGACTTCGAGGATCCCTGGACCGGCCGCTGCCCAACCCAGGCGAGAAAATTTTGAAAAATTAGCCTTGAAATCGCTTATAAAAGGTTATCTGAGTACAAAATTAGCAGAAATTGTCAATTTTGTGTCCTTTGAGCAGGTCTGGTTGGGCCACTCTCCAACGAGAGCGAGAAATTTTTGAAAAATTTGCTTTGCAACAGGCTTTTTAATGATCAAATCGGGCTTTTGATATCAATTGTTTAAAAGAAAAAGTACTTGATACCTGTACCTGTTTCAGACCAAAAATACCCAAAATCAGGTAGGTACAGTTCAAAAGTGCCCGATCAGGTATCAGGTAGGTATTAGGTGGGTATTGCAAATCTACCTGATAATCAGGTACAGGTACAGGTACAGGTATATACCTAATCCACAGTAAAGCGGTCCATTGCGCGACCACCGTGGTTCGTCATCTCGAACGTTTCCCTTCTATCACTGCCAGCCACTCTAGCCATGGTCTTGGGCGCCAGGTACTAAGAGAGTGCCTGGCGCGTTGACGTCATGGTGATGTCGGCTCCCAACGTCCGCTTGGTTCCCCCCATGATGTGAGAGAGGCCCCAGGCCTAGTCCGTTTCCGTGGACAACTCCTGTCCTGACGTCATTGATCTTTTCCTCCAATGTGGCATGCTTTTGGAGCAGCTTCGATGCAATGGCAGATCCAGTCGGTTCCCATTTTACCTACAGTACTCGCTGTAACCAGCTTTCGGCGGCCTGGGCGGAGCGTTGTGTCGATGACCAGCTCTTTGCGGCAAGAAATTTGCCGCGCCGAGAGGATGAGCGCACGACATCGCGGCCTAAACCACTACACCAACTGGGTGTTGGTTTATTACAGCAAATACGCATAATACTTGCACCAGACGTCAGCTTACGGGCAATATAGAACGCTAAGATTTTGTTAAGTCGTGCTACGTCTTGTGTTGTGTACCAGACTTACTAGTAAAGACTCCACCTTCCTTTCAGTCGGTAACATCAACCGATAAGAGCGAACCGAACGGAACGTTTTACTTGTGAGAAGAACAAAAAGATGAGCAACGAGAGAGAGCAACAACAACACACTTAGAGGCGAGAAAGAACGAGAGCGGAAGTGCATATGCAAATAATTGACAGACGCGCTCTACCAACAAGACACCTAAAAGCATGTGTACAATACGTGTAGACAACCGTAGACAAAACCTAACACAAACACTGCATATGTGTGTGTGTGTGTGTGTGTGTGTGTGTGTGTGTGTGTGTGTGTGTGTGTGTGTGTGTGTGTGTGTGTGTGTGTGTGTGTGTGTGTGTGTGTGTGTGTGGGTGTGTGTGTGTGTGTGTGTGTGAGTGTGTGTGTGTGTGAGAGTGTGTGTGTGTGTGTGTGTGTGTGTGTGTGTGTGTGTGTGTGTGTGTGTGTTTGTTTGTGTTTGTGTGTGTGTTTGTGTGTGTGTGTGTTTGTGTGTGTGTGTGTGTGTGTGTGTGTGTGTGTGTGTGTGTGTGTGTGTGTGTGTGTGTGTGTGTGTGTGTGTGTGTGTGTGTGTGTGTGTGTGTGTGTGTGTGTGTTTTATGCAGTATTTGAAGTGCATCTCTACAGATTTGGGCTCTAACTTCCCAAAAAATTGAAATTTGGTGTAGTCAAATTGCAAATATTACGGTAGTTGCGGGGGTGAGGCAATAATTACTATGACCATTATCAGGGGTCCAAAAACAGAAAAAGACAAATAGACGAGAGACAGCTACTTTAACAACTTAGTTAATCACCAACTTTCCACGCTTCTCGTGTAGTCTTTCTAGGGGCAGCAGCAACTGTCACTGTACCGATCTTGGCAGCTTGAGCGTGGCAACCCAGAAAGGTGAGAAAGTGGAATCTGACGGGCTTGCTACAGATCAGCAGCAGCCATGCGTTGCAGAGACCAAAGACTACCATCCATTGGGCCCATACTGCGTCCATCCAGCCATGACTGAGACCCAAGACTGATAGTAGGATGAGAACAACCAGATACAGATTGAGAACAAACATGAGAAGGAACAGAACCAGACCCATTGACACCAACCGGATGCAGCTCTAGAAGCATAGGCTTTGCTTAGATTGATTTATTGAACATTAAGGACATTTCTGCCACCTAGGTAGCACTGCCATGCAGCACAACTTACTTTTAACATACTGCTCTACTCGCGAGTTACTTTCAAGATGCAGCTCTACCTCATGAGTTAGTTTGAACATACTGCTCTACTCGCAAGTTACTTTCAAGATGCAGCTCTACCTACAGTTGGTAGGTATACCTGAACCTGAACCTGAAACCTGGGTATTAACCTGAAAATTGTGAACCTGAACCTGAACCTGAACCTACTTGAAAATAAAAGTACTTACCTGACACCTAATAACTACGTCGATACCTACTTTTCAGGTTTTTCTTGTCATAACCTCCCAGTACAAAGAGCACGAACTGGTACTGTCAACTTTTGAAATTGGTTATATCGGATATTGCTTGACGCTCTTTTTGTTCTTAAAAATGGTGTGCGTGAAGCGTCTAATGCACACTAGTAGTACAGGGGGTGAGACTGTCGGGCAAAAATCTGATTGGTTGAAATAATTAGGCTCCGCCCACCGCCCACTTTAGAAATAAAGATTTTTCCATTTTTACTTTTCTGTTTATATTTTCTACTTTTCTACTTTTTACTTTTCTGATTTTCATTTTCTACTTTTCATTTTTACTTTTCTGTTGATTTTATTTTAATTTTATTTTCTACTTTTCTGTTCATTTTATTTTTATTTTTTACTTTTAGCTCTCTTTTCTGTTTTTCTTTTCTACTTTTCATTTTTACTTTTCTGTTGATTTTATTTTAAATTTACTTTTCTGCTTATTTTATTTTTATCTTTATTTTCTACTTTTAATATTTATTTTTATTTCAGTATGGGGCCCAGCGTTTCAGATCAATTTGCAACCGTTCTTGAGCGTGCACCTAATCCAGCAGTCAAAACGTTCTGCCTCGGGTGGGAATTGAACCTGGTATTGGAAATGCTAAGGCAAGAAGCTAACCACTCTACCACCTAGTCAATTTGCTTAAAATTCTTAAAGGCCGGCTATATGCAGCATAAGTACACAAATAAACAGTAACTTTCTTAGACCAAACTTTTTGTAAATGCAGAGCCTCTTTACACGGTTAGCTGAAACACAAGCAGGACGGGTTTACGTCTTTATAGGTGAAATCGTTAAAACTATGCAAAAAGTATAAACTGATCAAAGGCCTCTTACGTAATTGTGGTGAAACACGAGCAGGACGGGTTATCGGTAGAGGGGAATGTTTATTGCCTGCTTCCAATCTTTTGAAAGTGAGGTTAGAAAATGACTTTAGTCACTAATAGCAGTTGCATTTCTGAAAGTACATGTGCAAGTACAAATTGCAAACTTCATAGCATAGAAATGCCCCACTGATTTTTGCCCTTCTCTCTAATATTTCGTTCTTGGTGGGTTCTAAATCGATTTTCAAGATTTATCAAGTGAATTTTTGTTAGGTTTGGCCCCAAAATTCCGACTACGATTTTATAAGTTGCAAACTAACTACCATGGCCATCTCTAGGTGATCCATTTTTTGGGTGGTTAGCAAACATAAGTCCAAATGCAAACCCCCAAACTATAAGTGAAAGCAAAAGTGATAGTGCAAGTGAAAGCAAAAGTGAAAGTGAAAGCAAAAGCGAAAGCGCAAGTGAAAGCGAAAGTGCAAGTGCAACAAATGCAAGTGTACATGTTGTGTGTGTGTGTGTGTGTGCAAATGAACGAACGAACAGACAAACGCACTAATGATTGGCTCATTTTGACTCATGATTGACTCATTTTGGCTCCGGATTGGCTCATTTTGACTCATGATTGGCTCATTTTGACTCATGATTGACTCATTTTGGCTCCGGATTGGCTCATTTTGACTCATGATTGGCTCATTTAGGCTCCTTTTGGCTCAGGATTGGCTCATTTTATGACTCCTTTTGGCTCATTTTGACTCAGGATTGGCTCATTTTGACTCATTTTGACTCATTTTATGACTCATTTTTGGCTCATGATTGGCTCATTTTGACTCATTTAGGCTCCTTTTGGCTCCGGATTGGCTCATTTTGACTCATGATTGGCTCATTTAGGCTCCTTTTGGCTCAGGATTGGCTCATTTTATGACTCCTTTTGGCTCATTTTGACTCAGGATTGGCTCATTTTGACTCATTTTGACTCATGATTGGCTCATTTTGACTCATTTAGGCTCCTTTTGGCTCAGGATTGGCTCATTTTGACTCATGATTGGCTCATTTTGACTCATGATTGACTCATTTTGGCTCAATTGGTTGCAACACAACACTGTTGTTGTGCAATTGTTGGCAAAGTTACTGTATATATTCTTTACTAAGCGAATCAACTGTGTGAGGCGTTCAACTTGCACACAAGAATGGATTTCTTAATATCATATTTAGAAAACCTGTTAACTCAGTAATGCAGGGACTGCATAGCATTTTATTTTATGTTTTTGAGCCAATTCTAATTTTCTATAGCGTTATTGCCATATACATCAGCAATATCTTCATCACTGTCTTCTTCACTGCCTTCGTTAGGGTACAGGCATGTTTCAATTACATCAATATTTTTCTTGATGATGTTGCGCAACAGAAATTTTCGTTTGTGCCATGCTTTATCCATCGCTTCTTCTTCCTCAAAATCGTGCTCTCTTTCATACTTGTCTGCTGTATCGCATATTTGTCCATAAGTCTTGTCTTCATTTTGTAGGAGTTTCACAAATTTAACACGTTTTTCTATGTTCATGCGAACTAATTCCAAAAATTCCGTCAGATATGGTTCTTTCAGCAGCTGTTGTGGAGCTTCAAGCTCTTTTTTGAACTGACTACAGCTTTCTGCAATGACGATTCGCCATAGATCTAGTGTACTGTCATCATCTGTCTCATCTTCTGATGTGTCAATGGGCTCTTCATTTGGTTTCTCACTTTCGACAACACTACTGACATCACATGCCGCACTGTCACTGTCACCTTCATCCGTCATGGTTGGAATGTTATGAAATCTTCTTTCATGTCTCGCTCTATTTGAACTCGACGAAAATGACTTCAGACACATTTTGCAATCGTACATTTTCAACCCTTTTTGTTTCACAAAAGTTAGCTATTTATGGAAGGCCTTACATCATTTTACTGAAACATAAGTGCGACGGGTTTTCGAATTTAAACTTATATTTATGTATACACACACCCACACATATGTGTAACCATACCAATTGAGTTGAAAGATTCAATAAAAAAAGAGTCAAAATGAGCCAAAATGAGTCAATCATGAGTCAAAAGGAGCCAAAATGAGTCAAAATGAGCCATAAAATGAGTCAAAATGAGCCAATCCTGAGTCAAAAGGAGCCAAAATGAGTCAAAATGAGTCAATCATGAGCCAATCCTGAGTCAAAAGGAGCCAAAAATGAGTCATAAAATGAGTCAAAATGAGCCAATCCTGAGTCAAAATGAGCCAAAAGGAGTCATAAAATGAGCCAATCCTGAGCCAAAAGGAGCCTAAATGAGCCAATCATGAGTCAAAATGAGCCAATCCGGAGCCAAAATGAGTCAATCATGAGTCAAAATGAGCCAATCATGAGTCAAAATGAGCCAATCCGGAGCCAAAATGAGTCAATCATGAGTCAAAATGAGCCAATCATTAGTGCGTTTGTCTGTTCGTTCGTTCATTTGCACACACACACACACACACAACATGTACACTTGCATTTGTTGCACTTGCACTTTCGCTTTCACTTGCGCTTTCGCTTTTGCTTTCACTTTCACTTTTGCTTTCACTTGCACTATCACTTTTGCTTTCACTTATAGTTTGGGGGTTTGCATTTGGACTTATGTTTGCTAACCACCCAAAAAATGGATCACCTAGAGATGGCCATGGTAGTTAGTTTGCAACTTATAAAATCGTAGTCGGAATTTTGGGGCCAAACCTAACAAAAATTCACTTGATAAATCTTGAAAATCGATTTAGAACCCACCAAGAACGAAATATTAGAGAGAAGGGCAAAAATCAGTGGGGCATTTCTATGCTATGAAGTTTGCAATTTGTACTTGCACATGTACTTTCAGAAATGCAACTGCTATTAGTGACTAAAGTCATTTTCTAACCTCACTTTCAAAAGATTGGAAGCAGGCAATAAACATTCCCCTCTACCGATAACCCGTCCTGCTCGTGTTTCACCACAATTACGTAAGAGGCCTTTGATCAGTTTATACTTTTTGCATAGTTTTAACGATTTCACCTATAAAGACGTAAACCCGTCCTGCTTGTGTTTCAGCTAACCGTGTAAAGAGGCTCTGCATTTACAAAAAGTTTGGTCTAAGAAAGTTACTGTTTATTTGTGTACTTATGCTGCATATAGCCGGCCTTTAAGAATTTTAAGCAAATTGACTAGGTGGTAGAGTGGTTAGCTTCTTGCCTTAGCATTTCCAATACCAGGTTCAATTCCCACCCGAGGCAGAACGTTTTGACTGCTGGATTAGGTGCACGCTCAAGAACGGTTGCAAATTGATCTGAAACGCTGGGCCCCATACTGAAATAAAAATAAATATTAAAAGTAGAAAATAAAAATAAAATAAGCAGAAAAGTAAATTTAAAATAAAATCAACAGAAAAGTAAAAATGAAAAGTAGAAAAGAAAAACAGAAAAGAGAGCTAAAAGTAAAAAATAAAAATAAAATGAACAGAAAAGTAGAAAATAAAATTAAAATAAAATCAACAGAAAAGTAAAAATGAAAAGTAGAAAATGAAAATCAGAAAAGTAAAAAGTAGAAAAGTAGAAAATATAAACAGAAAAGTAAAAATGGAAAAATCTTTATTTCTAAAGTGGGCGGTGGGCGGAGCCTAATTATTTCAACCAATCAGATTTTTGCCCAACAGTCTCACCCCCTGTACTACTCACACTATCTGCACCTACGTGTACTGTAACATAAAAATGAAGGCGATTATGGGGAAAAGCCCCCATAAGCTGCGTCGCTGGCTCAGTTGGTGGTTCACTGCCTCTGAGTCACGGCGGCCCCTGCATCCCTAGCGGTTGTAGTGGTTCATCCTCTCAGCGCGGCAAGTCTCTTGCTGCAAAGAGTTGGTCGTCGGCACAACGCTCCACCCAGGCCACCGAAAACTGGTTACAGCGAGTAGGTAAAATGGGAACCAACTGGATCTGCCGTTGCACCGAAAGCCTCTCCAAAAAGCATGCCGCGTTGGAGGGAAGATCAACGACGTCAGGAGCTGTCTGAGAAACCAGCAATAAGGCCAATACCGGTTTGGCCACTTGGCCGGGCGGCCGTTGGGAGCTGTCAGCACCACAACGTCACCACGCCAGGCACTTTCTTTAGTACCTGGCGCCCAACAGCATCGCTTGAGCGGCTTGGCAGTGAAAGAAGGGCAAACGTCCAAGATGACGATATCAGGGGTCACGAAATGGACCGTGCAGGTCTGATCATAGGGCTGTACATCGTACGGCCCCCCGCCAGATCGGATCGGATCGGAAGCCCCCATCTGGAAATTGCCTTTATGAAAACTTGTGTTCCGCTATGCCTAAGCCTACCTAGCTTTAGTTTGTTTGTTGAACGTAAGCTTAAACGTCAGCTAGTAGAACTTATGTAAACCTGAGCCTTATAACTTTATGCCGGAACTTAGAGTTTGAAATGAACGTTCCTGGAGTGCATCAGGGTTTCCTACTACAATGGCGATCGGTCCGTCATATGTACCGTACCGCAAAAATTGTCTTCCGTTTTTCTCGTTTTTGTCGAATTGTTGGTTTGTAAATTTCAATTTGCTTTGAACATGGATCGTTTTCTTTAGAAAAGGAACAGGAGCTCTATTGATTTAGCTCATAGCCGAAAATTTGTGTCTTTATTTGAAAGTACCTGAACCTGAACCTGACACCTGGGTACTTTTGAAAAATGTACCTGAACCTGAACCTGAACCTGAAATTGGATTTTAGAGATACCTGAACCTGGACTTATCTGAAATTTGGTGGTACCTACCAACTGTAGCTCTACCTCATGAGTTAGTTTGAACATACTGCTCTACTCGCGAGTTACTTTCAAGATGCAGCTCTACCTAATGAGTTAGTTTGAACATACTGCTCTACTCACAAGTTACTTTCAAGATGCAGCTCTACCTAATGAGTTAGTTTGAACATACTGCTCTACTCGCAAGTTACTTTCAAGATGCAGCTCTACCTCATGAGTTAGTTTGAACATACTGCTCTACTTGCAAGTTACTTTCAAGATGCAGCTCTACCTCATGAGTTAGTTTGAACATACTGCTCTACTCGCAAGTTACTTTCAAGATGCTGCTCTACCTCATGAGTTAGTTTGAACATACTGCTCTACTCACAAGTTACTTTCAAGATGCAGCTCTACCTCATGAGTTAGTTTGAACATACTGCTCTACTCGCAAGTTACTTTCAAGATGCTGCTCTACCTCATGAGTTAGTTTGAACATACTGCTCTACTCGCAAGTTACTTTCAAGATGCTGCTCTACCTCATGAGTTAGTTTGAACATACTGCTCTACTCGCAAGTTACTTTCAAGATGCAGCTCTACCTCATGAGTTAGTTTGAACATACTGCTCTACTCGCAAGTTACTTTCAAGATGCAGCTCTACGTCATGAGTTAGTTTGAACATACTGCTCTACTCGCAAGTTACTTTCAAGATGCAGCTCTACCTCATGAGTTACTTTGAACATACTGCTCTACTCGCAAGTTACTTTCAAGATGCAGCTCTACCTCATGAGTTACTTTGAACATACTGCTCTACTCGCAAGTTACTTTCAAGATGCAGCTCTACCTCATGAGTTAGTTTGAACATACTGCTCTACTCGCAAGTTACTTTCAAGATGCAGCTCTACCTCATGAGTTAGTTTGAACATACTGCTCTACTCACAAGTTACTTTCAAGATGCAGCTCCACCTCATGAGTTAGTTTAATCATACTGCTCTACTCGCAAGTTACTTTCAAGATGCAGCTCTACCTCATGAGCAGTAGGTTGGTGTCCTGGGCTGGGATGTGAGTGCCACCTGCCAGATGGCACCTGGGTGGCAGTAAAAAGTTGCCTTAAGCCTTGGTTTCATTCTAGCTTTAGTGTTAGGTTCAAGGTTAGACTGTGCATGCAGTTGTCACTGAGCTGAAGTGGTAAATTACCTTGGAAAGGGAGTTGTCGCCATTTGCTGCCTGTACCTTATTCTTCTGAAGGATCTCAAGATAAATTTTGACGTAGAGAAAAATATTTACCCCGATTAGGCAGTAAGCCAGGCCAATCATGCAAAGGAGGTGAACCTGAATTAAAAAATTTTCAGAGTGAAACTTGTTGAGAATTAGAAAACGGCTGAGCACATATTTTGCAGAAACAATATAAAGCTTTAATGTTTAGAATGTTTTCAGTCTCTGAGTTGTTTATAGTCAAAGGCGGAAGCCTGATATGCATGCATGTTTTATGAATTACAATTCTAGGCTGAGCAATAACCTACCTGAAACAGTGTTTCATTTGTATGGTTAGCGCAATAATAGCCACAATGATTAGTGTAATTGTACTTCTGCCAACAAAGCGGTGTTATTGCAAAGAAGGGCAATAGCCATTGCATCAGCAAGCCCGTATAGAGTAGATATATTGGCCACAGCTGAAAAAATCGGAATTGGCCTTTTAAATACGACAATTTATTTCAGCAACTTTGCTTACAACAGTCAGGCACTTAGCGCCATAAGGTATCGGTACCATTGCCTGGTGCACAACAATTCTCCCCTGACATTTCTAGCTTACTAAAGTCATAGAGTGCATTTGGCTACAAAATTTTACTTAGTCCAAATTCAAATTGGAAAAGGAATTCAAATCTAACTTTTACTAAGTTAAGAAAATTTGCGTTTGGGACAACACTGACTAAGACTGATAAGCTTGTGTGCAGCTATTAGGGTAGACAGCAAACGAAGGGCAGGATGCGGGTATACAGTGTGCTACGGTTTTAGATCCGATGTTTAGATGCGCTGGCGGACGAAATTCTGGGTGTCGGTGTGGGCGAACCAGTGTGTGCTAAGCAAAACCATTTGTGGTGATAACTTAACTCTATTAACCCTTTGCAAATGACCCATTGCAAATTAACCCTTTTCGCCAGTCGCAAACTCAAAATTTGTTGTTTTAGATGTTCAGATAACGCTTGCCATTGAAATGATTCAAAAAATAACTTTCAGTCTATCGGAAAGCTGGACCAAACGCATCGGGAATCTGGACCAAACCTATCGGAAAACTGGACCGTGAAGTGAACCTATCGGGAAGAGCAGAAACTTACCGATACGTTCAAAACGCGGTCATTTGCTAAAGGATAAAGGTTGAACGTGAGGTATGCCACGTGCGTAGATACGGCACCCATGTGAACATGTTCTTTGTGAGCCTGCCCCACTTTTACAGACAACGCTAATTAATTCAGAGGCTTTAAAATTTGGGCTTTCAGAAAACTTTAGAGTATTTATTTATTTTTAAGCAAATTTAAGAGTAGTTTTAACATTTGTTTTACAGTTTTGTAGCGTTATCAATCTGCTTTTGGTTCAAAGTATTGGCGTATTAGGTATGAACGACCCAACATTCATGAGAATATGTCTGGGGATTGTCGGTGGGAGCACTTGTGGAGGGTTTTGATCTGGAAACTGATCATCACGATTTTTCTGTTCAGAAAACTGCTTCCAAATTCCACTAGACGATCCGTCGTCTTGGTTCAGCGCTTGCAACAGGTCGCAAAACAGCAGTTTCAGGATTCGTCAAACTCTGGCGCTTCAAACTGAAGTCGGTACTGTCAGGTACCAAAACAGGTCTTTAGCGACTCCCCTATCGCTTGGAGAGCTCAAACGTTGGACTTATTGCAATTTTCACTCCTTCTTTCTCTTTAGCTGAGCTCGCTGGTAGTGCAAAGCAAATCCAGTTTAATTGTCATTGCCAACCGAGATCGGGCAGACATGTTAAGTGGGAGGTTGGCGGAATCGGCTGGCATGGTATGCGTTGGACATGCCTATGGCCCCAAACTAAAACCCTAGAACAGTTCCGCCCAACTCCCTCTGGGTAGCCAGCAATGGCCATCCATGGTTCCCTCTGATGGGGCCATTTTCCATAGTAAAACTCCAAAACACCCCTAACGGAAATGGGCGTTTCTCAAGGGGCCGAGTTAGCTGAGACACGTGCTATCCAGCGTTCGAAAGCTCACATCATGGGCTTTCAGAATCTGCAATAAAATTTATGGTGATTTTTGTTGTATCAAAAATAATCGATCGCGAACTGTCGATTGATCACGATTTCATCAGTTTTCAGCATCTGACTAAAGTAGCTAAAAAAGAAAATGGGATGAACAAATTGAGGTTTTCTGGTACACCAAATTCATTGGGGACGCCCATTTACAGCTGCGATCACGTGAACAATCGATAATCGATAGTTGATCGATAATCGATTTTTTGCTGTGCAGATGACCCAACTACACAGGCTATGATGTTCGTGGTTTTGGGCATGCCGATTTCAACCACGATGCTGGTTTAGAGCTGTCATCGCGTTTTCATTCGATATTCGATAATCGATATCGATTGATTATCGATTTTACGCTGTGCAAATAAGCAAAACACATAAGCTATAATTGTCAGTGGTTTTCGGGCATGCCGATTTTAACCATGATGTCGTTTTAGAGCTGTCATCGCGTTTTCATTCGATTGATTATCGATTTTCGTTGTGCAACTAAACAAGCCACAAAGCTACGATGTTAGTGGTTTTTGGGGCATGCCGATTTCAACCATTTTGTCGTTTTTGAGCCATCATCGCGTTTTAATTCGATAATCGATATCGATTGATTATCGATTTTTTGCTGTGCAGATAAGCAGAACACAAGCTATAATGTCAGTGGTTTTCGGGCATAGGCACCATAGGCTATGATTTTAGTGATTTTTGGGCATGCCAATGTCAACCATCATGTCATTTTAGAGCTACCATCGCAGTATAGTTCGACTATCAAAATCGATTGATTGTCAAGTATCGATTTTGTTGTGAAATAGGTAAAATAATACAACTTCCGCCTTATGCGTTTTCTTGCATTACTTGTTGTAGCTAAAGCTGATGTCCGTTTACCCATAGTGAATGCATCAATCAATCTATGGGTATTTTGAATATTTCAACTGTGTTTCGAATGTTTCGTATTCTAATAGGAAAAAATATGGCTCTGTAAGTATATCGAAGGGCGCATACATAAAATGGGTTTCGGTCCAGAACACAAAAAGAAAGCAAGACTTCAGAACAATCTATTCTAAAATATTTGGACCTCATACTGCATGCTCCAAAGCAATCAGAGTTTCATAGCACATAAACAGTATGTATAAATTAAAACCCGACATGGTTGAAATCGGCATGCTCGAAAACCACTGACATCATAGCTTATGTGCTTTGTTTATTTGCACAGTAAAAACGATAATCAATCGATATTGATAATCGAACTATACTGCAATGATAGTTCTAAAACAACATAATGGTTGAAATCGGAACACCCAAAAGCCAGTGAAAACATAGGCTGTGCAGTCGAATCATTTGCACAGTATAAAATCGATAATCAATCGATATTGATAAATCGAACTAAACTGCAATGATAGCTCAAAAACGACATAATGGTTGAAATCGGCATGCCTGAAAACCACTGACATTATAGCTTGTATGTTTTGCTTATTTGCACAGCGTAAAAATCGATAATCAATCGATATCGATTATCGAATATCGAATGAAAACGCGATGACAGCTCTAAACCAACATTGTGGTTGAAATCAACATGCCCAAAAACCACTAACATCATGCATAGCCTGTGTAGTTGGGTCATCTACACAGCAAAAATCGATAATCGATCAAGTATCGATTGTCGCGAAAGACACGAGCTTATAAGAAAGGAGGGGAGTAGTATTATTCATTGTACATAGCTAGGCAAGGCTATTATTGAGCATTAATGTATAGATAGTAATATAGGCGCCATGTACTAGAGCTAGCTAGGCCGCCATGACGTCATGTGGCGTCACTTTACTACAAAGTAGTGGCGCGCCTCAATTCTTCCAGAACTTTCTTCGCCTCGCCTCCTATTGGCAGGTGGGCGTGGCCTTCTAGAACTTTCCTTGCATTGTATATAAGCGCCTACGATAATGTTGCGTCATTGTTCTAGAACTTTCTAGAATATTCTATTGAGCAATATAAGGGCCCGGCTCGGCCATTGCCTATCCTCTGTTTCCACAGATCCTCTGTTACCAACCTATCCTCTGTTTCTACAAATGAGCCTCTGTCAATCCTCTGTTTATATCAACCTATCCTCTGTCAATCCCAATTGCTGTGTTTGTGCAGCCCCAATCCCAATTGTTATTCCGTTGTTATTCCCGAAATAAAGGGAAATCCCTCAACCAAGGCTTCTGTTCCTGATCCACCGCAACATTTGGTAGCAGCGAGTGGTTATCGGGTGATTATTCAAGTGTATCCTGCTTCAACCTAATTCAAAAGAAGCTCAACTTCAATCAAGTATGGCCAAGGAACTCCTCAACTCCATCGCCACAATCAAGGAAGAGGTGATCAACATTCTGTCAGTTTCTGACGACCTGCTCAACCAGGAAGAGCCGCCTTCCCTCAGCATCGCCAAGCTCCAAATGTGACTGAAGAGGAAGAGCACCACCTTGAAGAGGCTGCTGGAGCAGTTCACCAAGCTTGCTTCAAGTTCAAAGGATGAGGATCCAAATTTCCAGCAGACCTCAGAAATGCTGTCCAAACTGGTCTCCAAAGCTGACGATACTTTGGATGACATGGAAGTCCAACTCGATTATAACAACAAGAAGGAAATGAAAGAAAAAGAAGCAGAAGAAAATGAACAAGAGAGAGAAGACCGCCTCAAGAAAGAAGAACAAGAAAGAGAAGACCGTCTCAAGAATGAAGAACAAGAAAGAGAAGACCTCAAAGAACTGAAAAAGATGGAGATGGAGGAAGAAACAAAGCGGCTCCAAATCCAAGAGGCGACAAAGAAAGACCTGGAGTTGGCCCAGCTTCAAGAAGAAACACGAAAGACCCAGATTCAAGAGGAAACCAAGAAGGCTGAGCTTCAGCTTCAGCTTCAAGAAGAAACAAGACGCCTGCAGATTCAGGAGAATACCAGAAAGGAACTGGAACTTGAAAGAATGGGAGTTGAAGACAAAGAAAGCCAAAGAAGATACGATCTTCAAATGAAGCAAGAAGAGGACAGTCACCAGGAAAAACTCAACACTTCTGTCCAGTCAACAAGGACTAATGGTGCTACTGTCAAACTCCCAAAGCTCCAGCTACCCAAATTTGATGGATCCCTCCTCAAGTGGAAAGAATTCTGGGACTCATTCTCTGCAGCCATCCACGAAAATCCTGGACTGAAAGAGGTGGACAAACTCAACTATCTGAAGTGCAACCTGGAAGGAAAGGCCAAGTACACACTGGATGGTCTACAAGTTACCAATGAGAACTATGACGTTGCTGTCAAGCTCCTCCAAGAGAGATTCGGCAATGACCAGCAAGTTTTGTCTGCCCACTACACAGCTCTAACGGACTTGCCACCTTCCCCCAACGACCCTGTGAAACTTCGAATCACCTATGACAAGATTGAAAAGGTCCTGCGATCACTGTAAGCACTGGGAGAAGACGTGGAGAGCTCACTGCTTATCAAGTCAATTCAGTCCAAGCCCAAAACCACTAACATCATAGCCTGTGTAGTTGGGTCATATGCAAAGCAAAAAATCGATTATCGATCAACTATCGATTATCGATTGATCACGTGATCGCAGCTGTAAATGGGCGTCCCCAATGAATTTGGTGTACCAGAAAACCTCAATTTGTTCATCCCATTTTCTTTTTTAGCTACTTTAGTCAGATGCTGAAAACTGATGAAATCGTGATCAATCGACAGTTCGCGATCGATTATTTTTGATACAACAAAAATCACCATAAATTTTATTGCAGATTCTGAAAGCTCATGATGTAAGCTTTCGAACGCTGGATAGCACGTGTCTCAGCTAACTCGGCCCCCCCTGAGAAACGTCCATTTCCGTTAGGGGTGTTTTCGAGTTTTACTATGGAAAATGGCCCTATCAGAGAGAACCATGGATGGCCATTGCTGGCTACCCAGAGGGAGTTGGGCGGAACTGTTTAGGGTTTTACTTTGGGGCCATAGTGATGGCTCTGATGGCTGCCTGATTTGGGTTGGCAATGACAATTAATCAGAATAACGCTTGAAATTCAGGGAAGTTGTACAGAATTAGCTTCAGCTAAGTGAAACTGATGTTTTGAGCAACGGACAAAATTGAAAATTGGCAGGCATCAAACTGAAACCTGACACTGTATTTATGTGAAATTTGGTTCAATTCTGTTCACATAGTGGCGCGCCGCTAAGCTAACGATTATAGGTTGATCACTTAGCATGGGACACGCTGTAAATGGTATTGGTTCCTGTCCTTATATGGCGTTAAGTGCCTAACTGACTGTAAATTGTGTTGAAATAAACAGTCGTATTTGATTGAAAGGGATTACTTTCAACGGATCCAACACACTGACGTATCGGTTAATGGTGAGTGCAGTGATTCCGAGATACTGATTCAGTCCGAAATACCAACTTGTCATTTCTAGCACTCTCCCGAACCAATCGATAATGGTCTGGTTCTGGTCAACCACCCACTTCCACTTCAACCAACCCCAGAAGCGAAAGAGTCGGAAAGGATAATGGACAGCAATCGAGGTCAAGTCTGCCACTCCAAGAGAAATGCAGAGTGTAAAGAAACTGTTGTTGAAAGGTGTCTCAGAACGCTTTTTGTAAAGCATCAAGAGTAGAATGCTGTAAAGGAGAAAGGACACGATAGCCCAGCAAAGAATAAACACTTCGAGCACATTAGCGTCTCCCATTCTTCAGCCGAGACTCTGCTGAAATTCTGCTCGATTGGCGCAGCAGCCGAGCAGGTGCTTATTAGCAAACCGCAATTATAACCACTAATATGAATCTTGATGAGGAGACCGCACTAAGAAAATTAACCTGCTCTCTCGATAATACGCAATATTTGGTTCACCTGGTGTTGACCTGAGCTAGGTCGATGATTGTGTTGCAACCATTAAGTTTAATATATACTTCTGCCATACTGAGTAAATCTAACTCGCGCGATAGAGTGCCACTGCCACCGGGTGGGTAGAAATATAACTCCACCTTTTTAAACCTGCTAGAACAGTTTTCCACCAAATCGCCGTGCATGGGCCGGGGGGGGGTTAAGGGTGGTTTACCCCTCCCCTCGTACATAGGTCAATCCCGCATCACCCCAGCTACCCCTCTCGGAGGGCAAAAATTTTCGCTTTTTGAAGCAAAATAGACGACTTTTGGACTTTTTGGGACCGTCTGAGACGACCTCCAGACTCCCCTCCAGATTTTTCCGGCCCATATTGTAAATCGCTACAACTAAATATCGAAAGTGCCTGATCTCTCTATTGTGCTCTTAAAGAACTGTTCTGAGAAGAAATCAGTTGACGCACCTAACTGAAATATAATTACAGTAATTTGTAGCATGTACGTTGGTTTCTCCTCATTAGATTTCTGACCAAGATTCACCGACTGCAAGTATGTCGTGCCGTCTGAACTGTATCTTTGAACTGACTATCCTTGTCTTTGTGACAACATCCTTTCCTGTCTATATTTTCTTTCTGATAGTCTTGGTAAAGTACCGCAACACTGAACAGCTAGAGAATCCGTTTTTTCGCATCGCCGCAGCCCTCGGTGTGCCTGATTTGGTCCTAACAGCCATTACTTACTTGACACACCCCGAACTTCGATTCCCTGGCGCCCTGGTAAAGACGGAGATAGCCGAAAACAACCTACTCTTGGCTCTGGTACTGACCTGCAAGAATTCACAAGCCCTTGCAATCGTTCACATGACCGTCAATCGACTTATTGTGGTTCTACGACCGCTAACCCATCAATTGGTATACCGCAGTAGAAATCGATTGAGAGTGGAGTGAGGTTGTGGATGTAGAAAAAATTTGGGTCTTCCGATACTAAAATAAAAACTTCTTAAAACGCTATCTGGTTGAAATTCGGCAAAAACCAACCGTTTCGCAGTTTTAACCATCTTCTCAGGTTCAAAATTGCAAAAAATTGCTATGAATAGACTAAAAATTTCTTTTCGGAGCTTTCTATGCGACCTTTCTCGGAGCAAAGTTTTACAACGGTTTACAAAAAAGGGCCAAATTCTTTTACACCTCCCTCTCACCCGAGTTTCCTGATAGGTAATTCTTAGCTTAGGCCAATTTTTTGCCGTTTTTTTTACATTTTTTAAGAAATCGCAATATTCTGTAGATGGCTTGTCATACGTGACCAGGTTTCAGATAATCTCTGAGAAGCGTACCATAGTTGCGACAATCATAAGCCAGCTGATCGTGCCAATGCTGCCAACAGTTCACCTGTTCATTCTGCCATTCTGCCAAAAGCCAACTGTCAACCTAAACAGTTCCGGCTCGACCGAACGACAGCCTTTAGGTCCCTGTCAGCAGATAGCAGCGCTCAGCATGACACTGAACACAGCGGTAGCGGCAGTGATCATTGTCATAAGTTATTCAGTCATGCTTTATAAGCATTGGAAAGCCCGAAATCAGGTGTCCCAGTTCGAGTTACCAAACCAGTCCGATGATAGAGTTCAGCGGAACATGGCACTTTGCGGTGGAGCTCTTAGTTTGCTGTTGGTGGTCAGTTCAGTAGTGTCGAGTCCTGTTTTCTGTCCGCCTCAGCCCCCTGGCCCTGAGATGGCACCTTGTGTGTTGAGCATGCAAGCAGTGTCAATGCTACTGAATTTGGTCAATCCCTGGCTCTTTTTGGTTACCTGCGAAGGTGTGAGATATCATTTTGTGGCGTGTCTGAGGTGAACTTATCATCCTTGTTCATTTGAACAATTACTGTGCAGTCCATATTTCAATTGTCGTACATCACGCCGCTCTTTCTTCTAGAAGACGTGGTTTCTTCTTTGCAACAGATCAACTCTGCTGCTCTTTTCTTGTAGCGGCTTGAGAAGTTCATGTAAAAGATCCAGGTGGTACTGGCATTTATGACAACCAAAAGATTGTTGAGTTTGCCGAACAGATGTCCTTCTTTGGTCTCGAAGAAGTCCTTGTGAAAGTATTCCAAAACGTTCAGAGCAAAACAGAGTGTATGAGTGAGAAGAAAGACTAAACTTTGATTTCGGTGATTATAGATAAAGAAAACCTAATCTCTTACCGACTACTGCAGTTCCCATAATCTTCACCGAGCTTATTTCACTGTTCTCTTGTGTAGAAAGTTGTCGTCTGCTTGAAGTTGAAAGTAAAATCTGTTGTCTCACCTGCCAACTCAAGACAGAGTTGACCAAAACCGGAAGTAGGAAGGTAGCTGCCATAGTGGCACAGTTGACATAAACCAAGGTATACAAGGAACTAGCGCGCAAATAATATTTTGTGAAGCCGGTCGACGGTTCTCTTCTGAACTCCCAGAAGCGGACAAAGTTGAAAAGCACAGACAGAATGGCGGTTGCCGATGCAGCAGCAATTGCACGATTTTGAGTAAAAACCAGTTTGACTTGGAATGGTTTCTTGACTGCAAACCAGCGTTCTATCGTGACCAGGACCAATAGCCAGATTGAGGCGCAATGACACATCTTGCTCAGGGGGTACAGGTACATTATTACGTGAGGCTGAACTTTTACTGTGAACATAAAAAGGGCACAGTTTAGATGAATCATGGAAGGCAGTACAAACACTGGTAGAGTAACAGTGACCATGCACAAATCAGCCAAACTCAGGGCGGCCAATAGTACATTGATGGACAGGTAGCGAAAGTTAGGACCCAGGAATACTACCACTGACAGGGCATTGCCAAAGATTCCGAGGACACAGATCACTGCCAAGACTAGGCCATAAAGGAGGTCTAGCTTTTGGATGAGATCTAGGCTCTCTATCAAGATGCAGAAGTTTGGCGTTGGGCTAGCACCAACAGCTAATTGATTGGGTTCATCCAAGCTATAGGCCAAAATAACAGACTCGATCTGTTCCATCACTAGCAACAGAAAGACGCACAGCCTTTAAACTTGAAAAAAAAGAGCAGCTGTTTTGGGTTGTCGATAATGCTGTTTGGTAGAGGGGCGCCCGAAAATCGAACCAGAGACCTTTGGGAGTAGCTCAATATTTGACCACTCACATCAACAAAATTCAATTACGCCTCACATGTATCACGCAATTCTACTGATGGGCCGAATTGCCGGCAGTCAATGTACTAATTTCAATTCCATTCGCTTGAAAAACGCTGCCCGTTTTGGCCGATTGCGTCAGTGGCGTCTGAGTGCGGGAGACTGGCTCTGGGTGGCGGCAGCAAATCAACTCCAGTGCCCTCTGTCGGTAACGAGTGGAGTATTTGATGTAGAAGACCCAGGTCGACGCAGAGTTGAAGACCACAAGTAGATTGTTGACGTCACTGAGCAACAAACCTTCAGGGGTTAGGAACAAGTCTTGTTTGATCAGTTCCAGCATGTTCAGAATGAAACACATGCTGTGGGTGAGCACAAATACTGAAATGGTTTTATGTAGGAGTTGGTGTGTACTGGTACTGACAGAGACAGAGACAGAGACAGAGACAGAGACAGAGACAGAGACAGAGACAGAGACAGAGACAGAGACAGAGTCAGAGTCAGAGTCAGAGTCAGAGTCAGAGTCAGAGTCAGAGTCAGAGTCAGAGTCAGAGTCAGAGTCAGAGTCAGAGTCAGAGTCAGAGTCAGAGATGAGTTAGGGGATGGGGAAGTGGACAGGACGGGGATGGAAAGAGAGACAGAGACTGGAAAGAGATGAAGATATTGAAAGAAAATGAGACAGAGACAGAAAAGGAAAAGGAAACGGGAAGGTGGAAGGAGAAGGAGAAGGAGAAGGAGAAGGAGAAGGAGAAGGAGAAGGAGAAGGAGAAGGAGAAGGAGAAGGAGAAGGAGAAGGAGAAGGAGAAGGAGAAGGAGAAGGAGAAGGAGAAGGAGAAGGAGAAGAAGGAGAAGGAGAAGGAGAAGGAGACGGAGAAGGAGAAGGAGAAGGAGACAGAAATGGAAGGAGGAGGAAAGGAGGATAAGAAGGGAGTAGGAAAAGGAGCAGGAAGAGGAGAATAAGATCTTGAAAGTGGAAGGAGATGGAGGAGAAGTACAAAATAGAGACAGAGAAGAAGGAGAAGGAGACAGAGATGGAGAGAGAGAAGGAGGCTGAGACAGAGACGGAGACAGAGAGAAGGATAAGGAGATGGAGACAGAGAGAAGGATAAGGAGACGGAGACAGAGATAGAGACAGAGAGATGGAGAAGGAAATTAAAAAAGAGGAGGTCAGGAGACAACGGAGGGGTAAGATGAGCAGGAGAAAATGTGATGTATGTAGATTTTGACAACTTACCAATTACAACAGCTCCCATAATTTTAGCAGTTGCATAAACTCTGCTTTCAAGGTTAGAGAGTTGCCGTCTGCTGTGCCAGGCCTGGGCAATATGTCGTCTGACTTGCCAACTGAGCACTGAGTTCACCCCAACAGGGAGAATGTACGTGGTCAAAATGGTAGCCCCATTCACATAGAGCAACATAAATGTAGGATCCTTCTTGAGATGCAAGTCCACATCTACTGGCGGAGGTCTAATTGCAAACTCCCAAAAGCGGACAAAATTGAACAGAACCGAGCAGATGAATGTCACAACGATCAACACCAGCGCCCGCTTTCTAGGATTTTTAGAAAAATATAATGTTTAGCAGTGAACGCAAATCTAACACTGACCTGGTGAAGTACAATTTCACTTTGAGCGGTTGTTTAACGGCAAACCACCGTTCGATCGTGACCAAAATCAGCAGCCAGATTGAAGTAATGTGACAGATTTTGCTTACGGGGTACAGGTAGACCAAAGTGATCGGTCGCACTTCAACCTCCAATGCATGAACACTGCCACTGATGCGAGCGATGGCAGATAAAACGTAAATTGGAAAGGCCAGAATCATCAGAGACAGGTCAGCCGTGCTGAGCGCTGCCAAAAGAATGTTGATTGACAGATAGCGGAAACGACGGCTCAGGAAGATCTGAACTGATAGTGCATTACCCAGCAGACCCAGAGTACACACAACTATCATGATTAGACCACACACTATGTCCAATTGTCGAATAGGAGATAAGCTTGGCGATTGGGATTCGTTATCAAACATAGACATATTTTCTTCTGCGCTACGGTGCTCCATAGCCCAGCTAGAATCAGATTTGTTTAGTTTGTTCTGATGATATTTCTTCAAAGAACGGGTGTCAATTAAAATTTTAGTGAAAGTTGAAAAGTTCTTTACGGCGCCAGTTAGCAGCAAAACTGAGCAGAAGACAAAGTTTAAAAGAGAAATAAATGAAAATCACTCAGCTGCAATTGGAAGCTATTTGTCGAGCGCTTGTTTTTAGTCCCAACCAACCAAGACCACCGTTTTTTCTTCCGAAACTTGGTTTTGATTAGGCTAGGCGATACGTCGCACAGCAATACTTCAGTGTGCTGAATTCAAAATCGAAAGATCAGCCTAACATTATGAGAGAGACGCATCTGGCGGCACTCCTGAAATTTTTATTTGCCAATAATTTTTAGCTTTCAATAGGCTAGATAAGGGTTTAAGGGGTAGTTTTTTAGTGGTTGTAAAAATCAACGGCTGCCTAAAACTAACCTTACAGGAAGGCGCGACTACCTACTTTATGTGTTGGTGGTGCCAGTCGGTATCAATTTCGAATTCTAATTTCCGAAAGCGCCTATAAATCGTATGGGGCACTAATTCCTGTGGAGCCACAGGGAGAAAATATTTTAGACTGAGTGTCAAAAATTACACAAGAAAGGAAGCGCTGAACTAGCTTTCAAATGCGGCCTTGCTTTCAAATGGATAATAGCTAGCGTTTCTCAGGGTTTCTGGCCGAGAAAGCTGTTTAGAAAGCATTTCGTGGTTATGCTGCTTAAAATTTAATCGAAAATTTATGGGAAGGTCTCCTCCTGGGCGGATAATCAACCTCCGTGATGATATTTGTAATTGAAACAAAAACTGTCTAGACATATCATCAAAGCGACTTTAAATTATAGCTAAAAGATCAGATGACATCATACATTCTCCGAATTTTCAAAATGGAAGCGAAAGCGTGCTTTGCATTAGTTTTAGCATATACGGGGTGTCTAACCTCACGCTAATGTCTAACGTTTGAATTTCAGCAAATCGTTGAAAGACTCTTTAAGTCAAAAGTCACTGAGTTATATGAATAGTTTTGTTGTTTAACTGAGAAAGTAACAAAACAACATGGATGGAGTCTAGACTCAAACCGTTGTTTAAAACGGAATTTCTTCTTTGCAACTGGTAAAAGACTACAAAACAATTTGTCTAAAATTAGGTTCAGAAAATCGAAAAGAATCCAGAAATTTTGAAAAATATTTTCATTAGGAGACTAGGAGAGTATCTCCTAGGAATGAGGTTGCATGTACTACATTGTAGTTCATATGGTTGACCACGCTGGACCCTCTGTTTCAAATTTTACAGAAATATACTACCAAGAGTAACTTACTACTGTAGATGCCTGCCAATTGTGGGCAATATCCATTAAAAGATATAGAGTTTGTTCAACAAGAGGTGAAATAACTTCATCTTTAAAGTGGCCCCCGCCTAATTAGCTTGAACTGAGCCTAATCAGATCAGACCAGAGGATTCGATCTGAAAACTGATCATTGTGATCTGTTGCAAAAACAATCGATATAATACCACGAGGGGAGTCCTCGTTCAGTGCTTGCAACAACTGTGGCCGGTAAGGTCACAAAAAAGTTTTCAGAATTTGACTTTCTTCAGAGATTAGTGAAACTCCCATTAAGATACTCTGCCTAGTTCCTGAGAAATTTTCCCCTAAAGTCAAAACAGAGATTTTGGCAATGAACAATGGTGATTAAAAACAACCCAGCAGATTTTTTAACTTTTGCAACCATCAATCTCAACCAATTTGAATAAATCCTTTTTTCAATGAAAGATTGATAAGTTCTTGAAAGATTGGTAACTTTTTGTTAAGATACTTTTTTGTCTTTGAGGGCGTATATCTCAGGATATAAGCAGAGTATTTATCTTTCATTTAAAATGGATACATTCAAATAAATCGGTTGATGTGAAATGCGGTTGCTACAGCGAAAAATCTGCGGGTTGTTTTTGGCGGACCCTGTACATGTACTGTATATAACAGAGTGGTTTGTTCCCAACCAATTTCGATGTATGTTTTTTGGTACTATAGTAGAAAAAAGTTTTGAAAGAATGCAATTTTTTAGACAATAGTGCATCGTTGTAAAAAACGGAACAGAGAGAAGGTCAGTCCTTTTTCTTCAATCAGCTGCTTCTCCGATTTTAGCAGTTCTTCACTTTTCTGTTCCATTCTTTGCTGCAGTTTTGAAAGAATGCAATTAAACAAATGATTTGTGCACTGTTTATGCGTTAGCCATAGGGTACCTAGCACTCTGAAGACAGTGCATAACTGCTTTTGTAAGGGTGCAGCCATCGAATCACAACATCCAGCTGCTCAATCGAAGTAGATTGTTTACACAAGTGTTTACGCAGCAGCAGTTAGGTATAAAGCGTTGGTATGCCAGTGATCAAACGCACCAACATGTTTCGGTTTCTCTTGCTAGCTACACTTGCTGTTGCTACAACTTATGGTAAGTGATCTGACAGTACGAACAGGATGCCAAACGATTATTGCCTCTCCCCGAGAAAACCAACATGACAGCAAAAAAGTGCCATGCTCAAAATTGAGTGTCGCGAACAGCTTGAATATAGAGACTCATAATAAAAAGTGCTGGGTCGGTATTTTCACTTTTTCCTGTCATGCTTGGTTTGCTCTGGGGATGCGGGACAGTGATTATTTCTCATACAGCTACACTCAAAGATCACTCCTTCCCCTAGGCTGTAGTGATCAGGCCACCAATTGTGCAGACTTGACTGACTGGTGTGACCATGAGGAGATCAAGAATAAATGGTGTCAGAAGACTTGCGGGGTTTGCGGCGGTGGTGGTGGAGGAGGAGGAGGTAAGGTCTAAAAAGGTCTACAGAGCTTTAGCTTGAGCTTAGGATGCAGCGATGAGGCAACCAACTGTGCAGACTTGAAAGACTGGTGTACTAACGATGAGATAAAGAACAAATGGTGCAAACAGACGTGTGGCGCTTGTGGTGGAGGGGGAGGTGGCGGTAATACCAACCCACCGACTACCACAACTGCCAGACCGACAGGTAAGCCTAATCGGCGTTCTAGTGAAAGAAATGACAGCGCTCAGGTTGCCGAGATGAAAGTGGAGCTTGTCCTGGATGGGCTAAAGAAGGTGCCTGTCATAAAGTTCAACAAAAGTGCAGAAAAAGTTGCGGTCTCTGTTGATTTCACTACAGTTCATGACTTCTTGAGTAAAGATCTTTGATGAATGATTATTCTGTCAGAATAAAGTTAAAGAACGAACTGTCATATCTTGCTATCGTTTTACTTTTTACCTTCAAAAATTTTGCAAATATGCAGTTGAATTGAATCGTATCACCAAGCAAATTGGGCAAAAATTTGCTGCCAGCCGAAACTTGTACAGTAGAGAGAGAGAGAGCATGTTCTTGGAGAATGCTAAGTAAATCGTTGAAAGACTTTTTAAGACAGAATTCACTACGTATTTTGTTTTTCAATTAAAAAGGCAACAAAACAACATGCGTTATGTCTAGTAGACTCAAAGCGTTCTTTAAAACGGAGTTTTTGTAATTTTCTCGTCTGGAATTGGTAAAAGATTGACGTAGAAGAAGAAGTTTACTTCCCAGACAATGTACAAACAGTATCACAATAAACTCTACAGTGCATATCTTAATGACAAGGGAAGAAGGACTGAACTAACTCGAGGTTAGTAAAACGCGTAAATTTATGAGACTGACTGCCTCTTTAAAGATTGCAACAAATCTGCCAAAAATTAGGTTTCAGAAGTTCGGAAACAGTTAAAAATCAACTCATGAGGGGAGCATGTCCAGGGAATGAGGTTCATTTAGTTCATGAGATTGACCTTCCTGGACCCTTTGTACTGCTGTACGTATGTACGTTCATATCAACCCATCATTGTGTTACAACACAAGAACACCACTTAGTTTCACAGCATCCAGCACTGTCTGTGCTAGACTTCAGCAATCAAGCTCAGGTTTAAATAAAATATTTGGGTAATCGAAAAAATCTGTCCCAATGTTGTCACCCAGACAAAAGAACTGGCAGGTGTACCTTCGTTTACCCAGTGTCATTCTTCATCCAAAAGCTCAGCATAGATCTACAACAGCTGAACAGACCCGTTCGAAGTATAAAAGCAGGCTTGCAGATCAGACTTATATTTGTGAGCCGTTCCGCTGTCCCAAAATGCTTCGGTTGGTCATTCTAGCCGCACTGGCAGTAGCAGTGTACTCTGGTAAACCAAAGTCTTTCACAAATTATTGACCACCGGTCAGTGATTACTTAGCCTGCTCCGACAAGAACAGCAACTGCAAGCACTGGAAGTCCTACTGCGGCAAGAACGACTACGTCAATCAGAACTGTGACAAAACCTGCGGAAAATGCAGTGACAACGGTGGCGGCGGCAGCAGTGGCGGCGGCGGCGGCGGCGGCGGAGGAAGCAGTGAGTCTTAGGTGCATTTTGTCACATCGGGCTTGCTTGTGGCCAGTCTGTATCTGTGCTAGCTGTGTATGTAGGTATGAGGTGCCAAACAATAATAGCCCTACCGCAGAGTAGGAAATTGAGTATGATCAGAAAAATGAAAGTACCAATGAGTAGGACATTTTATTGTGGATTTGTACGCACAAGCTCAAGATTGAGTGTTCCCTCTATTGCCGTCATGAACAGCTTGAAGCTGCCCAAAAGAGACTCAGAAAGCCCCAAGTTAATCACTGGCTCTATCCTAAAGGTCAGGGTCGAAGAATTGATGTTTTCTGAAGCTCTAGCAACTCGATTTAGTTGTACCTAAATAGAGCAGCAGATCGATGCTGCGCTTCGAGAAATGGAGTTCAACATCAGCTTTTAGTCTTGCTACTCGCTCATCTTCAAGCTGTTCTTGACAATGGATGAAACACTAAATACTGTGCTTGTGGTGAGTATATAAACCGCTCAAATTTTCGTTTCTTTTATTTTATCAGATCAGGCTTGGTTTATTCTGGTAAAGGAGGAAGCTGTCATTGTTTGCCACCCCGTAGTGCAGGCATGAGCGTGACTACTCGTGTGTGTGTACATTTTACAAAAATTTAACTTCAGCCTGCAAGGACAACAACTCAAGCTGTTCGCAGTGGAAATCCTACTGTGGAAATCACGACTATGTGATCAAAAACTGCAAGAAAACTTGCGGAACGTGCAGTGGAGGCGGCGGCGGCGGTGGGGGTGGTGGCGGCGGCGGCGGAGGAGGAGGAGGAGGAGGTACATTGTTGAGAAAATATGCACACGATCTGTTTAGTAAGAGTATATTAATTTTACTGACAGGTTGTCAAGATGAAAGCAAGGCTTGTGCAGGATGGGCGAAGGAAGGAGCTTGTCACAAAGTCAAGAGCAAGTGCAAGAAGAGTTGCGGTCTCTGCTGAGCTCTCGAACTTATTCTGAGTTTCTTCTCTGTCTCTCTTTTGCGTGTTCTTGGTTTTCTTGCCGGTCGGTCTACGATGCCGGCCAAAAAATCAATAAACGCAGTCTACGTCAGTGAACTCAATAAAGGAATACTTCGTTGTTCAGCTATAGGTAGCGGCCCTGCAAAATTTGGGACAGATCCGATGTAGCGGTCATGAGATACTGCATTTACGTTCAAATTTGAGGTTTGAAAATTTGTGTCAGTTCATTTCTGCAGGTCACAACTCCAGGCTAGGCTACAGAAGGCTAACAGGCTAGAATTAGGCCACAACAAACAAGCGGCCTTTCTTATAGCCAATATTAACACTGTATATAAGTAGTTAAGCGATAGAATAGACCAGGACAAACAAACAAACAAACACATATTCCAGCCCATAATTCAAGCACAGCGTAGAGCACAACATTTTTACACGTTTTACGTTACGGTACCATGTACCTACAGTAACACACAATGTCAGAGCATGTACATGAGCATACAGTAGCATGAGCCCGGACCACCAAGCCTGATTTTCAGGTCCAGAGCTTACCGGGTGAAACCTGGAAATCCCAGTCAATGAGTGGATCAGTTTCCTAGCAGATGGGACCGTGTCAAAGTCCCTATGTATGGAAATTGTGAAACTATGTTTGGCGTTCAATCGTTGTTTATCTCATCAAATAGTACGTTGAGGGCTCTTGTAGTAGTGAGATGTGGATATTGATACATCTTCTGCTTGAACCTGATATGACTGAAGAGGTTGATCTATGTGATGCTGTTTTAGGTACACGGATGCCAATAACTTGCAGTTAAAAACTATAGGCTTTTTTCACTGAGTCAATACAGAGTAGAAAGTCTAGATAAAAAGCACTTTTGCACATAGACAGGCAATTTAACAATAACGCTTACAAAACGCGCACTGCAATAACGATGTGCTACCCGAAAGGGTAACTATTACATGCTGACATATCAAATCAAAACTATAATAGTACATCAGCAGCAGGCAAGGCAGAACTAGAGCACTAAAAACGGATAAAAATTGTGATCTTGAGCTACAAGCCACTTTAGTAAACGCCTAAAACTCAAATACAGGCCATTACTACAAGTGATATCTTAGGTGATGAAAAACGCACAAAATGTTTTTCAGAAAAAATCGGATCAGTGAGGGGAAGAGTAAAACCATATGCAGCGCTAGTTGGTGGGGGCTGGGGGGGTAGAGAAGCACAGACCAGATCCACTCTTAGACGCACGTCCAGGCATGGACAAAGTTGGGTAGGGGTAGGGGTTGATTGACCCCCTAAGACCGCTGCTACCCCTCAAACAGTTTTTGGAACTTTGTATAGAAAAATACGATAACTCTAGATTGAGCAAAGAATAGCTTTAACGTACGTATTGTAAGAAAAAAAGCCAAAACCTAGATTTTAGCAAAAAATCGGAATTTTTAGATTAGCTAGCATCCATCAGCCGCCGCTACCCCGGCTCAGGAATTGAAAATTTACCACCCACTCAGCAGAAGTGCTAGCCGATGTCTGGGCACGTAAGTAGGTGTATACATGGAGCTGCTGCTCAGCCAAGCATTTTTAGGTTAGCATCAGTGTTTCGGAAACGATGTTTATCTCGCAGATATCCGTAGGCCTTGTGTTGCGTTATTTGCAAGATGAGGCGCACAATCAACAAGGCAACGATTATGCCGGCGAACACAAACTCAAATTCCCTCACTCGGAGATATCTGAGCATACCTCCCTGTGGCGGGTTTCTGAAAGATAATTAGTCAGTCTACTTTCTGTTGAATTGAAGTCAGTGTGATGCACTTTTAACTGGCTATTACAGTCAGGCGTTTCCTGGCACCATATATGGTACTGATACCTAGGCTAGTGGCACCAAATATGGAGCCGGTACCTAGGGATGGGCAACGTAAATTAAAATCGGTAATTTACGTACACGTTATTTCTGTTTTACCAGATTTTAATTTCCGTAATCGTAACGTGTTACGGAAATTAAAACGGCCAATTTCTTGCTGTAACGCGTTACGTAAATTAATTTCCGTAACGTCGTAATGAATAAGATTCCAGCCGAACGTAAATTAATTTTCGTTTTTTTTCAAAAATTGCTAGTAGGTAGTAGCAATCGAATATCGCGGAAAAATTATAAAATGAACTGTATGCAATGCAAATTTTAATTCTGTGTTTGCTCGATTGGAATTCCATTCGTATTTTTGAAATCTAACTTCACACCAAAAGGAAGGAATGAATTGTGGGTATGTTCTTTGGCTGAATTACTGTAGCTGCTGAGGGTTTTATAACTGCGCAGCAACTAGCCAACTACGTACGTACTACAGACTGTAGTCTACCTACCGCACACTGCACTGATGGTTAAACGTATGACAGTACTTACATATAGGATTAGTAGTGAAAACTATGTAACGTCACTTCTCTGTTTGAATGCATTTTAAATGTTAACTACTGTTGGCAAGTCCGACTGAACCTGGATCTATTAATAGGTTTTTAACCTGAAATTTGTGGACTTGAACCTATTTCATTTCAGCCGGAGTTAAACCTGTTCCGTTTTATTGGACTTTCTCAACAGGTTCAAATTTCAACTGCAATTTTTAGGCAAACTATGTAAAGTTTTCGGTTGGATTGCACAAAATTTTAAAGATTTCATGTTTTTATACCTATTTTCAAACTGAAACTGTCAGAAAACGAAAGTACACTGCCCTGTAAAGTCTGATGTATGTTTTTCTGCCAGTAGAAAGGCTTATAGCTCAGAAAAGTTGCAAGCAGCGCAAAATATCTACAGCTTTTGGAGATATCGGTGGACTTGAACCTGAACCTATTGTCCAGGCTTTTTAGAAGATGGACTTGAACCTGAAATTTCGATGTTGGCTTTGACTTGAACCTGAACCTATTTTTCAACCCTGAACTTTCCAACAGTAGTACAACACCTACACATGAATTTACAGTTGCCTGGCTTTTCTGCCTATTTTCTTATACAGGGAGATAACATATTGACAAATTCAAGCCTTCAAAAACGTATCTACAAGATATTTCGACCGTGAAATTGACCGAAATTAACAGGTTTAGCAGCTCAAAGAGTGGGATTGGGCTTCTGTGCGACAAGGGCGAAAAATTTTCGAAAAATTAACCTTAAAAGTCGCATTTAAGTTTCAGTAGTAACCAAAAATATGCCTATAACACAACAAAACAATGCGGTGGGCTCAGGATTCAACAGAAAAATCTGTTTTACGCTAGGAACGTAAATTAATTCACGTACGGAAATTAATTTACGCATTGCTAAATTTTAATTTTCGTATTCGTTTAATTTCCGTATCCGGATTTTTTTAATTACAGTAATTGTTAAGCGTAACGTAAATTAAAAATCGGGGCTTAATTTACGTTACGCGTTACGAAAATTAATTTACGTGCCCATCCCTACCGGTACGTAGGCTAATGGCACCATAAGTGGTCCTATATGGTACCTATGGTTGGATGATATTGGAGTTTTGGGATGCATATGATATTGCATATGAATACATGCATGCAATCTCTAGTGCATATTGATATTGCATATATCATATGCATGCAAAAATAAGATATGTACATATTTTTTGCATACAGTATAGATAAAAAAAATGTCCCATCGCTTTTTCGGCCTTCACTCAAACGTTTCGTTCTCAGTCACTTCTTTACCGATTTGGCTCAAATTTTCAGCAAAAATTAACAACATGGTTGGCTAAATATTCTGCAAGTGTGGTACCAAAATTCCGACTCATACTGGTTTTATGACCCGAAAACTAGGAATGAGGTTGGTCCACGCAAATTTATTTTTTTTCGGTAATACAAGGAGTACAGTCCTGAAACTTGCAGGAATGATTGGTGTTGCTATTGGGCATAACATACTAAGCGGGCAGCCCTGTAGCTCAAAGGGCACTAAAATGGGGGAATTTCAAAAACATGAGTGAAAATCCCATAGTTAAGAAATCTGCACCTTCTAGAATCAAAGCACTGAATCTGTTGTTAATCAACATAGATTGTAGCAGGAAGTTCGACAAATAAATGAACCTGATATTTAAGCTCTGTTCCATACCATAGTAACCATCCCTGCAGCGTTTTTTGAAAATTGAAAATCTTTAGAATCGTCAGTTTGCCGGTTTTACGAAGAAAAGTCATATTTTGTCATGTTTTTGAAATTCCCCCATTTTAGTGCCCTTTGAGCTACAGGGCTGCCCGCTTAGTATGTTATGCCCAATAGCAACACCAATCATTCCTGCAAGTTTCACGCCTGTACTCCTTGTATTACCGAAAAAAAATAAATTTGCGTGGACCAACCTCATTCCTAGTTTTCGGGTCATAAAACCAGTATGAGTCGGAATTTTGGTACCACACTTGCAGAATATTTAGCCAACCATGTTGTTAATTTTTGCTGAAAATTTGAGCCAAATCGGTAAAGAAGTGACTGAGAACGAAACGTTTGAGTGAAGGCCGAAAAAGCGATGGGACATTTTTTTTATCTATACTGTATGCAAAAAATATGTACATATCTCATTTTTGCATGCATATGATATATGCAATATCAATATGCACTAGAGATTGCATGCATGTATTCATATGCAGTATCATATGCATCCCAAAAATCCAATATCATCCAACCATAGGTACCATATAGGTACTGTTGCTATGGGTATTTGATTCTGAATTGGGTATGGGTATGGGTAGGTATTTTTTAAAATACCCATACCCGGGTATGGGTATGGGTAGGTATTTTAAAAATACCCGGATATCGTGTATAAATCGGGTATTTTTTATTAAAATCGCATAAATAAATAAATATTCCCAAAAAATGCCAATTTTCACTTGGTTTTGCAAAAAATAGTTTTTTAATCTGCTTTTTTGCACAACTGTTATGTGCTCAGTGTAGCAGTTTTACTTCACAGTTACTAGAACAGTTGTGAATTTTCGAATACTTTGGTAAATTAACATTGGCAAAAAATGAATCAGCTTCCTGGAGTATTATTTCTCATAGTACGTACTTTCTGACTCTGGGCCACCCACCATCACCATACATGTAGTTGTGCAAAAATTTCAGCTTGTTGTAAATACTTCCCTCAACATCAAGACTAACATAGAAACGTTCTAATTATATTCCTTAGCCTTACAACGGTACTTAAGGGAGCACAAAAATAGCTGCCCGTTTTCTATTGTTTGTAAGTAAACGAGAGGCAAGACATTTACTGTATACGCGCAAAAGACTTTTTATGTACTGTACGTACACTTGTAAAAAGTCACCTTCAGGTAAATGCCATGTTTTATGCAGGTCATCCGCCGAAGGGCGAGGGGGTTGGGGGGCCTGGCGCCGGCCGGGGGGACGGAGCCGAAATTTTGGGAGCGGGTTGGTCACTAAAAAACGCTCAAAAATCGAAAAAATCGCAATTTTTCGGCTAGAAATCGGCAAAAATCGCTAATTTTAGCTGAAATACAGCTAAAAAGTGCTGTTTTACGGGCGATTTTGGCGATTTGTGTGTCTGAAATCGCAAAAATTTACTCAAAAAATTACTTGTCAGCAAATCGGAGGGGGGTCGGGAAAATCGTCTCGGGGGAGGGGGGTCCCATCCGGGGGGTCTGGCCTAAGTCCGGTGGGGGACAGACCCCCAGACCCCCTGTTACATGTATGATGTCATGTATACAGTATGTACTGTGAATTTTGCAGTGAGAGATTGAGGTGCATAAGAACCCTGGGCGTTCTTTTCTGAGACCACAAACGTTTTTCAGTAAGATGTTTTCAAAGTGTTTTAGGCATAAAATTTAAAAAAAGCCAAAATGCTTAATTATACAATTCTTGAAACAAATTAGATGGATAACCAACCATTTCGAAACAGTAAAGTGACTGTTTGTTGCATGGCAAAAACTGTATTTCTATTTCTAAACACTTCCTTTGTAGCATTTTTGCAGAGTTTTGACAGAAATTGACGTGTGTTTGCGCGATTTTTTCTAAAAATACCCATTCAAATACCCGGTATTTTTCAAAAAATCGGGTATACCCGGGTATGGGTATTTCAAAAAGTACCCGGGTATGGGTATACCCAATTTCGGGTAATTTTGCTAAAAAATACCCAGTTTCGGGTATGGGTATGGGTATACCCGATCAACAGTACATATAGGACCACTTATGGTGCCATTAGCCTAGGTACCGGTAGGGATGGGCACGTAAATTAATTTTCGTAAAGCGTAACGTAAATTAAGCCCCGATTTTTAATTTACGTTACGCTTAACAATTACTGTAAATAAAAAAATCCGGATACGGAAATTAAACGAATACGAAAATTAAAATTTAGCAATGCGTAAATTAATTTCCGTACGTGAATTATTTCGCTGAAAATTGAGACAATTGGTAAAGAAGTGACTGAGAACGAAACATTTGAGTGAAGGCCGAAAAAGCGATGGGACATTTTTTTTATCTATACTGTATATACCGTTTTTTTCCGAAAATAAGAAGCATGTAAAAAAGTTGAAAAACTGCAAAAAAGCGACCCCGAGGATCCCCATGGAGAAAAATTTTTTGAAGTCCTCAATTGAAAACCAATTACTCGATTTTCCTGAAAATTTCATAAAAGATAGAACCAAAAAAGTTCTATAACTTCACCAGAAACCAGCCAGATCGGTCCACACACGCAAAAGTTACAGCTAAAACAAACACCCAAAAATGATCCCGTTTTGTCCCTAAATACGACATTAGAGAAAACCTGAGCATAACTGAAAATTCCGCTGACAGACCCTGCTTTCTGACCACCTGCTGTACTGTACCCGGGTCTTATAACCGGAGAGGTCTTACAGGTGGAAACCTCCGGTAATTCGGAAATAATCTTCTTACATATAGAAGTAGACGGTGTAGACGATAGCGCCGATCGCAAGTAAAGCCAGACAGCCAATCCACAGCCAACTGATCACCAGTGATGGCACCAGCAATTTGGCTTGTTCCAGCCGATACGCCCGGTAAAAGAGGATTGAAGAGGCAATGGCCAGCACCAAGATTATCACTGCTGGTACGGCTGCAACAACACAAAAACACTCATGTTTGCTTGGTGGCCACCCCATGTAGTGGCCTCTTGTCGCCTCTGCTGTTCTGGCCTCTTGTCGGCTCTGCTGTTCTGAGTGTTAACTAAGAAAGAAAGAAAGAAAGAAAGAAAGAAAGAAAGAAAGAAAGAAAGAAAGAAAGAAAGAAAGAAAGAAAGAAAGAAAGAAAGAAAGAAAGAAAGACAGACAGACAGACAGACAGACAGACAGACAGACAGACAGACAGACAGACAGACAGACAGACAGACAGACAGACAGACAGACAGACAGACAGACAGACAGACAGACAGACAGACAGACAGACAGACAGACAGACAGACAGACAGACAGACATGTATGTAGAGAAAGTACCGAAGATCCAATTGGCGTTGACTGCAACTAAGACTAACCAAGCCAGTACAAGAATGATAGCGATGGCATCGAACAAGAATACCACCCAAGCCCAGTGTTTCACGTGACAGCAAAGAAAGCGATACTTGGGAGCGTTGTCGTCGAATTCCATATCGGCTTGTCTTTACCTAAACTGAACGGTTTTTTTACAGCACTTCAGACATGTAACTTGACTTTGTTGTTTACAATTGAAGCTAATAAGGCGATTCATACAGTAGTACTTTTGCCAGTCCTATGGCACGCCGCTTTACCTCGCCATCTAGATTTTTACATAATGGATTGGCAGTCCGCAAAAATCTAAATGGCGATTTAGATCTGCATGATATACAAATACAGAAATAGAAGTCGGCCTAAACAAACAGGCTATCTTAACTGGGCCCACCGGCTGTGACCGTTATTACTTATCACTCAGTGAGCCTGGAAAGGACTTCCAAGTAGGTATGTAAATAAAATGGTCTCGTTTAATTTATCACATCGAACGTTCTAGTTACGGCTCCAGTTATAAAATCGGCAGAAAACAGCCAGGACTAGTTGGCTTTATTTCGCTAGTGCCCGGCAGGCAACTGGTGTACAGAAAACGCGGCCACCGGTGATAAAAACTAGCGCGTTTGTCTGTCGCTTGGCTGGTTTGTGGAAAACAACTGCCGGCCCATTGGTTTAAAAATTCTATGCACTCTCTCAGTGTAGGTATGGTATGGGCAACCATTCATAATCATTCGCGCACCGATAACATATTCGGCTGATAGCATGACCATTTATGTATGACAATTTAAGATGCATTTTGCGAGAAAGTCAGCTTTGGTGCCGAAGAGAGGGGGCAAGCAGGGCCATCTCACGGATCTGGCTGATATTAATATCTATTAAAATAGAGCACAGTCGAAGGCCAACGGTGCATGCCCGGCCACCAGCAACCCCCTAGAACCGGAGCTACACCCCATCAAAGTTGGGTCGGCAGCAATTTTCGGGCTCATTTTAATAGCTCTGACACCCTCCATTCAAACGATCATCCTTCATTCGTTTCTTAAGCTAGGATCCCGACTCGCATATGGTTTTGTAGCTGGTCCAATGGCCTTTCATTTTCTGGTACTCCCGTTTCCAGATCATAGCTGGTTACCGAGAAATTCGCCGAAAACTGCGAAATTTCCACAAAATGCCACTCCGTTTTTTTTTTCGAAAAATCTTTATAACTTTTTGTGCAAAGGCCCTGCCAAGCTAATGTCTTAACAAAAGTTAGGCATGAGTTGGCCAAACAAAATGAGCGCCCCAAAGTGTGCGGTTAGGGGGGGGGGAGGGGGGGTGTTTTGGCCTCTCAAAGGTGCTCGAAAAAAATTTTTTTCTGCAAAGCTTAGTGGTTAGCAAACTGTTATATGCAGTTTTGTGTGCTGAGTTCGCAAATGCATTCAGTTTAGCTAGATTCGCTCTGGATCGGGAGAAATTGGCGTCCAAAGTTGAGACCAACCCTATTTCTTGACTGGCACTACTCGCTAGTATGACCATTAACCGCGGTGCAGTGCAGTTTTTCTTATGTAGTTTTTGCTGCTGATTCCGAAAATAACTTTATTTTTGCTCTACGTTGCCTACTTTTGAAGATATCGGCATTTTTATGATTTGGGAAGAAAACGGCTGCACTTGCTATAACATGCTCGGTTGAAAGGTGACTCAATTCAGTCGCATCTAGGGTACAGAGCCATAAAAATTTATATTACCTAATCCAGTTTTTACCGCTGATTACGAAAATGACATCTGTTTTTCAATCTGACTGCTCCTGAGCTACTTATGTAACTTTTATGCCCTGGTACTCAGACATTAAGTTATCTGTCAAATCTGAGGACAACATGGTATCTATCTGGTGCAGGTTTCTCCGCTGATTCAGAATATCACCATATTTTTGCGCTACGGCCACTCTGTCGCAAGTTATGGACCTCCAAAGTTTCATTAAGAAACATGCCGTGAGAAGCCGTAATCCTAAAATAATTGTTCAGCATTCAAGCATTTCTGAAGGGAACCTTTTGTCAGTCAATAGTGTACCCGACCTATTTTGACCCGCTGAGTTCAAAAATGGCGTTTGTTTTTCTCTACTGCTGTTCAATTTTGAGATATTACTGATCAAACAAAATTTGCATTAATATTCATATATCTCCAAAACGAGTAACTATAGATTAAAACAAACGCCATTTTTGAACTCAGCGGGTCAAAATAGGTCGGGTACACTATTGACTGACAAAAGGTTCCCTTCAGAAATGCTTGAATGCTGAACAATTATTTTAGGATTACGGCTTCTCACGGCATGTTTCTTAATGAAACTTTGGAGGTCCATAACTTGCGACAGAGTGGCCGTAGCGCAAAAATATGGTGATATTCTGAATCAGCGGAGAAACCTGCACCAGATAGATGCCATGTTGTCCTCAGATTTGACAGATAACTTAATGTCTGAGTACCAGGGCATAAAAGTTACATAAGTAGCTCAGGAGCAGTCAGATTGAAAAACAGATGTCATTTTCGTAATCAGCGGTAAAAACTGGATTAGGTAATATAAATTTTTATGGCTCTGTACCCTAGATGCGACTGAATTGAGTCACCTTTCAACCGAGCATGTTATAGCAAGTGCAGCCGTTTTCTTCCCAAATCATAAAAATGCCGATATCTTCAAAAGTAGGCAACGTAGAGCAAAAATAAAGTTATTTTCGGAATCAGCAGCAAAAACTACATAAGAAAAACTGCATTGCACCGCAGTTAACGGTCATACTAGCGAGTAGTGCCAGTCAAGAAAAACGGTTGGTCTCAACTTTGGACGCCAATTTCTCCCGATCCAGAGCGAATCTAGCTAAACTAAATGCATTTTCGAACTCAGCACACAAAACTGCACATAACAGTATGATAACAACTAAGCTTTGCAGAAAAAAATTTTTTTCGAGCACCTTTGAGAGGCCAAAACACCCCCCCTCCCCCCCTAACCGCACACTTTGGGGCGCTCATTTTGTTTGGCCAACTCATGCCTAACTTTTGTTAAGACATTAGCTTGGCAGGGCCTTTGCACAAAAAGTTATAAAGATTTTTCGAAAAAAAACGGAGTGGCATTTTGTGGAAATTTCGCAGTTTTCGGCGAATATCTCGGTAACCAGCTATGATCTGGAAACGGGAGTACCAGAAAATGAAAGGCCATTGGACCAGCTACAAAACCATATGCGAGTCGGGATCCTAGCTTAAGAAATGAATGAAGGGTGATCGTTTGAATGGAGGGTGTCAGAGCTATTAAAATGAGCCCGAAAATTGCTGCCGACCCAACTTTGAGGGGGTGTAGCTCCGGTTCTAGGGGGTTGCTGGTGGCCGGGCATGCACCGTTGGTCTTCGACTATGCTCTATTTTAATAGATATAAATATCAGCCAGATCCGTGAGATGGCCCTGCTTGCCCCCTCAAAGCTGACTTTCTCGCAAAATGCATCTTAATTCACGCAAAAACCGCATTTGATTTAATAACAAGTTAGAAAAATGTGATTTATTTACAGCCGCCTACGAAGAACTTTTCTATGGCGCACTTGGTACCATTTTTAGGTATGGCCAACAGCACACATGTAACATGGGGGTCTCGGGGGGGGGGGCTAAGACGCGCCCCCCCCGCCGGCGCCAGACCCCGAACTCCCCTCCCCGTTCGGCGGATGACCTGTTACATGTATGAGCAGTGGCGTATCCAGGATTTCGGTAAGGGGGGGGGTGTAAAATTTTAAAAGTACCTGGTTGAGCCCCTGCCAAACCAGGGTAAGAAAATTTAGCAAAATTTGCCTTAAAAAACGCGTTTAAAATACATTCCAGGCTTAAAATTAACAGAAGTTACAAGTTTTAAAAGGTTACAGTGGCCTGGTTGGGCTTCTGCCCGACCAGGGCGAGAAAATTTTGAAAATTTAGCCTTCAAAAACGCATTTAAGATGCATTTTGCGAGAAAGTCAGCTTTGAGGGGGCAAGCAGGGCCATCTCATGGATCTGGCTGATATTTATATCTATTAAAATAGAGCACAGTCGAAGACCAACGGTGCATGCCCGGCCACCAGCAACCCCCTGGAACCGGAGCTACTACACCCCCTCAAAGTTGGGTCGGCAGCAATTTTCGGGCTCATTTTAATAGCTCTGACCCCCTCCATTCAAACGATCACCCTTCATTCGTTTCTTAAGCTATGATCCCGAGTTGCATATGGTTTTGTACCTGGTCCAATGGCCTTTCATTTTCTGGTACTCCCGTTTCCAGATCGTAGCTGATTACCGAGATATTCGTCGAAAACTGTGAAATTTCCGCAAAATGCCACTCCGTTTTTTTTCGAAAAATCTTTATAACTTTTTGTGCAAAGGCCCTGCCAAGTTAATGTTTTAACAAAAGTTAGGCATGAGTTGGCCAAACAAAATGAGCGCCTTAAGTGTGCGGTTTGGGGGGGAGGGGGGTGTTTTGGCATCTCAAAGGTGTTCGAAAAAAATTTTTTTCTGCAAAGGTTAGTGGTTAGCATACTGTTATATGCAGTTTGGTGTGCTGAGTTCGAAAATGCATTCAGTTTAGCTACATTGTAGATTCGCTCCGGATCGGGAGAAATTGGTGTCCAAAAGTGAGACCAACCCTATTTCTTGACTGGCACTACTCGCTAGTATGACCATTAACCGCGGTGCAGTGCAGTTTTTCTTATGTAGTTTTTGCTGCTGATTCCGAAAATAACTTTATTTTTGCTCTACGTTGCCCACTTTTGAAGATATCGGCATTTTTATGATTTGGGAAGAAAACGGCTGCACTTGCTATAACATGCTCGTTTGAAAGGTGACTCAATTCAGTCGCATCTAGGGTACAGAGCCATAAAAGTTTATATCACCTAATGCAGTTTTTGCCGCTGATTACGAAAATGACATCTGTTTTTCAATCTGACTGCTCCTGAGCTATTTATGTAATTTTTATGCCCTGGTACTCAGACAATAAGTTATCTGTCAAATCTGGGCGTAACGCAGTTTTATCTATCTGGTGCAGTTTTTTCCGCTGATTCAGAATATCTTTATATTTTTGCGCTACGGCCACTCGGTCGCAAGTTATCGACCTCCGAAGTTTCATTATAGACCCAACATAGTGCAGTTTTATGTAGACGTTTCAAAACCCTCGCTCAAACTACGCGCGAGAATCCGAACTTTCAAAGTTGGCAGAAAATCGGGGTTTATCCATTTCCAAAGCTAACATTTTGAGGTTCACTCAATCAATCAATGTTTATGCCGTCTGCTCTACACCAGTAAAACCAGTAAACGAGCGGCAAAGAAAAAAACATACAGTATGTATAAAATAAAACTCGTAACACGCAGACAGACAACAAAATTTACAGTTGTGAACATAAAACGTGTCAGAAAGATTGCGCAGCAACCATACGAACTAAAATTGCCCGTTTTCAGTCAATTCTCTGCGAATCTTAACCAAATTTGCAGAATAGGTGCCCAATGGGTCTGGCTAACCGTGCCAGAGTTTTGGCGCGAAAATTCAAAATTTGGTCGGAAATTTAAACTACAAAGTGTCCTGCAAAAATTGTTCTTACCCGCCAAAATTTGAATTTTCGTGCCGAAATTCTAGCAGAGTTAGCCAGACCCATTGGGCACGTACTCTGCAAATTTGGTTCATATTGGCTGAGAATTGACTGAAAACGGGCAATTTTAGTGAACCTCAAAATGTTAGCTTTGGAAATTATGATAAATCCCGACTTTTTTTGCCAACTTTGAAAATCGGATTCTCGCGCGTACTTTGAGCGAGGGTTTTGAAGCTTCTACATAAAATTGCACTATATTGGGTCTTTAAGCGGCCGTGATTTCACGGGCGTAGCTTTTGTATTTCTTGAGTAAGAGCCGTTTTTATGAGGCCACATGATTTTCGCATTTTCGTTTAAATTTCCCGCCAAAATTTGAATTTTCGCGCCGAAACTGTAAAACAACTAGCCGGACCAATTGGGCACCTACCCTCCAAATTTGGTTCAAATTCGTTGAGAATTGAGTGAAAAACAGTGATTTTAGTGAACCCGAAAAAGTGGAGAGGACATTTTTTGTGCACTACTGTATATGAAAGCTGGCAGTCTAGAAAATCACTTGGTTTCTGGGCAACATAAATACAAGCCCACACATGAGACACTGCAAGACATATGCCAGAACCTGTATCTCAGCCAGCTGGAAACGCTCAACACACTAAGTCTAACAGCGTGAGCGCATTGTCAGGTGGCCGAGCAAGAGACTGATCAAAGGCAATTGAGCGCGTCAGTAACTTTACAATTGGACTGACCTAAACTGCCGTGCACCTGAATTTACATAAAACGAGTGGAGCGTTATCATAAAATTATGCTGTAGTGTACACTAAACTGTACTACCGACAAAGTCAGCTAACTGCAGCCTCCAGCATTTCCTCCAAATTTACATGCGGCAGTCTGCAATGTGGATGATCAACTCGAACAGGGATGGGCTAGACGAACCAGAAGACAATCGAAACAGCAAGTGCCCATTACTTGCAGAGGAGGGGGTCTGGCCTAAGTCGGGTGGGGGAGACCCCCAGACCCCCTGTTACATGTATGCTACAGCCCCAGACCATGTTTTTCAATTTTTCAAACGAAATATCTATTAAAGCGGACCTGATTAGCCCATGTTCATTTCCGAACCGGACGGCAATTCTGGTTGGGCCCTATTGCCAGCAATTTGAGAGAAAACCCAGCCAACTGACTTTGATTTCATTCCCACTGTCGACAGTTTGTACAGCAATGTGCGGTGTGCACACAAACAATGTGTATCAGATCTGTTCAAATAAAGTTGCTAGTCACACCAGGTGAACAGCTCTGAGCCTACATAAATAGGCCCAAAAGGCACAAGTGCAGTCGATAGGTACATTCTGCTCTGTCACATCAAATCATGATGCGTCCGCTCCTTTTGTCTGTGGTTTTGGTGGTCGTTCATGGTAACCACTCAGCCACCGGTCCAGTGCTTTAGAGTCTGTATTTCAGGCTGCGAGGACAAGGCCAGTAACTGTGCAGAGATCACAGACTACTGTAACGTAGACTCGATCAAAAACGAGTGGTGCATGAAGAGCTGTGGCACCTGCGGTGGTGGTGGCGGTGGTGGAAGTAAACTTTAATCTGACTGACCGCCTTCGGTACGTAAATCTTTCAGGCTGCGAGGACAAAAACAAAGACTGTCATTACTGGGGAGATCACTGCGATACTAACGACTATGTCAAAGAGAACTGTCTCAAGACCTGCGGCAAATGTGGAGGAGGAGAAGGAGGCGGTGGAGGTGGAGGTGGAGGGGGTAAATTTTTGAATTCATATCTTCAGTCACGTCCTTGGCTCAGTGGTTAGCCCACTGCTTTGGGTCACGGCGGCCCCGGCATCCCAGGGGTTGCTTGTGTGTTCGAAACCCGGCGAGAATGTGAAGTAGTCGACACAAAGCCCAACCCAGGCCATCGAAAGTCGACAATGACAAGTAGATATACATTGTACTGTATATGGGAACCAATCCTTAGCTGTTTTGCACACAACGACAGCAAAGGGGAGAGATGTTGTTAAGGAGGCTGCCGGGCGTTGTGTCTCTTCCTGCTTTATAGTGCTGTTGCTAAGTAAATTATAATTATAATTTTAATTATAGTTTTTAGAAATTTACTAATACAAGTAAATTATTTGGTAAGTAAATTATAATTAAATTAAATTTCTACAAAAACGGGAAAAGTTAATTATAATTATAATTTGTAAATTATACTTACGAAAAATAGTTTACTTAATTTACTTAAAATATACTTAATTTACTTACACAAGTCTAGCTACTGTTGAACCTTTTTTTTGGCAACATGCAAGTGTTGCATGAGTGCGCTGTCGGTATCTACAATATGCCTTTCAATGGCAAGCCATACCTACAGTACAATTTTCCGCCTGCCCGCCAACCGGCTTTCGTCTTTGCCCTTGTTTCTCTTAATCACCCACAAAACAAACTACTCAATTTATCTGCCGAGCTATGTAAGTTTGGATATTAGGTACTTTTCAGCCAGCTTTGCTTTGCGACAGCATATGTTCAGTCTCACAGGCATTGTCTGTTGTGGATGGAAGCAGAAACTGACTGGAAAGCCTCTTGAGATTGAGGTTCTAATTCTGACCAACTGTCATTATTACTGTAGACAGACATAGGCTATCACTTCGGCTGAGGGGTGACAAATTTTCAAATTCTAAGGGGCTGGCTGGAGGGTGTAGCGGCGGCTGATTGGGGGTTGAGAGGATGGTAAGCTAAAAAGTCCGATTTTTCGCTAGAATTAAGGTTTTTTGGCTAATTTTTCGTTTAGATAGGTTGAAATAAGCTAGGCTGAGCTCATTCACACCTAACCTAGTCATACTTACATCAAAATATTCTTCCAAAATACCCTGAAGGGGGTAGCGGCAGGGATGTGAGGTGGGAAAAAAACACCGGAAAAAAACTGTTTTTTTTTTCGAAAAAAAACCGGTTTTTTTCCTAAGGATCGGAAAAAAACATAAATCGCGGAAAAAACTCAAGCTGAAAATAGCTAATTTACGTCATTTTTCGTTTAAAAAATGGACTTTTGCTATGTATAATAGGCCATACTGACTCAAAACTGTTAGAAAAACAACAAAAAAGACCAAATTTGGCATGAAAAAACAAAAATGCCAACTGCTGTAAGAAAATTTGCATATAGCGTTATTTATGGAACCTGTCAGGCACTGTTTCATGCCTGTTTCGTGATTTATATCAATGTAACACGTGTATTTCTGGTCTAACAAGACTGAGGAAGGCGCTAGAAAGCGTTAGGAATCATAAAACCAGCCTAGGATACTCAGAACTTGGGCTGGAGTTTTTTTCCGCGATTTAGGAAAAAAACCGGAAAAAAACCGGAAAAAAACTGGAAAAAAACAGGCCGAGTTTTTTCGGAAAAATATACAACCCTGGGTAGCGGTAGCCTGAAGGACAGTAGATCAGAGTATGAGGCAGGTAATCCCCTCGCCCTCAACTCCCTTTGTCCGTATCTGTTGTTGACTTAACCTGCGATACCTTCGTTTGCTTTTCATTCTAGATAACTGTTGTAGCATCCTTGCTTAGTTGGAAGGTTAGACTCAGCATCACGTAGGTAATGCAAGACGACGTATTGCAGCTGGGTGTAAGGTAGGTATAGGTGGACATTTCAGTTGACAAACGAGTAACCTGCGAGCCAATCTAAAATTAACTTTGAATTCTTTCAAAACAAATATGTTCATCAATGACAGTTCGAACAAATATCAACTAAATCCAAGTAAACTCGGTTTGAAAGTAAGTAATCCAATATTGTTGGGTAGTGGTAAAAATGACTAATGCGTATGCATACTTTGGTTTTAGTGCGATTTTGACTGGTCGAACCGATCGACGTCACCCTGCAGACAGACCGGATGTCTGAAAGTACATAGAAAAGCGATAAATAACAGCAAAACTACATTATGTGGCTCCCTTCCAAGTCGCTAATCATAAATTAATGCCTATCAGGCGCCAATTGCCTTTCCAGAAGAGAGAGTCTGCTCAAAACAGAAAAACACCCAGCTTATTAGGTTGTCTGCTTATTGTTCGATTTCCAAATCCATATTATTTAGGAAATATGAATATGACTTTTCGCAAATAATATTGCTGTGTCATATTTCATCGAATATGCATATTATTTTGAGGCCTTGAAATAATATGAAATATAATATGACCATATCTCACAGGGATGTGAGGTGGGAAAAAAACACCGGAAAAAAACTGTTTTTTTCCGGAAAAAAACCGGTTTTTTTCCTAAGGGTCGGAAAAAAACATAAATCGCGGAAAAAAACTCAAGCTAAAAATAGCTAATTTACGTCATTTTTCGTTAAAAAAATGGACTTTTGCTATGTATAATAGGCCATACTGACTCAAAACTGTTAGAAAAACAACAAAAGAGACCAAATTTGGCATGAAAAAACAAAAATGCAAACTGCTGTAAGAAAATTTGCATATAGCGTTATTTATGGAACCTGTCAGGCACTGTTTCATGCCTGTTTCGTGATTTATATCAATGTAACACGTGTATTTCTGGTCTAACAAGACTGAGGAAGGCGCTAGAAAGCGTTAGGAATCATAAAACCAGCCTAGGATACTCAGAACTTGGGCTGGAGTTTTTTTCCGCGATTTAGGAAAAAAACCGGAAAAAAACCGGAAAAAAACTGGAAAAAAACAGGCCGAGGTTTTTTTCGGAAAAATATACAACCCTGATATCTCATATCATATTATTACCGTGAGACAAACAGATATTTAAAATAAATTTACTTAGCAACAATACTTTATAGCAGTTGGCTACTCCTAGTCCGAAAGGACAAAAAGTTACAACAACGTAAAAAACTTGAACAATATGAATAGACAGCGTCATTTTAGGATGTGAGGATGAAAGTGCAGCGTGTGCTGGCTGGGCCAGGGAAGGAGCTTGCCATAAAGTGGCAAATAAATGTCGAAAGAGCTGCGGACGCTGCTAGACAACAGCAATTTGCATAAAATGCGCATTGTTCTGTTGTTGTTTGCTATGTAATATGAGTGAAAAGATCAATAAATATGCACGCTGGTAGCAATCTGCAAATGAAAGAGCGTCATTGGTTCTATAAATGTTCCAGATTTGGTGAGGATTACTTAAAAAATGCGCTTACGGCGCCCGGTCAAAGATGGAAGTCGGTCAAAAATCGGCGGACGCGAAAAAGCATGGTTTTTCAAATTTGGCGCCGATTTCTCCGGAATGGGTGGGCCCCGAGCCGTACCGACTGGGTTTTGCAATACCCACACTTTAAAGGTTCAGATCAGCGAATAAAAATGGGGGTCAAAAAAATTCCATCTGCCGCCCTCATAAGGCAACCTGCACGATTTTTTTGCAACGCCTCTTAAGAACTAGAAAATCTCACAGACGCTACCCAGTTCTAGAACACTTTTCCTTTCTAAACTTTCAGCGCGTAAGTTTAAAGTTGTTTTGTTAGTCACATGTCATGTACTACCTGCGTCAAAAGTGACGACTCCAGAGCTAGTCTCTGATTCAAGCCACCACAGGCAAAACAAACGGTATATAAATTTGCCTAACCTATTTTGTTTGTGTTAAACTCGGTTCAGAAAGAATGAGCGAGCAGATTCGACTGTTCAATTCTGTGTCAGTCGGCACTGCAGACGACCTGTCCCTGTCTGACCTGTCAGGGCGTCAACAAAAGTCTAACACAGATTTTTCTGTCAGACGCAAGAGAGCGCTGTTTATCCTGGCGGTGCTCCAGTGTGCTTTGGCAGGAGTTTTGTTTGTTCTCGGAAGTCTCTGTGTTTGGGTTCCCTACGAGGAAGACACTGGACCGCAAGTTTTTGTTTAGCTTGTCCTTTTCCACTGCCCCGAGAAAGTTTTGAAAAAGTGTGCATCACTTCCTATGGACCAGGGCTGTTGGGTCGGTTTTTTTCCTCGTTTTTTTTTCGTTTTTTTTTCGGAAAAAAACCGGTTTTTTTCCTAGGGGCTCGGAAAAAAACTAAAATGCGGAAAAAACTCAAGCAAGTTTTTAAAGGAAATAGGCACAATAACTGGTTAAATTCGCTTCAAATGCTTTGAATTTATGTTAATAGAAGCCTTACAAGCATTTTCCTGGCATAACTTAGCTGTTTTTGGCAAAAAATACCGGTACCGTTTTCGGGCAACTTTTATTATTGTATTTTTGTTGTTTTAAAATCAAATTACTACTCTAAAAGATGAAATTAGTGCATTTCGTAATAAAACTCACGCTATTTCGTTGAATTCTGCAATAAAAAGCGATTGTTAAAATTTTTTTCTGTCACCTCGGAAAATAACTTTTGGAAAAAAACCGGAAAAAAACTGAAAAAAAACCGGAAAAAAAACCGGCTTGAGTTTTTTCCGGAAAACAAACAGCCCTGCTATGGACCCTGTTGACATGTATGCAAAAGTCCAAATTGAGCGATAATTTAGGTACTACATACCTCGAAAGGCCTACTGTCACTTATCGGAGGGGGTTTGGATATCGATTTTGAGTCTGATCGTTGCAATATTCGGGATCATAGCGACACATCGTCGAAAGGCCAGATGTCTAACGGTGGCCTACCTGATTCTGTGCATTTTCGTTGCATTTCTCTGCGTTTTTCTCATAATCACCAGCGCTGTGGGGGCCAACTTTGCCAGAAGAGGTGTATACCAACGTTACCAGATGGAGGATCATAAAAATGGAACCTATACTCGCATTCTGGAACGGCCGGACCTACCAGAACGCACGGTCACTTGGTACGGTCGTTTTCAATTGGTTCTACAGATCAGCACGGCTCTGGCTGCACTTACCAGCTGTACGTTTCTATTCAGTACCTCAATCAAGTATGGAATTATTGATTTTTATGGTTTCAGTCCTGTGCGTCGCTGTATCAGGTGGTCTGATTTGCGCGATTTGGAGCAAAACCGGTTGTTGCTTAGTTCAGAGACCGATTGTGTTGGTGATCGATCCATCAAGAGTGCCGCAAAACGCCCAAACTGTTGTGATTCCCTCCGAAAATCTGGACACTGGCCATGTGGTTGTGAATTAAGAAGATTGGATATTTTTGGATAGATTTAGCTTTATTGTGATCTGTCGGTACTTTGTGGGCACTGTAGTCTTCCGTGCGACTTGAAGACACAACAAAGTTTTACCTCTGCACAGACTAATAAATATGGTGGCAAATCGTAGGCCGCCGCAACAGGCTCCACGCACTAACGAGAGATAAGATGCAGGCTGGGTCATGCTGCAAAGACAAACCTAAACTGGCATAATTAACATGCAGTGGGGCGGCGGGCCACTTACAGTAATTGTATCACATCCTATGCTTTATGCCTAGTAATTAGGAGCTGCAGCTGGGTGTCCAGCTACAAACATACCAACCACCCTTTCCTCTTTTGGAGAGAGGAATTAGTTGATCTTCTGCTCTTCTCGGCGCATGTTGAGCTTTGATGGCTCTACTCAGCGTTTTGGATGCATTGACCCTTGCACTTCCCATCTGATCCAATCTGCAACTTATCGTGGTTGTGAACCTCTGGCAGTTTCGCATCGAAGCAGTAGGTATCAGTGCTGTGGCACTGTGCATTTGCGAACACATAGACGCATGTCTGGGTGGTGCTCTCTCTCTGCCGGATCGATGCCAGGAAACGACCAAGTACAGGGATCGGAATTCCGTTGCTTTCGGAATTCTGCTCTGTCACATCAAATCATGATGCGTGTGCTCCTTTTGTCTGTGCTTTTGGTGGTTGTTGAATGAGAAAAGGCGGTTCTTTCCAACGGTACACAGCAAGCTGCGATCAGAAAGCTCTAAAGATATTTATGTCGGATTTTGGACAAAATTGAAGAAAATGCAAAAAAAACGCTATTTTTGGGCTATGCTTTTTAACATAAATTTTATATTTCTGGACCAATTGCTCTAATATTTGGAGACATTGTAGACTGAAGTTTTCTCTATCTTTTGGTGAAGATTTGAGTGAAATTCGTTCATTCGTTTTGGAGTACTTATCAATTAAAGAAATTCTGTCGAGGGGAGCTGAGGCAGAAAGAAAATGGTAGTTTTCGGTGTTTTTGAGATAATTTTCAGGGTTATATATAAAGCATACATGTAACAGGTCATCCGCCGATGGGGGGAGGGGGGTTGGGGAGGGGGTGGGCACTAAAAAAACGCTCAAAAATCGAGAAAAATCGCAATTTTTTGCCTAAAAATTGCCAAAAATCGCTAATTTGGGCTGAAATACAGCTAAAAAGTGCTGTTTTGCAGGCGATTTTGGCAATTTTTGTGTGTGAAAGTGTAAAAAATTGCAAAAATTTGCTCGAAAATTTACTTGCCAGAAAAATCGGAGGGGAGTCCCCAGCCGGGGGGGGGGTCTGGCCTAAGTCGGGTGGGGGCAGACACCCCCACACCCCCTGTTACATGTATGATATAAAGGTTGTATACATCAACGCTTTGCAGGCATTCCGAATTTTCTATTTGTGGAGTCCGTTTTTAGTTAAAAGGAAAACTATAAACAGGAGGATACAGTATTGGTTAACGAGATATTATAGCGATTGGAAACAACAGTATTGAGGGAAGCGCGTTTGCGCTTTTCAGTGTGGTTATTGGGTAGCGCGACCCATACTAAATTGTTTTGGTAGCATTCGGGGAAGGAGCAAAACGGTTCCCTCATTACGTCGGAGTTTGGACAACATTGAGAAAATGCCAAAAAGGGTATTTTTTCGGCCATACTTTTTAGCTTAACTTTTGTATCTGTACTGTATTTGTATCTAAAAATGGCCAAATTTTGGACATTTACTGTACTTCAATTTTGTTGAATTTTCAGTAGCAGGAATGTGTAAATGATATTATTTTAGTACACCAGCCAATAGAAAACGTGTCACCAGCACCTAAATTGGCCAATCCACAAGCTCAAGAAATAGGGCGCCGAAGGTGACATACATTTTTGCTCGAAAGTTTCGTCATTGCTGATGTTTCTAAGCGCAGAGCAAGTAAATCGCTGGCTCAAATGTGTTCAGATGCACATTAATCGAAGCCCCTTGAGTTTTCTGCCTGACGTTTGGTGACTGAAACATGATAAATCGCTGAAAATGTCAAGTTGGCTCTGTTTCTAAAAGTAGTCAAAGTAGTCAAACTAGTGCTCATCATAGTCAAATGGTTTGACTACGATATAGTCAAATTTGACTACTTGGGTATTGTACTCAAACCAGCGGTAGTCATAGTCATAGTCAAACGGAAATTTTGGTATTGTAACAACACTAGGCTTAGGATGAACTTAAACGTACGTTTAGGATCTATCTTAGCCTCAGCTCAATCAGTTAGGTTTTAGCTAATGCGCGGGGATAGTGTCCCAGAATTGCCACTCTTTAGCGAAAAACAGCAGCGCCGCTACGCCACTTCCATTCCATCTCTGAAAATTGGCTACCGTAGTAGATAGATAGATGTTTTCGTGTTGAAAAACCAAAGACTATGTCGAGTACGGTAGCTAGAAACGAACGGATCTAAGAGAATCGGAAATTTTTGAACAAAGCAGAAACCGAGTGGATTGTGAACAGACATAGCATTTCTGGCTCAAAATCTACCAAAAAATTGCATTTTCAGTACAATACATATACACAAATATACACAAAAATACACATTGTTTTGTTGAATGTGTTTACACAAATTACCATACACATTTGAAGGTAAATCGAGGGTGCCGCGGCAGCGGCAACCGGTCGAGGTTGCCGCGCCAGCGGTCGAGGTTGCCGCGCCAGCGGTCTCCCTATTATGCGCGTTTTCGGTTTTACTGTTGCATTTTTGCGTCATATTGCGTAATCGTAATGGTTATACAAAGTACGGTATACGGTAATGGTATTGATTCAGGCAAGGCGGGAATATGATTTGTTGGCATTTGCTTTAGTTGTCTGTGGGCGGTTTACACGAATATAGCAATGCTAGCCGGAATACTTTTTTACTAGAAATAATAAGAAACAATAATAATGATAATACTAATAAAATCGTTATATCATCACTGTCGTCTCTGTTAGTATAGTGTTGTTGGACCGGGAGTTTGTGTTGTATTGTGGTCGGACGGCTTTGGTTGTCGTGGTTTCTGTCGAAAATCGCTTGTAAATGGTGAGTCGGTAATCGGGTTGAGGAGACGGATAAGTATGATGGAGTCGGTTGCGCCTGTAAACGCAGTGTAGTGACTGATACAAGTATCAAGTTCAGAGAATACGTAATAAGTTAACGAAATTAGTAAAACAAGGACATATAAAGCTACGTTAATATTACAATGATCGAGTTGTTTTTTATGCGAATGACTAAATATAGTTCGCAATAGTTTGTACGTTACGTAGAAGGGAGATATTACACCGATGGGATAGTGCAGATATGGCTCTTGATGTTTGGGCTTTGAATGCTTCAGTAGCAAAGGCAATCCGAGTATCCATAAGCGTTTCTTCTGAACAGTTAATGCTGAAAAAGGTAAAACAAGTACAGTTAGAGTCCTACAAGTGGCGACCAATCAATCGTGACCAATTGATAGGTAATCTTTGAGACAGATTTGTCTGACATTTTGTTTGAGTACGGCAGTTCTAGAGATGAGACAATTTGTTTTACGGATGATGATGAGACACCGGCAGTAGGAGATTGTGGCGTTGTGTGTTGTTTGGACGGCTTTGGCTGTAGAAGATTTGGCGGTGGAGACGTAGGAGGATCGGATTTGTGCGATTGGAGTCTGAAATGGTGGCGTTGTATCTAAATGAAAGAAATGAAAATAAAATGAATGACATATGAAAAATCAACAACTGTAGATTGTCATCAACCTTATCACTACACAACTGGTGCTAACAATAGCGGCGGCTAGGTAGGCAGGGGCCGCTGGATAGTGAGCGTCCAATCAATGGATAGGTACCCGACTTTGAGTAGGCAAGCCGCCGCGGCTCAATGTTTAGCAAACGAGTGCATCGAACTTTTGTTTAGGCAAACTCTAGCACTGACCGGCGGATGGTTTTTTTAATAAAAAGTTGGGTGCACTGGTCTTTTTCTGAGCACTGACGGGTGGTGGCCGGGTTGCGTAATCAAAAGTTGTCTGACTGAACTGCTTTCTTCTAAGCACTGAGCGGCGGCGGTTCGTCTAATCAAAGTGAGGGTGCTCTGTTTTCTTGTAAACACTGACCGGTGGGGCGGACCTTGCCGGGCGTTAGGGCAGTTTGGTTGGGCGGACCTTGCCTTTCCGGTAACAGGCAGATTGAGTGAATGAGGTGATATCACGGCCATGGCCAAATTGGCAGGCGCCTGCCCGAAAGCGGTGACCTATAACAAGACAAGTTACATTATCAGACACCATCTAGTAACAAGTAACTGAGTTACAGTCATACATGGGCCGGAAAAATGGGTTGGAGGTAGTCAAAATCCGAAAATTTGGGGGTGGGCCTGCCGGTTTGGGGGGTCGCGGCGAGTTTTGTGGGTGGGGTCAGGAACAAAGTCGGCTTCAGGTGGGTGGGTGGGGTCGTTTGGGGGGGGGTCGAGCCCAAGTTGGGGTGGGCAAACCTCCCGCCCCCCCGCGGCCCATGTATGGTTACAGGTGGTAGCTTTTGAAAGTAGTCGTCGTATTGGCGATATTTGAGGTACATGGCGTTGAATTTGCGGAAAATGGGTTCGGCTTGGTTCAGGGTTGTATATTTTTTCCGAAAAAAACCTCGGCCTGTTTTTTTTTCAGTTTTTTCCGGTTTTTTTTTTCGGTTTTTTTCCTAAATCGCGGAAAAAACTCCAGCCCAAGTTCTGAGTATCCTAGACTGGTTTTATGATTCCTAACGCTTTCTAGCGCCTTCTTCAGTCTTTTCAGACCAGAAATACACGTGCTACATAGATATAAATCACGAAACAGGCATGAAACAGTCCCTGACAGGCTTCATCAATAAACCCTATAAGCAAATTTTCTTACAGCAGTTTACATTTCTGTTTTAACATGCCAAATTTGGTCTTTTCTGTTGTTTTTCTAGCAGTTTTGAGTCAGTATGGCCTATTATACATCGCGAAAGTCCATTTTTGGTTAGAAAAATGACATAAATTAGCTATTTTTAGCTTGAGTTTTTTTCCGCGATTTATGTTTTCTTCCGACCCTTAGGAAAAAAACCGGTTTTTTTTCTATTTATTTGACCGAAATAACTCCGTTAGACTGAGAGGGGCGGCAGGTGCCGCTCATATGATAGCTATAGCTTCCGGCGATATGCTGTCCTTAACTGTAGGATTGCGGAAATCTTGGGCTCTGAACAACTTTGGCCTGTCGCGTTTTTCATTTCCCGCTTTTCGGAACACTAGCTCTTTGTATAATTTTACCTTTATTCTCCTGCGAGAGTCCAAGATATCTGATGTCGGTCAAAAAAGAAAAGAAGCCCTGAAAGCCATTCAATCAGTGGTCGGAACAGCAGAGAATACCGATTTTCAGGATTTATTACTCAGTAAAACAGAAGAGGTCAAACCAAAGCGAAAAAAATTGAGCGATTTTTGGCATATCCGCATCTCTACCTACCTTTAACTATTTGTCTAATGGCAATGTTGGCTCAAAGTTGCGCGGCCGTTTTTATGTAATCTACAGAGGTTTTACGACAATCAGGTGTGACAGTGATAAAAGCCCAACGGGCAACAATGAGCATAGGATTGACTTATTTTTGTTTGCGTTCTTCCCACTCCTTTCTTCGTCGAAAAGTTGGGCCGTAGGCGTTTGGAATTGTTTCAACTAAGTGGATGTCTTTTGGCCATGCTTTTACTGCAATTATGGTCTGGCTATACAACGTGTATAATGTAATTTGGGCACCTAAAGTGAGCATAGGGGCCATGGCCGTGTATATGCGCGTTTATGGAACTGGCGCCCCAGTGGCTTGGCTAATTTCAAGCGAACAGTTCGCTCAAGAACACAGGTCTATGGCTGTCTCGATTATAACGTTTTTGCTTTCTTCTGGGCCTCGCTTGTATCGCTGGCCTATTTGCCCTTTCAGAAGGTAAACTGTCTTTTTCCTTTGTCCTACTGTCGCGTTACGTTATACGGTATTTTTCTGGCAAAAACAAAGAAAATGAAGTCGAAAATTCGATAATTTGTTAGAAAATAACCTTAAAAGGACACAATTATATTGAACTATAGTGAAATCGCAAGAAAATATACAAAAATGCTCTGTATTTCAACACAAATTTTCTAGAAATTGCACATTTTTAAAGCCAACCAAACATCGAAACTGATCCCCTGTTGGAAGGTGGTGGCTGGGCAGTGAATAAGGGCGATGCATACCCTAGTGAGCGAGCGTACAAGAAATGGGGGCGGCAATTGGCCTAAAGCCGATCGTAGAACTTCGGTCGCCCCGTCAAATCGCATCTCGGGAAAACAAAAACGTATACCGTGTTCATTCCAATCCAATCAAATTCAAACTACCTCGAATATTCGTGAAGCTAAACTGTAAGTGTTAGAATGGGAAGAATAAGCAATGACATACAGCTGATTTGAGGGACTAAGCGGCGTGCAACATGACCTGGACGGGTTATCTTATCATACACTCAGAGATAGGGCTGAAAACGTTTTTTCTCCGGTTTTAACCTACATTCTACCATACATGTAACAGGGGGGTCTGGGGGGTCTGCCCCCCTCCGACTTAGGCCAGACCCCCCGGATGGGACCCCCCCCCGCCGAGACGATTTCGCCGACCCCCTCCGATTTTTCTGGCCATTGAATTTTGAGCAAATTTTTGCAATTTTTTACAATTTCAGACACAAAAATTGCCAAAATCGCCTGCAAAACAGCACTTTTTACCTGTATTTCAGCCCAAATTAGCTTTTTTGGCAATTTTTAGCTAAAAAATTGCGATTTTTTCGATTTTTGAGCGTTTTTTAGTGCCCACCCCCTCCCCCAAATTTGGGCTTCGACCCCCCCGGCCGGCGCCAGACTCGCCCCCAACCCCCTCCCCCCATCGGCGGATGACCTGTTACATGTATTCATTCTACCGATTTTACGCGCACTAGAATGGACTACCGATTAAGGGAGTGATTTCAACTACCGATTAAGGGTCTTATATTGTACAGTCAGCTTGCCAAAAAAGATAGTGCCGGTAGAAAGGCGGTCTAAAACAATATGTGCAGATTCACCGAAAGTGCGTGCTTTTGTCTTTCTTGTCTTAGATGTTTTCTTCATTTAGGCAGTCGGGCCTCAACTGAGTTTTGTGCCGTTCATTTTTGTTCTACTTTTTTGCCATCATCGTCATTTACACCTCACTGCCTGGTAAAATTACTAGCACTGTATCAATTTTTTTTGCTGTTTTGTCTCAAGTTTACCTTGCAGAAACGAAGAACAGAAGCGTTCAGGATGTTGTGAAAGAGTTTGAAAAACCGTCACCACCATGGAATGCTAAGACAGAGAGCGCCAAACTGAATGATCAATCAAAAGCGTTCTACATCAATGGTTACGGTAGCTTGTCTGATTAATCTTCTTACTGTAATTGTACTGCATGCAATATCAAATTACACGGTGTGCCAAAAAAACCACCCCGCAGATTTTTCGCTCTAGCAACCACAAATCTCAACCGATTTGAATGAATCCTTTTTTGGATGAACGACAAATAAATTCTTGACTGATTGTTGCAAAAATTATTGTTTCAAATTAGATGGCAAATACATATCTCAGGAACCAAGCAGAGTGTCTTAATGAAAATTGCACCAATCTGTCAATAATTTATTTCTCTTTCATTCTACATAGAAAGATTCATTCAAATCGGTTGAGATTTGCGGTTGCAACAGTAAAAAACCTAGTGAGTTGTTTTTGGCACACCCTGTATATTTATAAAAGTGAGTCAAAATGAGCAAACTGTTTAGATAAGGTTTTGTAAATTTCCAAACAAACACGAGTCTTTCTAAACATATAGATCAACTAGTGTTGTTATGACTACTAGTCAAAGTCAAAGTCATAGTTAATACTTTTGTGATATCGCAGTCAAACGGACAGGTAGTCAAAGTCAAAGTTTGACTACCTTCGTTACCATAAATACGTAGTCAAACGAAGACCAGGTAGACAAACCGTTTGACTATGACTACATTTTCTTATAAGCAGCAGGCTTTTCAACCATATTTTCCACATTTTCACAGTTCGCAAGTAAATATTTTATAAATTTGTTTCATTTTTAGCTCTTTAGAAGACAAACAACCCTTTTCTCTAAAATTGTGAACTTATAACAGGTGTCAGTCAGAAAATGTCTCCTTGATGCAAGGTAAATTCCACAGTTTCGTCAGGGTAAAAATTATGACATACAGTACAATACCTTTCTTATGGAGCAAAGAAGAACAAGAGAAAAAGAATAAGAACTACTATGACTTTACATCAACCAAACCAAAGTGGGTATTTGTCTATTTTTGCGGTGTGTTTCCGAAAGATGTTTTTGCATTGAAATTTTTGAAAATTAAAAAATTCTTAATTAATTTTTAGCTGTTAGCTATACTGTAAATTTCAACGTAAACGATTTGTGGACTCAATCAAAGTCATTTTTGACGACTGAAGCATATAAATCGCTGAAAGTGTCAATTTGGCTCAGTTTCAAAAAGTAGTCAAAGTAGTCAAACCGGTGGCCATGGTAGTCAAATGGTTTGACTACAATATAGTCAAATTTGACTACCCTGGTATTGTACTCAAACGAGTGGTAGTCATAGTCATAGTCAAACGGAAATTTTGGTATTGTAACAACAGTAAGATCAACAAATATGTACATATCACGCAGTTCTTTATTATATTTACAGTTCAAAGGCAACTTATACCAGTAACCGATCTTATCCAATCACAAAAATGGCTGACTCTAGCGTACACAGCTGAAAAGATACTGTATTCTTACTAACACTACACTACAGTAGGTAAACTATACCGTACCCGGGGTTGAGCATCGACGACCCCACGAGACCACGCCCAACTGGTACCACTGTCCATTTCTCTTGCCCATAATTGGACCTCCAGAATCTCCCTGCAATCGATGGGCCTCTTATTTGCTGTTTTGACTAGATACAGTACCCTGCAACTGCCCGAGTTGCTGTCTCCTGCACAGAAAGAACTGTCAGTGGGAATCGGCTTTCCATAGATCCTACTGCACTCTGATGCATTCACCACCGTTACAGTAACTTGCCGCAGGGTGGAGCTGCCTTGGCCTGATCCGTCTGAGATGTAATAAATGGTTTACTTACTACAGTAACAGTACAGTACATATTGCAGGTTGTAGATTGCAGGAAAAACAGTAACTATACGGAGCTAATGTAGGTTCGCACCAGGGATGTGAGGTGTGTTTTTTTCCGTTTTTTTTCGAAAAAAAAAAACCGGTTTTTTTCCTAAGGGTAGGAAAAAAACATAAATCGCGGAAAAAACTCAAGCTAAAAATAGCTAATTTATGTCATTTTTCTAACCAAAAATGGACTTTTGCGATGTATAATAGGCCATACTGACTAAAAACTGGTTAGAAAAACAACAGAAAAGACCAAATTTGGCATGATAAAACAAAAATGCAAACTGCTGTAAGAAAATTTGCATATAGGGTTTATTGATGAAGCCTGTTAGGCACTGCTTCATGCCTGTTTCGTGATTTATATCTATGTAACACGTGCATTTCTGGTCTGAAAAGACTGAAGAAGGTGCTAGAAAGCGTTAGGAATCATAAAAGCAGTCTAGGATACTCAGAACTTGGGCTGGTTTTTTTTCCGCGATTTAGGAAAAAAACCGAAAAAAAAAACCGAAAAAAAACTGGAAAAAAAACAGGCCGAGGTTTTTTTCGAAAAAATATACAACCCTGCTTCGCACGCACTACTAAAGCGTATTCTACTTACGCTTGTAATCTCTGAAAAGAGGGTAGTTTGAGTCCAAATCTATTTCAAATAACAGAACACGAGCTACCGTGTAAAAGACGCTCGAGGCCGGTCTTCGTGAAATTAAGAATAGCCGCGCTATTTTCCGCCATTGTTTTTTCGGAGTAAAAGAATGAAAGGACGAAGATCGCGAACATAAAAAATGCAAAAGAACAAGCAGAATAGGTATTTTAGGAAGGCGACGTATTACCTTAGGATCGAATGAAGCTTAGCTGCTCCTATTACCTAACCATCCTTTCTCTCTCCTACTCTGCACTGCTGCCGCCGACCGAAGTGAAGAAACGAATAAAAGTAATAATAAGAGAGTTGTTAGCCAGCTTAGCCCCTTCCAAGTACAAAATGACTTTTTTGACTGCGTGTATTATGCGAATGCAATTATTCCTCCCTCAACCAGCTCATTCCTCTGATTGAATCCGATAAAAAATATTTTTCTTTTTTCTTTATTTTTTCCCTCCCTCCAGCGTTGAGCGCTGCGTAAGATCAGCGGCGTAGTTTACGTAGCATACAGTAGCATATTCCGCGTCGAGACAGTAAATCCTAGTTCAAATTGTATGATCAAAGACAGAGTGACGTTCAGAGATTACAAGCTATGCGCACATGGGCTGTATACAGTTCCTAACGTGTTCAGCAAAATTGTTTTCAAAGAAGAAAACACAGTACTTGTGCAGTTTACACTCACTTACACCAGGTGTCGCCCCATCCAGCAACAATCAATTCTGAGTCTTCTTCATCCAGTGCATCCCAACTTGGAAGACAGATCGGCCGAACATTTAACGAATATTGCAAAGGCCGCGCGAGCTAAATGATAAATTAAAAGAACACTGGATTCGAGAGAATGATGTTTACTTTAATAAGTGCCACATCACAGGTAGTGGTAGTTGTAGATATTCGGCCGTCAATAAAGTTTGGATGTCTATAAATGAAAGCCAAAGCATATCTTTGGCCATCGGAAGTTTGCTCCTCCTGCTCCAAAGACGCTTGGAAAGCGCCAACTCGAACGTAACTAAGGTCGGCTTTGATTTTACCGTATGGACTAAAATTAAGGCCGGATAAAGATTCTCTAGGTAAGGATTTCGGAACGGTTAATTTCAAACTGTCAGTCATTACATGCAATGTGCAGCAGTTAAAATCCATTCTTGACCGATTATCGACGCGCCACAGTTGGAAATGTACACTAAAGTTAGAATAATAGATGTTGAGACAGAATAACTCTAAACCAGGGGCCTGTTTCACCAATTTACAAATACAAAGCAGATTTTACAATCACAAATACAAATACAAATACAAACGGGCCGGATTCTGTTTCACCAAAAAATCTTTGTATTTGTATTTGTATTTGTATTTGTGAAAAAATTTCACAAGTGATTTACAAAGGAGGAGGAAGAAAAATAACGCAAAAAGTAGCAGAATGGTGTATGACACCATAACTAATGCATTATGCCGCATAAAATGAAGATGAGGAGGTACAGGACAGGTACAGGATGGACTGAATGTCCGACACTATAAATGAAGTTTTCTGGTCAGTCAGTGTACAGCTGATAAGCTTACAGGTATATAGGTTAGGTAGGTATTAAGTAGGTAGCGATTTTACATTGTCGCCAATATGTCTGCCTTTGCTAGCAGAGCAACCAAGCTGATCATGCCATACAACTGCTTTGTTTTGCTTCTGTGTTGTTTGCAGTGCTTGAAAATCAATCACAGCTGTCCCAGAGTGACTTTTCGACCGTTTCAATAGATGAAGTGAGAGCAAATAAAAACGTGATTTTTAGCCGGTAGGAGAACGTTTGCAGCGCAGAATTTATTTTAGAGTGTTTTTAGGCTCTTCTAATTCACCTAGTCACATTTGCACCATAAGACGCACCGAAACACTAAACATAGAATCAATTTACAAAGCCTCAGACCTTTGTGAAAAATTTTCACAAATTGGAAGGAATTGTAAATCACTTGTATTTTGGTGAAACAGGAACGTTTGTATTTCGTTTGTATTTGTGAAATTCTACTTGTATTTCGTTTGTATTTGTATTTGTGAATTGGCATGTTGGTGAAACAGAAATCCGTTTGTATTTGTATTTGTATTTGTATTTGTGATGATTTGTGATGATTTGTAAATTGGTGAAACAGGCCCCAGGGATGTGAGGTGGGAAAAAAACACCGGAAAAAAAACTGTTTTTTTCCGGAAAAAAAACCGGTTTTTTTTCCTAAGGGTCGGAAAAAAACATAAATCGCGGAAAAAAACTCAAGCTAAAAATAGCTAATTTACGTCATTTTTCGTTAAAAAAATGGACTTTTGCTATGTATAATAGGCCATACTGACTCAAAACTGTTAGAAAAACAACAAAAAAGACCAAATTTGGCATGAAAAAACAAAAATGCAAACTGCTGTAAGAAAATTTGCATATAGCGTTATTTATGGAACCTGTCAGGCACTGTTTCATGCCTGTTTCGTGATTTATATCAATGTAACACGTGTATTTCTGGTCTAACAAGACTAAGGAAGGCGCTAGAAAGCGTTAGGAATCATAAAACCAGCCTAGGATACTCAGAACTTGGGCTGGAGTTTTTTTCCGCGATTTAGGAAAAAAACCGGAAAAAAACCGAAAAAAAACTGGAAAAAAACAGGCCGAGGTTTTTTTCGGAAAAATATACAACCCTGCTCTAAACAAACTTACAATATCCGTTAGAAGCTTCGAAAACTATAGTTAGTTTGGCCTGCCAAGGCCAAGCTCCCGGTTGAGCGGTTATTCCTCCAATTATACCGGTATTTATGCGAGCTATTGTTCCGCATCTGACAGATTCAGCTATTTTTGGCTGGCTACTCACTGTAAATTTCTCTGACCTGGCCACGGTTGTTCTGAATTCTGAAACTCACTGTACGCACGTACAGTATACGTATAGGCCATTCAGAATCTGTTTTGTGCAAATTCTTTTGATTTTCTTAGATCTGTTTTATTCTAGGTACCGTACTTGACATAGTCTTGGGGTTTTTCAACACGAAAACATGTGATACTACTACGGTAGCAATTCACAGATTTTCTGAGAAAACATTCGGCAATTGTGGAACACTACCCCCACTAGCGGAAACCTACCATATTAACTTGATTTCAATAAATCAATTTTGATACCTGGAATAGCAGTTGAATTGTCTGAGATTGCCTCACTATTATGATTGTAGATAACTCCGTTTACATATAGAATGAATGAAACGGCACCACCAATAAACAACAAAACCACACAAATAACCGGAACTACAATAAAAGAGAGAGAACATTTCTTTGTTCGCACCTTTCCACGCTCTCTTTCTCTAAAACGTACCGCCGCCTTCGCTTCCATACTAAGCGTGCGCTGTAAACTGCAATAAAGTTAAAGTCAATAAACACGCGATAACTGTCTGTGACATCAACTTTAGTCACTCCACACAGTTTATTCTCCATCCAACAAACACTCTCAAACAGATCACACCTTCTTTCTACCCTCACACAGTAAAGCAAGTTCAGTTCAGACTTCAGGCAACATTTCGCAAAAACCTTTCTGCATTTATTTTACATAACGATTCAGAAATCAGGGCGGAAAATAATAAAAAAACGTATGTATAGCATGTTTTACAAAACTCTCGGAAATTAGCCACATCGAATTTTAGTTACTCACTAAAACTCTGAGATACCTGAATGAAACTAATTTTAGCTTCCGCTGCCATGACCATACATACATTTTATATTACCGTAAAACTTTTAATACTAGCGCTGCGCTATTAATTTTTGTGATTGCTATTATTGGAGCGTGCGCGTTTATTATTTCAATGTTACATCCTCATTTTTCTGAAAATACAGGGTATTTTTGTCTCAAACACAAGCAATCTTTATATCAGTTTTAGTCCGACTAAAGTTTGCAAGCTTAATCAAAGAAAATTGTCTCAAAGGGACAGTATTCTACATTGGAAACACGTACAAAGCGTTGATAGTAGTGCGCGTGGGAGCGCTATTATTAGAGCGTGCGCGTTTATTAGAAGTTTTACGGTAATGATCGCCCTGCTTTTAAAAAAACACTTTCTACTGAGATAAGGAATTACTCAGAAGCACGCTGGAATTAATTGGACAGGAACTTGAATGGAAGAGCCCAAGTAAAGTCACCAGAGAACAAATAAAGACCGGTAGATGGAAGAAAAAGTCACCTGTCATGAGTAGATTTCAAATTGAGCTAACGGCTTGTGCAAAATTTGTCAAGTTAATCACGACAACAAAACAGAAAAGTAAGGTAGAAGTATAAACACTTTATATGAAGCAGGAATGTGAGGTGTGTTT